>CM038676.1:580710013-580789621 GCA_021605205.1 Aegilops longissima
CCCCGAAGGCTGGTGAGGCGCCGAGGGCAACATCGAGGAGCCTCAACAGTTTCATCCCTCTAATGGAAGAATCTGGGCTCGCTCGCCCGTCTCTCTCTTGAGACGACCAGTCAAGTCGGCCTTGCAGAGGCCGTCTTGATCTCAAAGGTTTGAAGGTCGTGGCGGGATCCGAGCAGCGTGCACGATAAGCTTCCGAGCAAGCTGCCCGTTGCGGGCCGCCACGTGGCGCCTGGCTGCAGGGGCGATCTTTCCCGCCCTGCACGTGACTAGGCAGGCCCGTCTGGCGGGGCCCGCCACTACGGCGCCTCGTCGCACGAGGCGGATCGTTGCGGCCGTCTGCGCGCGGTTTGGCTCCCCAAGCCGTTCTGCAGCGCGATAACATCGTGTGAAATCGTGGGGCGTGGGGCGTGGGCGCAGTTAATCCCATGCCACGCCCCTCGGCTTCAGCCTAAGCGCCTATGGTAAGCGGGAGGGGAGGCGCCCGGCGCGCACTCTCCCGCTTCTCTCGCTTCTGTCCTTCTTTCTTCGTCTTCCTCCTGCCTCCGCCAGGCTGCGCTGACGGCAGCGGCCTGAATGGGCTCCTCCTCGCCCGCGCTTATCGCCGCCAGCGCTCCGGCATGTGGGATGGCTCCATAGTGGAGCGGCGACATCGCCAGTTCCTCCGCCAGAGCGCGCGCATCGGCACCAACCTAGTCGATCGGACAAGGCCGCGCCGCAATTGGCTCTTGACGAGGACGGAGGCGGCGGTCATATTTCGCTCGCACCTCATCGCGGGCTGGGCTGCCCGGCGGCGGCTTCTTCCGCGCGTTCCTGGAGTTCCACGGGCTCCGGCCGCACCACTCACTCCAAACCACGATGGTGCTGCTGGCCTTCGCATCCTTGTCGCGAAGAGCTTTCTTGGCGTTCTCCCCACCATCGAGCTGTGGGGAATTCTTCCGAGCCAAGCTCGGCACACGCTGTTGCTGCGTGCGGCTCTGTGCGCCACGCTTATCGCGAATGAGGAGGCCGCTGGTCGACAACCCCTTCCCCGCCATCCCACCGATCAAGTCGGTGAAGATGTGGCAGCGCATATTTCTACGTGAAGAACGCCGCCTGTAAAGCGATCGGGTCAACCTCCGCCTTCGTGTGGCGGGCGAGTTGGCGGGCGACTTTCGCCTGGTCCCATCGGGCCAGACGCCGACTCCGCTTGGCGACACACGCCGTTCTTGCTGCTCCGAATCTTGACGCAATCGAGAGGGCCTGGCTGGGGCCGACTTGTTGGCCAGCCGTGACACGGGCGAAGTTCTTCCTCTCCAAGATCGACCTCATCCGACCGCCGATGAGCGGCTGCCGGACCCCGGTCGGTTGTGCTCCAAGGTTATGCCCCACGCTGGAGGTGGTGGACACGGTGAATTTCCTGGCGAACTGCGGCCTCACGGAGGAATGTCAGTTCGGCAAGGAGCCGTACTCGCGCGCCAACCCCCCGCCTATGGTAAGTCGTCTCTCTTGCTTTTCTGTTTCCTTCTTCACCCGAATCCGACTTTGATTTTCTTTGGTCTTTTCCACGTCAGAGCCCCCCTCATGCAGCCCTCGACCAGCACCCCGGGGCCGGCTCGTGAATTCGTCCCCGACTGGGCGGAGAGCGACACCGACGATCCCGACTTTGGGGTGGCGGCGATGGAGACCGACACCGAGGGAGGAGGAGGGGCCGACGACCTCTGGCCTTCGGCAACCTTCGCCGACTGGCCTGACAACGACGGTGAAAGGGAATCGCCCCCGCCGCCAACCGAAAGCCGCCAGCGCGAAGTTCTTCGCCGCCTTGGGTGGTCGAGTATGGCGCAAGAAGCGCTGGTCGGGCCGAGCCTGCCAGCGGCGGGCGAAAAATTCAAGGGACGGCCGCCCGACCCCAATGAAGAGGCGACGCGAAGGCTAACCGCTTCGGAAGTGAAGAAGCCGCAGCTGGTCTCCGCGTAAAGTACTTCTTGTTTTTCTTGTTTCCTTCTCGTCCGTCTTGTCCAAGTCTTTATATGTATTTTTTCTCATCGGGCTCCTCTCACCATGGAAAATTCGCCGCCTCCGTCATGTGGGTCGGCAGAGACGCCCGCCAATACTCGTCGGCGGATTGACCTGCGGCCGACCTCCGGAAGCGCGGACAGACGCGAGGGAGAAGCGCGACGAGGAGGAGGCGCCCGTCTGAGAAGGGGATGCGAGAAGGCGGCGGCTTCCGCCTGTAAGAAGCTGGAGGAGGCGAAACGCCGCAGCCAAGAGGCGAGCCGAGGAGGCAAGCCCCGGCCGGGCGTTGCTCGTCACCCCGCTGAGCTCTGCGCCGCGCCGCCGGAGTTCACGGGCGACGGAGGGAGTCGGGCAGTGAGTTCCTGTCGCCGGAGAAGGAAGGCGGCGAGGCCTCCTGTCGGCACGCTGGCCGTCGCCGCCCCACCCGCCTCCAGAGTCTGAGGCGAGGCAAGCAGCCAGCGGACCTGCCTGTGCTGCCGATCGGACGACGAGGCCGGGCGAGGTTGCTTCAAGTCGCCTCAAAGCGACGCCGTCTTGAGAAGGCGACTTCGGCGCCGTGCCCCTTGGAGACCGGCGCCGCCAGCTCGGCCATTCCAGACGCCGAGGCGTCGAGCATCGCGCCCGTTGGGTGGGTGCGGGGAGGCGGCACAGTTCGCTGAACACGGGCGCTTCGGACGTCGGCAGCGGTTACGAGCTAAGGGCGACGCCATCTAGAACTGCTCCAAGGCGCACCTGGCGTCGTGAGCCGCCGTGCAGGTATGTTTCTTCTTTGAATTTTTTCGCTCTTCTCTCGTAAGGCGGCCAGCACCCACTGGTGTAATCCCGAAGTTTCGGGGCGGCCGCTGAGCAGGCGGCTCGAACTCTATTTCTTGACTTCCAAATTTTTACCAAATTCAAATTCTTGTCGCGAGTATCACAACCACCGCGCGCCACTGCCTTCAACCGCAAGCGTTGAGGAGCTGGGCAAGCGGACTGCCGACTTGGCGAGAGCTGAGGTGAGTTCTTCTTCGAGCGGGCGCGCTGGCGCACCATGCTGGCTGTAGTTCCGAGATTCAGCCGATCGCTGCTTGGGCCGGATCTTTCTGGCGACCTTCTTAGCTGACGACTTTCCGCCCTTCTTTCTTTTTTATTCTTCAGAGGCCAGCGCCACTCTTGGGCGGTAGCCGGTACGCCCAACACCGCCTTGGCGCCAAGGAGGAGGAGTGCAACAAGCGCCCGCAGCCTTGCGACTTGTTCAACATGGCGCACTTGGGCGGAGCAGAGGGAGCTGCTTAAGGCGGCGCAGGACAAGGCGGAGAAGAAAGAGGCTGCTCTCCTGGCCGAGTTTGAGAGCGAGCGCTCCTCCTGGACCGACAAGGAAGCGCTGCTGACCTCCGGCTTCCATGAAATCAAGGACATCGTAGATGGTGAGTTTGCTTTTACTTCTTCTTTTGGGTCGCTGACTATGTGTCAGGCCGACTCCTGTTTTTTGAATTGCTTCATTTTCGTCTTGGCAGACTTCTTCCCCGGCCACACGCAGGCGGCCAATCAAGTTATCAAGGCTGACCGCGAGGCGCGAAGGGCGAGTGGTGCTGCGATCGCTGCCAATGCCCCCCGGACCCTTGACGAGCAACTCCTGAGCATTGAGGCTCGTCTGCAGCCGACCCATCGGATCTGCGCCGGCTTTAAGCGATGTCGGCGCCAGCGATCGCTGCTCTGTGGCGGACATGCCGATTCAGCAGACTCCCACCGGACCGCCGACGGGCCGGAGGTCGAAGGCTGGCCGCCTTGAGGCCTGGAAGGGTTCGCGGCCCGGCTAGAGCACGCCGGCCCGGAATTCGTCAAGCGCAGTATCGAGGGCTGGATCTGGACCGCTGGCGCGTTCCGCCGAGGCCCAGCGGAGTTGTTGGCCGCGGAGGACGCCCTCGTCGGCGTGGCGGCGGCGATTGCCGACTACACGGACACCAGCGTCTTTCGTCCCCGAAGGGCTGAGGACGGTGGGGAGGCACCGCGGAGTGGTTCGAGATGAACCCGGACCACGACGAGGACTCGGCGGAGGTGGTCGACTCGATGCCGAGGAGGAAGACGAGGCGGAGGACGGAGACGAGATGGATGCGCCAGAAGACGGGTGGGCGACCAGCTCAGCCGACAAGGCCGAGCAACGAAGCCGCCCGTCTGGGTCGGCTGCCGCCGGAGACGATCAAGTCGAGACCGCCCAGCCCGGCCGCCTCGGCGCCGACGCCGCCGCCACGGCCTTCCGGAATTCCCCATCCGCCTCTTCCTAGGCCGTTGTCTTGCCTTTATTTTATCTGTTTTGATAGTCTTTGAAAGAACTTGTTAATTCGCACAATTCCACCCGCGGGGTGTATTCTGAACCTCTGTCCGAAGATCCGGCCAAGGACCTAAGCTGTGTAAATATTATCCTAATTTTATCTTTCCTTGCTTATTGCTCTTATGGCTTTTTCCTTTGCCGCCTTCCCTGAGTTGCCACCTTGCCCATCGGGCAACCGCTCTGCGGACTCTGGGTCAAGTGCTTGGCTACCTTTGGGAAGGCAAGTACTTGGCCATTTTTTAGAGTCTTTAAACAAGTTGGGTAGAAAGCGGCAAGCCCACTACTTAAGAGTCGGTTTTTGCAAAATGGGGCTGGAAGCCGACTTAAACTACGTTTATGCTTTGGGTCCTTAGCCATTTTTTTTCGCAGGGCTACCCGTTTTCCTTACTCCTGCCCACCAAGTGCTCTCATGCGAGCTGGATTTTGACAGGAGATGGCTTAGGCACCGCACATTACTTGTCTGACTGCAGGAAGCATTTCATAGCCCAAGGCGGCGAGTCCCCGGGCCGACTAGTCGAGCCCGGTGCCAAATAGCATAACAAAGAGTAACATACTTGAAGGCATAATTCTTATCATACAGATAACAAAAGAGGGCAGTCCCCGAGCTCGTCTCGGGGGGCCCGAAGTCTTGGTACTTTAAACACAAAGGGTAGCATGGTACATACTGCATCAACTGTAAAATCTTCGGAGGAGATTCACATTCCATGGCCGTTCCGTCTCTTTGCCGGAGTCGTCCCTCTTGCGTGCTCGGCGCTTCTGAGCGTCGATCAAGTAGTAGGAGTCGTTGCCCAGCACTTTGCTAATGATGAATGGGCCTTCCCAAGGCGCCGACAGCTTGTGATGGCCGGCTGTTCACTTGATCAGCCGGAGCACAAGGTCGCCCTCTTCGAATGATCTTGGCTTGACCTTCTTGTTGTAGTAGCGGCGCAGGCTCTGCTGGTAGATGCTGGACCGGCTGAGTGCCAACAGCCGGCCCTCTTCCAGCAGATCGACGCCGTCTTGATGTGCTTCTTCTGCTTCCTCTTCGGTGTACATGGTGACTCGCGGGGAGTCGAACTCTATATCCATTGGGATGACGGCTTCGCACCGTAGACGAGGAAGAAGGTGTGAAGCCGCTGACTTGTTTGGAGTCGCGCAGACTCCAGAGGACGGTCAGCAACCTCAAGCCAAGCAGCCGGCTCAACACTCCAGTTGGTTCGACCAATCGAGGCTTGATGCGAACAGGATGAGGCGGTTTGCTCGCCCACCTGCCCGTTTGACTGCGGATGGGCAACGGACGCCAAGTCCAGTCGGATGCCTTGCGTCGTGAGAACGGGCGGCGCCTTTGGCAAAATTTGTGCCATTGTCGGTGATGATGTTGTGTGGTACGCAGTCGAAAGTCATGATGTCTCATGATGAAAGTCACTGCAGTAGGACCATTCAACTTCTTGATGGGTTTTGCTTCTATCCACTTGGCTAACTTGTCCACCGTGACAAGTAAGTGAGTTACCGCCTCGTCGCTTTTGAATGGTCCCACCATATCCGGGCCCCAAACAGCAAAGGGCCAGGCGATGGGGATAGTCTTGAGTGCATAAGCCGGCTGAAACGGCTTGGAGCGGAACACCTGGCACCCCTTGCATTTTTGAACTAATTCCTTGGCCTCTTCTAGGGCAGTCGGCCAGAAGAAACCGTGTCGGAAGGCTTTGGCGACGAGTGCTCTTGAGGCTGCATGATGGCCTTCTCGCCTTGATGGATGTCTTCGAGAATCGCTGCCTCTGCTCTGCTCGACGAAGGCCTGTATACACCAAAGGACGCCTGCGCTCGACCAGCTCTCTCGCTGACTATAGTGTAGGCTGTGGCTCGGCGTTGTACTTGCCGAGCTAAGGTCTCGTGCCGGTTGGTAGCTCTCCGCTTACTAGAACTTCAGGATGGGCTGGGCCCATGAGGGTGCTGCTATTTCTTCGACTGCCAGTACTGCTACTTGGACGAGGGCGGCTGGGCTGGGAGGCGGCGGGTTGGAGTCCACAGCAACTTGCTGGGTTGAAGAAGTCCCGGCCGATCGCGCGCAGTCCCCGGGCCGAGTACTGGAGTCTTCGCAATGGTCGCCGCAGTCCCCGGGCCGGGTTATGAAGTCCCCGGGCCGGCTTCGACTGCAGCGTTTATTGGGCCGTCTGCAAGAATTCTTGTGCCGTCTGCTGAGGCTTTGGAGTCGGATCCGACTTCTTCAGGGGGAGTCAGCACAAAAATGGAGTCTGACTCTGGTGACGGCTTGACAGATGGCTTGAGGAGGCGCTGAAGGGTGACGCCGGATGGTATTGCTCGCGGGTGGAGCTGATTCTTGCCTGTGGTATCTCGCTGGTCGTTGTCGTTTCTTGGTACGTGGAGGAACTCGCACCTCAAAATATCCACTTAGCTGCTGTACCAAGAAACGGTAGCTCGCCATGTTTGCATCTTTGGCGCCCCCACGGATGACTGCTGGACCACCAAGTCGAGTCGCCATAACGTGATCCGCGAATGCCAAGCTCTTGGCAAGCCGGAGCCCGTGAATGAGCGCCTCGATTCGGGCGACGTTGTTGAGGCGGTGAAATGGATCCGCAGCGTATTTGAGCTTGTCGCTTTGGGGAAGTGAGGACCACGCCGCCTCCCAAGCCGGTGCGCATCTTGGAGCCATCGGCGCATCCGCCAATGGTGGAGTCGGGCGTGGCGGCAGTATCGGGTCTCGCCCACGACGAGGAAGTCGGCGGTGCTTGTGACTTGATGGCGGTAAAAGGGCTGGTAATAGATGGTGTAGGGGGAAGCTCTATGGCCCATTTGGCCACTCGGCCAGAAGCATCTCGGCTTCCGATGATCTCTGCTAGTGGGGCCGTGCAAACCATGGTGATTGGATGCTCTTGAAAGTAAGGCTTCAACTTCTTGGCGGCAAAGTGCACGCCGTAACACATCTTCTGGTAGTGGGGGTAGTACTGCTTGGAGGTCGACAGTACTTCCTCCTTGCTTTCAACTACAATGACTGCGCTGACTACCCTGCTGGTGGCGGCAATATACAGGAGCATGGGCACCTTGGGAGTCGGAGCCGCCAGCACCGGGGGAGTAGTCAGCATTTTCTTTGACTGGAGAAAAGCTTCGTCCGCCTTGCGGTTCCATTCGAAGAAGGTGGTCTTCTTCATGAGCTGGTACAGAGGAAGGGCTTTCTCACCCAGCCGGCTGATGAATCGGTTGATGGACGCCAAACAGCCGGTGAACTTTTGCACATCTAGCAGTCGGCGGGGTACTTCCATCCTTTCGATTGCCTTGATCTTCACGGGGTTGCACTCTATGCCGCGTTCGGAGACCAGGAAACCAAGGAGCTAGCCGGCTGGTACTCCGAAGACGCACTTCTCTGGTTTGAGCTTGATTTGGAATCGGCGCCGATTTTCAAAGGTCTCCTTGAGGTCTTCCAACAGTGTTCCTCGCTTCTCCGTCTTCACCACCACGTCGTCCATGTAAACGTGGGTGTTTCTGCCAAGCTGCTTGAGGAGGCACTTCTGCATGCAACGCTGAAAGGTGGTGCCGGCATTCCTTAAGCCGAGCTTCATGGTTAGGTAGCAGAAGGCTCCAAACGGCATGATGAAGGCGGTCTTCAATCTGTCGGCCGGGTTCAGCTTGATCTGGTGATATCCTGAGTATGCATCTAAGAAGCTCAACAGCTAGCATCCGGCTGTGGAGTCTATCACCGATCAATTCTCGCAAAGTTTAACGGGTCCTTGGGGCAAGCTTTGTTGAGGCTTTTGTAGTCAATACACATCCGCCAACGCTTGTTCTTCTTTAGTACCAAGACCGGGTTCGCTAGCCACTCCGGAAAGAACACTTCCATGATGAAACCGCGCGAGGAGCCGGGCTATCTCTTCTCCAACAACTCTTCTTCTTCTTCGACAAAGGGCGCAAGGCTGCTCGACAGCTTCACATCGATCGGACATGTAACTTGTGCTCGCGAATTCCGGCGGTACACTGCATGTCTTTAGGGACCATGCGAAAATGTCCCGATTCTCACGAAGGAAATCGACGAGCTCGCTTTTCCTATTTATCGTCAAGGTTTGCACCTATGACAAGATACCTCTCCGGTGCTCCGGTCCAAGGGTATCTTCTTTGTCTCTTTGGCGGGCTTGAATGAGCCTCGGCTTCCGAACTCCTTGGGTTGGGCGATATCTCTGGCTGCTTGTTGGCCATTGCCACAACCCGATCCAGAAGCCGCTTCTCACCTGCGATCATCAGGACTCGCCAGCCGACCGCTTACCGCACAAAGGACGACTTTCAGAGTCGCCGCCACGGTCGAATCCCTTGGTACTGCATCTTCATCTTGAGGTAGGCGAGTGGGGATCGCCATGAACTTGGCCAAAGCAGGTCGGCCAAGGAGCATGGTATGGGCTTCGAGGTCCACCACTTCGAACCAGACTGGCTCTCGGCGAAAGTGATCTTTGTCCCCAAAGAGGACATCTATCAGGATCTTACCGATCGGTGAGCAGGAAAGGCCAGGTACACTGCCGTGGAACACAGTCCGGCTGTTCTGAAGCTGTCTTTGCTTGATTCCTAACTTATCCATTGTGTCCTTGTACATGATGTTGATGTTGCTGCCTCTGTCTATCAGCACTCGCGAGAATCGAGCGGCCCGCCTATCCGCGGCAAGGGTGGCTCCCAAGACCAGGGCGTAGGAGCCCGGATTCGGCATCACCTCTGGGTGATCAGCTCGGCTCCAACTGATAGGTTTCTCGGACCAGTGCATGAATTCTGGAGTATGTGATGCTACTGCATTCACTTCTTGTTATTGCAGCCACCTGCTGCGGTGATCGTCGGCCACACTGGTGAACACTACATAAGCTCCATGCTCTTCTGGGTACTCGTCTTGTACTGCGCCGACTGGCCTGACAGCCGGCTGCTGGGGCAGTGGTGGAGGCGGTGGTCCAGAAGGTGGGGGAGGGATGAGGCCGTCTCCCTTGGCGATCCTGGTGAGCCAGTGGCACTTCCGGGTGGTGTGGTTCGACGGCTTCGCGCCGCTATGGAACTTGCAGGGACCATCTAGAGTCTGCTCGTAAGAGAAGGCCGGCAACCAGTTGGACTTGCCGCCTTTCTGCCGCTTGGCCGGAGGCTGCCCCTCCGCTATTGGTTCGATCGCCGCCACCGGGCGGTTGTTGGAAGCCGCTGCGGGCCTTGCGCCAGGATCATTCTGTTGCATCATCGATCAAGGCCGCCACCGGAGTTCTGGGAGCCCGAGGAGCCACCTTGCTGGGCCAGATCGACTTCGATCTCCGACTTCATGGAGGAGTCGGTCAGGGTGCATTTGTCTGCATGATCAGCAGCTCGCCGAGGGTCTCGGCTCGCCGCAGCGAGCTTGTGCTTGAGGAGGGTGCCTTCTCGCACCCGGCGGTGAAGTACTCGATAGCCTGCACCTCGTGCACTCCCTCGCAGGAGTTCCGAGCTCAGCCCAGCTCGTGAGGTAGTCGCGAGTGGACTCTGGGGCCTTGCACGCACAAGGAAAGTCGGGCGAGGCTTGGGAGGTCGCTTGTATGTGCTCGTGAAGTTGCGGACGAAGGCCTCGGTGAAGTCGACCCAGCTGTTGATGCTGCGGGCTCAAGTTGTTCAACCATGTCCGGCCGTGCCTCGGAGCATGAGGGGAACATACTTTACGGCAACGCTTTGTTGCCGTCACTATGCCGACGGCCGTGGAGTAGTCCACTAGCAGTCCTCCGCTTCACGGAGCCGGTGTATTTGGGTGTATCTCGGGAGTGTGAACCTCCGGGAAGGGCTGCCTCGGATGCAAGGTCCAAACACGGCGGGCCCAACTCATCTTCCTCTTCAGCGCCAGGATCGGTGGAGTCACCGATCCGTGGCGGGCGCTGCTTTTCTCCGACTCCCTCTCGGCCAAGGCGGTCGCCGAGAGTCGGATGCTCGACGGTGGAGGGGAGACTCGCTTTTCTCGCGGGAGGAGGAGGCAGATAGTCGCCCCGCCGCTCCATCGCTCTCGGCGGCCGCTTTCATCGCGCCGATGGAGATGTGAGTCGACTATGGCTGACAGCCGGATTCTTGTTTTTTTTCCACGGACACCGCCATCGGCGTCCGAGACTTCACGCTTGATCTCGGCGGGAGGCAAGTCGCCGTGTTGTCGTCGCGGCTCCTCCGTGGCAGCCGGTTTATCTTGCGCGGCAGCAGCTGCCGAGGAGCTACTGGACTCGCCCGTTATCAGCGGCGCCTCGCCGGTTATTCAGTTGCCCGCCGCCGCGCCGGGCGGCGCAGACGTTCTCCGCGCGCGCGGCGTACACATGGCGATTTGCCCGAACAGGTTGGCGATGGCTACGCTGCGGCTGCTGGACCGCGCTTAGGCGGTTAGGCCCGGCCGGAGCGGGCGAAGCGCCACGCGCGATCCATCTCACGCTAGTAGGCTTCGACAAGCGCCTCATGCTTGCCAGCTTCTTCGCGCTTACGAGGAAGGCGGCGTGTTTCCAGCACCGGCGTCGCCGCGCTTTCCGGAATGGGCGCAATCAGGTCTTGCGTAACGCGCCAAGAGGGTCATGAGCCTCGCCGGAAGGCTCGCTATGACCGATGACGAGCACTCCCCGTGACGGAGCTTCCGCCGCTCTCCGCGCGAGGGAGCGGCTCATCGTAGACCACCACGTTGGTGGGGAACGCGTCGAGCGACGCGGTGTCGGAGTCGACCAGCATCGGGTCGGTGGAGCCTACAGACTCCAGGTCGGCGGCAGGCTCGCCGGCGACGTGGAGCTGCTCGAGGAGGCCCGCGAGGAGGCTCTCGGGGCCGCCCGTGCCTGCGTCGGATGCAGGCTCGCCGGAGAGGCGAATCTCGCCAATAAGTTCGGGCGAGGCAGCTCGCCAAGAAGCGACCTCAGCGCCATGCAGCGCGGCCGCGCAGACTGTCTCGCGTGCCGGGCTGGCTGCGCCGCCAGGGAGGAAGAGGGTTCCTGCCCGCAGCAGGTCTCCGAACGACGGTGCACCTAGCCTCACGGTGGGCGCCAAATGTCGGGGTTGGGTGTGACATATGCCAAAGGATGGCTTATCATGGAGGGGTGAGTAGAACGTCGCCGGTGCTCGAAACGGGATGAGGCGAAGGCATGCACGCCAAATAATCTTACCCAGCTTGTGGCTCTCCGTGGAGATAACACCCCATCGCTGCTCTGCGGGGTCTCCGCATGATCACTATGGCAAAGTGTGTACAAGGTTGCTCCTTGAGCTGTTCAGGGTGAGGAAGGAGAAGGGCACGGCTAGCTCTTCTCTTCCTCCTATGTGTGTGTCAAACTACTAGGGTCCAACCCCTTGCATGGGTGCCTCGAGGGGTTTATATAGGCCTACCCCCCAGGGGTACAATGGTAATCTGGCTGGGCGCGGGTCCCAGCCGTCAGTCTCTGAAGTCGCCGTCTTCTCCTCCGACTTCTGGGGCCCGCCGACGGTCCAGCATAGGCCGACGACCCTTGTCCGCTGCGTGCGGGTCTTGCCGGCTGCGGATTACTGTAGCCGTGCTTCTAATGACGCGAGCTTGGTCATGGGGTCATGGCAACAATGCCGCGCCGACGGCAATCACCGTTGCTACTCCCTCGCCTTGTCTCGACACGGCGACGGAGCCCGGAGAGGGGGCCGCCGACTCCCGGGTCCGTCTTTGGGGTGCTCGCCGTCTTCTGCACTCCGCCGACAGCGGGTCCTGCCATCTTCGGGTCGCATGCATGTGCCATCGTGGGTACTGTGGATTCGCCCACGGGTTGATGTCGTGGCCGGCGGGCAACAAGGCAGCGCCCGGATGGAGATCTTCGGCAAGACGGGCGCTCTTTGGCCATGCCTGTCCTTTGTGAATGGGGCAAGGATGGGCTGCGAGGCGGCCCCATCCCGCCCCGCCGAGAGTCGACAGAGGAGGCGGTTGAGTCGTGTGCCGACTTCGTAGCCGGCTTCACCGAAAGTCGCTGGCTGGGAGTCGGCTTATCTTGAGGCCGTCTCTGGGACTCGGCTGGGAGGGGCAGTCGGCGGCTCTGTCGCCGACTCTCAGAAGGCGGCTCTTCGTCTTGGGGTCTTGAGGGCCGAAGTCTGCCCCGATGTTTTGAAAGGTCCAGGGGCTCGGGTTTGCCTACCCGTGGCCCATTACTCCGACAAACATCATCCTCTTTATCATCAGCAGCCTTCATTAGAGTTGGCGGTTTATCAGTAGCTTTAGCTGGACTGGCCGATTTATCATCAGGTTGGACCGGGCTGGTCGGTTTGTCAGCATGGCTTGTGGTGTCAATTTCTACTTGTTCAGCATCAGCAAACAAGTCATGGTCTTGAGGCGGCGGATCATTAAGCATGGCATCAGCATCGGTTTCTTCCGGATCTGGAGTCTTTTCCGGTTCAACAACCACATTATCATCAGCCGGTTTGTTTAACCGAGCCTTCTTGCTGGGTCTAGGCTTGGCACCAAGAAAAATAAACATGAAGATCAGTAGAGTATGCAAAAATAACACATCAAGGATAAAATCAAGTGCATAGCTCACCCAGGAACTATCTTGAGGGGTGGAAGCTGTGTGGCCGTTGACTCGCCAGAGGATGAGTGAGGTGTTCCCTGATAATATGAATCAGACGGATTAAGAGGCTGCCGGAAATAACCCGCCTTGGGGCAAGAAGTATCAAGAGTATAAGAGACCTCTGATCGGCGTTTCCAAACCGGAGTGTTCGGTAAACCGGCGGAGGTAACTACCTGGCCGCTGTGTCGGGTTGTGCGGCGAGCTTCGTGTTGCTGCATCTTCAAAAGAAAGTTTGGGTCCAAGTGAGCAAGGGGGTGAGAAAATTTTACTTTCCGGTTTGCTCGACGGATTTTTGATGTTGGCAGAGGATCTGAATCGGACGAAAGAATAATTACCTCAACGTCATCAGCTTGACTGCCTTCAGCATCGTTCTGATAATAGTCGTTGTCAATGAGATGTATGAAAAATGAACCAAGAGAGTCAAGTTCTACCTCTGAGTCCGGATTAGCCTCATCGACATCTGCATTTGGCTCGGAAGACGCAGTGGTCCTTTTCTTGGCAGGTTTTTTAACAACCTTGGTCTTCGGGCGAAGTGGCTTTGCCGGTTTATCTTGTGGTTTTTTCTTCCAGAACGATCTGAAAAGACTTGGAAATGGCAGATAAGCCTCACAAAAGACTTGGAAATGGCAGATGTTGGACACAGAGTTTGGACCGATGTCCTGAGGGTGGAGCTGAAAACTAGCAAGCACATCTCGGAAGAATTTTGAACCGAGAGGGCTAAAGCCTCGACCCAGATGGTCATCGGAAACAACTACTTGTTCGTCCTTGGATTCGGGAGGATTTTCCGGACGGGGGGCCCTCCAGTGGATGAACTCTTTCTTGGCTAAAGCGCCAGTGGCGACATATCTGTCTAATTGATCTTAAGTGACCCGGGAAGGAGCCCAATTGCACTCATAGACTTCTTTGGCCATTTCAATGGAAAGCTGAAACATGATTATTGCCGGTTTAAGGTTTATATTGAACAAGTATAAAGCGGTGCAAGAGCAGAAGAAGACAGAATATGTATACATTGTTAAACCGGAATCAGTCATGGGAGTTGAACAGAGGTAAAGCGGCTTGGCGGTTCAAGAGGGGACTAATGGTACCTACCGTATCATCACTTTTTCTATAAAGATTAAACCGTCTACTCAGATATAGAAGATACAGATGTAAAGATGTATAAGTGAAGGAAAAACAAGTTTCACAGCAAGGCTTGATAATTTCAGATCTGCAGTGTGACAGAAAACTAGAAAGTATATAGACCTGATTTCAAGTGTCTGAACAGTTCAGCAAGTTCAGATGAATTTTATATAAAGGAGAAGATCCAATAAGGAAAAAAGGGAATTATGGCTACGGCCGCACAAGAAGTATCAGGTCCAAGCTAGTCATTTCTGCTAATAAGAAAAACAGGGAAGAACGTCGCCGGAGCTTCAATAAAATCCAATGAACACTGAAACCCTAACGATGGATCTACAGCGAGGAAAAGAAGAACTTACGGATGCTGAGGCAACAGTAGAGGAGCGCCGCGTTTCTCTGGTGCAGTCAGGTTGATGCAGCGGCCGTCGTTGGGGCGGAAGCGAAGGACGACGGCGGTGGTAGAGCTCTAATGGTCGGGCGTTGCGAGGAAGAGGACGATGTGAAGGGGCTCGAAGGGGAAAAGTGAAAAGGACCCCTCGGCCTTATTTATAAGGTGAATGGATAAGCGGCAGGCGCGAAAATCGAGGAGCCTGAAAAATGGGATATGTGACAACTCTGTCGCCTCGATTGTCGGAGGCTCATTAATGAAGGAAAGATTTATGCAATTTTAATAACAGATAACGTCATGGCGGTTTATCATGATCCTGGAAGATGACGTCATGGCAGTTTACAAGACTTACGCGGAAGTGTTGAAGAAGAAATTTTCTCAAGTATTGAGGATTGACATGAACCAGTTCAAATCAATTTGGGGCCTAATGTTGGGGATATTACTACTGGGCGTAAACCAGCCAGGAGAGGCCGGGTCAGCCCTATAAGGAATTATTATACTTGAAGCCCATGAAGACGCGGATGATGGTGCTTTATGAAGGCCTAGGGCCCAAAGGCGGATTAAGGCCTGTAGTCATAAACCGACCTTGATATGTAAGCTTGTATTATAAGGCAGATATAAGTAGAGTCCGGGCTGGACACGTTTATGAGCCGGCTTCGGAACCCTGTAAACCGACGGGTGTCAACCCATGTATATAAGGGGACGACCCGACAGCGGTTTAGAGAGGACAGACAACAACTCGAGACCCAGGCAAAGCGTATTCGCTCCCTGGTCATCGAAACCCAAGCAATCCCACAACAACTGTATCGTAGGCTTTTACCTTCACCGCAAGGGGCCGAACCAGTATAAACTCTCCGCGTCCCTTGTCCGCTTTAACCCCTTTAAGCTAACCCGTCGCGATGGCTCCACGACTAAGTCCTTTCTCTAGGACATCTGCCGTGACAAAACCACGACACTTGATATCTTCTACAATGGACTAATCGATGCTTCTAGAGACCACCTGGATAGTTGTACTGGTTGTGTTTTCAGGGAAAGAACAACTGATGAAGCTGAAATTCTATTTAATAATATCTTGACTAATGAAAATAATTGGGCACTTCCTGAGCCAACTCATGAGCCTACTCTAAGCCAACTCCGAAGAAAAGGGGTGTTCTATTTCTCAGTCCTCAAGATATGCAAAAGGCAAAGAAATCTATGAAAGAAAAAGGTATAAAAGCTGAAGATGTTAAGAATTTACCTCCTGTTGAAGAAATACATGGTCTTAATTTACCGCCTGTTGAAGAAACACATGATCTTGATAACCCGACACAGGTAGTAAAGGTAAATTCTCTCTGTAGATATGATAAAGCTGAAATCCCGTCTACTAAGTTTGCTAGCCAATGTTTGGATGAGTTTGATAATTTTATGGTTAAGAAAGAAGATTTCAATGCTTATTTTGGTAGACAATTAAAACACAATGCTTATATGATTGAACACTTGAGTGATTATATGTCTAGAGTTAAAGGTGAACTTAAACTCATCAGTAAACATGCTTCTATGGTTACCACTCAAGTTGAACAAGTGCTTAAAGCTCAGAATGATTTGCTCAATGAATTAAATAGTAAGAACAATGACTTTGCTATTAGAGTTGCAACTAGAGGGGGTAAAGTGACTCAGGAACCTTTCTATCCTGAGGGCCACCCCTAGAGAATTGAGCAGGATTCTCAGTGAAATAATGTTGATACACCTAGTCCTTCTAAGAAGAAGAAAAAGAAAAATGATAGGACTTTGCATGCTTCTAGTGAACCTGTTGTTGACACACCTCCAATGATATTTCTATTTCTGATGCTGAAACACAATCTGGTAATAAACATGAACCTAGTGACAATGTTAATAATGATGTTCATGTTGATGCTCAACCTAGCAATGATAATGATGTAGAAATTGAACCTGCTGTTGATCTTGATAACCCACCATCAAAGAATCAACGTTATGATAAGAGAGACTTTGTTGCTAGGAAGCACGGTAAGGAAAGAGAACCTTGGGTTCAGAAACCCATGCCTTTTCCTCCTGACCCATCCAAGAAAAAGGATGATGAGTACTTTGAGCGCTTTGTTGAAATGATTAGACCTATCTTTTGCGTATGCGTTTGACTAATATGCTCAAAATGAATCCTTATGCTAAGTATCTGAAAGAAATTGTTACAAATAAAAGAAAGATACCGGAAGCTGAAATTTCCACCATGCTTGCTAATTATACTTTTAAGGGTGGAATACCAAAGAAGTAAGGAGATCCAGGAGTACCCACTATACCATGCTCCATTAAAAGGAATTATGTTAGAACTGCTTTATGTGATCTTGGAGCTGGTGTTATTGTTATGCCTCTCTCTTTATATCGTAGACTTGATTTGAATAAGTTGACACCTACTGAAATATCTTTGCAAATGGCTAATAAATCAACTGCTATACCTGTCGGTATTTCTGAGGATGTGCTTGTTGTGGTTGCAAACGTTACTATTTTAACGGACTTTGTTATTCTTGACATTTCCGAGGATGATAGTATGTCTATTATTCTTGGAAGACCCTTTTTGAATACTGCAGGGGATGTTATTGATTGCAACAAAGGCAATGCCACTTTTCATGTTAATGGTAATGAGCATACGATACACTTTCCGAGGAAACAACCTCAAGTCCACAGTATCAATTCTATTGGAAAAATTCCATCGATTATTTTTGGAGGTTCTGAATTTTCTCTTCCTACTGTCAAGAAGAAATATGATATTCTTATTACTGGGGACATGCATATCCCCGTTGAGGTAACCTAGTGCTATTCGAAAATTCTCCGGTTTCATGCGCTTTAGAATGAGTTTGTTAACAAGACTTGATCAACCTTTTTAGTGGATTCCTTTCGATGAGCATGAGATGGATGAAGTTAGAAAGCACAACCTTCTGTACCCTCCTTTTACTTTCTGTTATTTAGAATAAATAAAGTAAAAATAGTATTTTCTGTCTGTTTTCTGAATTATCCGTGCAATAAAAAATAGCCCGAAAATAGAAGTTCTCCAAATGCCCTGAAATTGAAATATGACTTTTACTGGAATATTTGAGAATATCTGGCACTAAGAACACAGCAAGGGGAGCTAGCACCTGGCCACGAGGGTCCAGGGCGCGCCCTCTGCCTCGTGGGCCCATGGTGGCTCCCCTCCACTTATTCCTGCACCCACACACTCCTTCCTCCCAAAAAAATCACCAACCAGCTCAAGCACGAGTTCTAGCTCATTTTGCTGCAATTTTCGATCTCCTTGCTCAAAGCACCTCTCACAAAACTGCCTTGGGGGATTGTTCCTTGGTATGTGACTCCTCCAATGGTCCAATTAGTTTTTGTTCTAGTGCTTTATTCATTGCAAATTTGTGCTGCCTAGGTGACCATGTTCTTGAGCTTGCATGTCAAATTTATATGGTTCCAAGTAGTTCTAATGCATGATATAGTTTCTAGGCACTTGTGGGAGTAGTTGCTATCAATTTTGTTGAGTTTGGTTCACTTTTATTTGAAGTTACTAAATTTTTCAGAAATTTTTCAGAGGAAGAAATATGTTTAGGAAAATGTACCAAGGTGGCCCTTTAAGGAAGCAAGGACCCAGGATCGCAATGCGCGATGCCGACGATGAACAACCAAGGGAAGCTCAAGTCTGAGCTTGTGAATGGCCTATGTGCGTAATGCGATCTTGTGAGCTTCGAGGCAGATAAGTGCCACCAGTACCACTATCTGACTGACTCCTTTGTGAGAAGATTTGAATTTTCATCATCACACAATTCTCAAACTGTCCTGTTTCATCTTTGTGAAAATTCTTATACTATGGACTTAGAGGATTTTAATACTACTTGCAAGCTTCCACAATGGGGTAGTCTTAGTGAGCCTCGCAAATATGAATTTAGAGATTTTCTTGCTAGTATAACCGTGGGGGAATCTAGAGACGTAACACAAGCTACCATAGGGAGCATTCATTTTCCTGCTATACATTATTTTGCTCTCTTCATAGGTAGGTGCATAAATGGTAAGCATGAAGCATGTCACATGTGTGTCCCTGATTTCAGTGTTCTCAGGAGCGCCGTGTTAGGAGATAAACATTATAATTTGGGAGCCATTGTTGCACGTAGGTTGCATAATAATAGATTTAATGGAGATTTCTTTGGTGGAATTTATGCAAACCGTCTAGCTAATTTTCTTGGTATACCCATACGTGAGTATGATATTGAGTTGCCTCCTGTTTATTTAGATTATGAGGCTATGGTTCGTCATCAGTTTGTTGAGAGGAACGATCAGTTCCTCCAGTACCGACTAATCTTTGACAGACGACACACCTATCACGTCGCTCTCCCTGCTCCTACTTTCTTTGACTTTCAGGCAAAATGGAGACATGTTATAACCAGGGAGGAGGCGAACGAGTACGAGAGGAGGACTGAGAGAGCTCGCCTCCAAGCTGCAGCCCACGATGCAATAGCCGTTGCATCTCAGTACGACCCCAGTTACAACTTTGGATATCCACCAGGCCAGCCGTGGCCATAGACCAACTTAGGCCAAAAGCCTAAGCTTGGGGGAGTACGTATTTCTCACCGACATTACATTCATGTTCACACGCTCATTGCCATATGTCGGTGCTCATACTTTTTCACTATATTATCCATGCTAGTTTATTTTCTTTTTCTTGCTTTCTTCTTGTGTGTTTGAAAAACTTTAAGAAAAAACAAAAAAAATAGTTGTAGCTTTTAGCTAGTTTACTTTCCTTGCTGTAGTAGTAGTAATTAAAAAATAAAACCCAAAAAGATTTCTTGTTCTTCTTTTTGCTTGTTGGGAGCTTTCCCGTGTAAATAGCTTTATTTCCTTTCTTTTATTTGGGGGTTGATAGGAGAAGACCATAATGAAAATGTTGAAGTGGCTCTTATATGCATTATTGTTGATTTAACCAAGAGCCCATATTGCCTTGTCTTCTCCTGTTTATTGAATGCTCGCAGATTCCAGCTTAGTCCAATGCACGTGCACCATTATTATTATTCACATCGTTCGGTCGTGCAAGTGAAAGGCAATTATGACGATATATGATGGACTGATTGAGATAAGAGAAGGTGGTATGAACTCGACCTCTTTTGTTTGTGTAAATATGATTAGTTCATCATTCCTGATTTAGCCTATTTTGAATAAACATGTTTGCAATGACAATTAGAGATTATAGTTGCTTATGCCATGCTTAATTAGCTAGGAGTTTATAATGGTTTATGGTGGATTATATCCTACTCATGCTTGCACTCAGTGTAAATTAATTTTAATGCATGTTCATGACTGTTGTCGCTCTCTAGTTGGTCGCTTCCCAGTCTTTTGCTAGCCTTCACTTGTACTAAGCAGGAATACTACTTGTGCATCCAATCCCTTAAACCCCAAAGTTATTCCATATGAGTCCACTATACCTTCCTATATGCGGTATCTACCTGCTGTTCCAAGTAAATTTGTATGTGTCAAACTCTAAACCTTCAAATGAAATTCTGTTTTGCATGCTCGAATAGCTCATGTATCAACTAGGGTTGTCTGTATCTTCCATGCTAGGCAGGTTATTCTCAAGGGGAGTGGACTCCGCTCCTCACTCACGAGAAAATGGCTGGTCACCGGGATGCCCAGTCCCATGCTTTATGCAAATCAAATCAAAATAATTGCAAAAAAAACTCCCCCGGGACTCTTGTTAGTTGGAGGCACTTGTTGTTTCGAGCAAGCCATGGATTGATGCTTGTTGGTGGAGGGGGAGTATAAACTTTAGCATTCTGTTTGGGAATCGCCTATTATGTGTGTAGAATGGAAGACATCGCCATCTCTCGGTTTTTATGTTGACAATGAAAGTACGCCGCTCAAAATATATTTATCTCTGCTTTAAAATCGAGCTCTGGCACCTCTACAAATCCCTGCTTCCCTCTGCGAAGGGCCTATCTATTTACTTTTATGTTGAGTCATCACCCTCTTATTAAAAAGCACCAGCTGGAGAGCACCGCTGTCATTTGCATCCATTACTATTAATTTGTATTGGGTATGACTGGATATCTTTTACAATGAATTACAATGTTTAGTCAGTCCTTGATCTTTAAAGGTGCTCTGCATTTATGTTTTGCGGTCCCAGAAAGGGCTAGCGAGATACCATCTTGTTATATCATATCATGATTGTTTTGAGAAAGTGTTGTCATCCAAGATTTATTAGTATGCTGGCTAGTTGATTATGCCATTGACATGAGTAAACATGAGAACTAAGTGATATTGTGAATATGGTTAGTTCATAATATTTGCTGAAAACTTGAATGCTGGCTTTACATATTTAGAACAACAAGAGCAAACAGAGTTTGTAAAAGTTTTCTTTATCATTTTCAGTTTATCAACTGAATTGCTTGAGGACAAGAAAAGGTTTAAGGTTGGGGGAGTTGATACGTCTCCGTCGTATCTACTTTTCAAAACACTTTTGCCCTTGTTTTGGACTCTAACTTGCATGATTTGAATGGAACTAACCAGGACTGACGCTGTTTGCAGCAGAATTGCCATGGTGTTATCTTTGTGCAGAAACAAAAGTTCTCGGAATGACCTGAAACTTCACGGAGATTATTTTTGGAAATAATAAAAAATACTGGCAAAAGAATCAAGGCCAGGGGGCCCACATCCTGTCCACGAGGGTGGGAGGCGTGCCTGCGACCCTGGGCGCGCCCCTGCCTCGTGGGCCCCCTGAAACTCCACCGACCTCAACTCCAACTCTATATATTCATGTTCGGGGAGAAAAAAAAATCAGAGAGAAGGATTCATCGCGTTTTACGATACGGAGCCGCCGCCAAGCCCTAAAGTCTCTCGGGAGGGCTGATCTGGAGTCCGTTCGGGGCTCCGGAGAGGGGAATCTGTCGCCATCATCATCATCAACCATCCTCCATCACCAATTTCATGATGTTCACCTCCGTGCGTGAGTAATTCCATCGTAGGCTTGCTGGACGGTGATGTGTTGGATGAGATTTATCATGTAATCGTGTTAGTTTTGTTAGGGTTTGATCCCTATTATCCATTATGTTCTGAGAGTGATGTTGCTATGACTTTGCTATGCTTAATGCTTGTCACTAGGGCCCGAGTGCCATGATTTCAGATCTGAACCTATTATGTTTTCATGGATATATGTGAGTTCTTGATCCTATCTTGCAAGTCTATAGTCACCTACTATGTGTTATGACCCGGCAACCCTGAAGTGACAATAATCGGGACCACTCCCGGTGATGACCGTAGTTTGAGGAGTTCATGTATTCACTAAGTGTTAATGCTTTGGTCCGGTACTCTATTAAAAGGAGGCCTTAATATCCCTTAGTTTCCGTTAGGATCCCACTGCCACGGGAGGGTAGGACAAAAGATGTCATGCAAGTTCTTTTCCATAAGCACGTATGACTATATTCGGAATACATGCCTACATTACATTGATGAATTGGAGCTAGTTCTGTGTCACCCTATGTTATAACTGTTACATGATGAACCGCATCCGGCAAAATTCTCCATCACCGATCCAATGCCTACGA
This sequence comes from Aegilops longissima, assembly GCA_021605205.1. NCBI lineage: Eukaryota > Viridiplantae > Streptophyta > Magnoliopsida > Poales > Poaceae > Aegilops > Aegilops longissima. The sequence goes on from CM038676.1 coordinate 580,731,887, forward strand.
GCTTTTCACATATTGTTCTTCGCTTATTTACTTTCCGTTGTTACTGTTACAATCACTACAAAACCCAAAAATATTACTTTTGCTACTGTTGCCGATACTTCCATATTACTTTCCTACTAAATACTTTCCTGCAGATATTAAGTTATCCAGGTGTGGTTGAATTGACAACTCATCTGCTAATACTGGAGAATATTATTTGGCTCCCCTTGTGTCGAATCAATATATTTGGGATGAATACTCTACCCTCGAAAACTGTTGTGATACCCTATACCTGTGGGTTATCACTCGGCTACATCGTCTGTACCCACCGGATCGATCCGGGAGCCACCAAAGTGTCGCCCACGACGCCTTCTTCTTCCTATGCCTCGCTGGCGAACCTTGTCGATTTCGGCCATCACTACTGCTCCCAAACCCCGACGAGCCTCCTTGTGCTCCCCTGGTGAGCTCCGCTTCTTCCCCCTCTCCTTACCCCGCGGATCCATGCCCGTAGCCGTAGTCTCCGATGTGCCCATAGCTTGCGCCGGTCCGCGCCCTTGCACGCGCCCGCAAGCGCGTCTCTGTCGCCGCCCGCGCACACCAAGAGCCTTGCCCGCCCGCGTCTGTTGCTGTTGCCCCGTTCGGTGTCAAAACCGGCGGATCTCGGGTAGGGGGTCCAAGCTGTGTGCCTGAAGATCAATGGTAACAAGGGACAATAGGGACACGATGTTTAGCCAGGTTTGGGCCCTCTTAAAGGAGGTAAAACCCTACGACCTGCTTGATTGTATTCGGTGTGTATAAGGGTTACAATAGTTGATCTACCTCGAGATCGTAATGGCTAAACCCTAGCTATCTAGCCTATGATTCTTCCCCCTTTTCTACGGACCTAACCCTCCGGTTTATATACACACTGGAGGGGCCTAGGATTGTACAGAGTCCGTTTGCAGAGGAAGGAAGTATTACACCCGGACACCAAACCTGCCGTTCTACGCACATAGGAGTCCTACACGGACACGGGGGGTAGTCTTCTGCTTTGTCTTCACGACCCATCAGTCCGGCCCATATCGAATAAACCGGACACCTGGGGACCCCCTAATCCAGGACTCCCTCAGTAGCCCCTGAACCAGTCTTTGATGGTGATGTTTTCGGCACGAGAATTATCTTTGGCATTGCAAGGCGGGTTCCTCCTTCCGGACATTTTAATTTGGCTTCCTGCATAAAGGGATTGTGTCCGACTCTGCATAATTAATACAACCCTTAGCCACAGAGGCAAGGCATCCAAATAGAAACAGTTCTTCGCCGACAACTATTTCGGCGAAGCGCGGCACTTGACTTTACACTTCGAACCGTTTTCACGCTTCTCGCTTCGCGTTTCGAGGCCTAGCCTCCATTGGTATGTCTTGTCAAAACAGAGATCATGCCCGCCCATTACGGGATTCTCATCAATACGATTTGGGTAATCCAACCGCACCTTACACACGATCTCATTGGGAACATGCGATTTTTATGGCTTTAGATGGGGACACTTAGCATTTTCATGTCCATAAAAGGGTACAGACCCCTCCTTTTTCTTCATGCCTTCCTCTAGCTTTTGTCTCCCAATCTCCAAGCTCCAGCGCCCACAACTCTTATCTCCTCCACCGCTGCCACCCTTCCCAGCAATGGCCGGGTCCGGCTCCTAGGGCAAGTGGGAGGCCTCCGCCGTCACCGAAAAGGACGTCAAGGATCTCCGGAGCGCGGGCTATCTGTCCGCGGACATCGCGCATAGGATTCCAGATGAAGACCAGGTCATTCCTACTCCAGGGCCTAGTGAGAGGGTTGTGTTCATCCCCCATTTCCTTTGGGGGCTTGGATTTCCCCTCCACCCCTTCGTCCGGGGCCTTATGTTTTTCTACGGGCTAGATTTCCATGATCTAGCCCCAAACTCCTTCCTCCATGTATCGGCTTTTATAGTCGTGTGTGAGGCTCTCCTCCGCATCCCCCCACACTTCGGCATGTGGCTCAAAGTCTTCAATTTGATGCCGAAGGTGGTCGACGGACAGCATGCGGATTGCGGCGGAGCTATGGTAAGCAAGCTCCCCAACGTGATCTAGCCCAAAGGGGCATTCATAGAAACTATCTAGGTATGGCAGCAGGGGTGGTTCTATATCACCAAACCCTGCGTCGCCACCTGGGCGTCCACACCCGATTTCAGATCCGGACCCCCATGAGACTCACCTCATGGACCGCCAAGGGCCATGATTGGGGGTCCAAATCGGAAATGAAGATGCTCTAGAAGCACATCTCCGATATGTTGGGTGAGAACACTGGTCTCACAAATGTGATTCAAGTGATGCTCTTCCGCCGCACCCTTCACTGCCAGCTGCGGGCCTCTGCTACCTCTTGAGAATGCATTGAATTTCCCTTGAAGAGGAAAGGGGGATGCAACAAAGTAGCTTAAGTATTTCCCTCGGTTTTTGAGAACCAAGGTATCAATCCAGTAGGAGGATACATGCAAGTCGCCTCGTACCTACACAAACAAATAAGAACCTTGCAACCAACGCGATAAAGGGGTTGTCAATCCCTTCACGACCACTTGCAAAAGTGAGATCTGATAGAGATAATAAGATAAATATTTTTGGTATTTTTATGATATAGATTGGAAAGTAAAGATTGCAAAATAAAATTGATCGGAAACTTATCTAATGGAAAATAGACCCGGGGGCCATAGGCTTCACTAGTGGCTTCTCTCAAGATAGCATAATCTATGGTGGGTGAACAAATTACTGTCGAGCAATTGATAGAAAAGCGCATAGTTATGAGAATATCTAGGCATGATCATGTATATAGGCATCACGTCCGCGACAAGTAGACCGAAACGATTCTGCATCTACTACTATTACTCCACACATCGACCGCTATCCAACATGCATCTAGAGTATTAAGTTCATAAGAACAGAGTAACGCATTAGGCAAGATGACATGATGTAGAGGGATAAACTCAAGCAATATGATATAAACCCCATCTTTTTATCCTCCATGGCAACAATACAATACGTGCCTTGCTGCCCCTGCTGTCAGTGGGAAAGGACACCGTAAGATTGAACCCAAAGCTAAGAAATTCTCCCATTGTAAGAAAGATCAATCTAGTAGGCCAAACCAAACTGGTAATTCGAAGAGACTTGAAAAGATATCAAATCATACATATAAGAATTCAGAGAAGAACCAAATATAGTTCATAGATAATCTTGATCATAAACCCACAATTCATCAGATCTCGACAAACACACCGCAAAAAGAATTACATCGAATAGATGTCCAAGAGAATCGAGGAGAACTTTGTATTGAGATCCAAAGAGAGAGAAGAAGCCATCTAGCTAATAATATGGACCCAAAGGTCTGTGGTAAACTGCTCACACATCATCGGAGAGGCTATGGTGTTGATGAGAAGCCCTCTGTGATCGATTCCCCCTCTAACAGAGCGCCGGAAAAGGCCCCAAGATGGGATATCACGGGTACAGAAGGTTGAGGCATTGGAAATAGGGGTTCGTGGTGCTCTCGGATGTTTTCAGGGTACATGAGTATATATAGGCGAAAGAAGTAGGTCAGTGGAGCCACGAGGGGCCCACGAGGGTGGGGGCGTGCCTACCCCCCTGGGCGCGCCTCCCTGCCTCGTGGCCGCCTCGTTGCTTCCTTGACGTCCACTCCAAGTCTCCTGGATCACATTTGTTCGAAAACTAACTCTCCCGAAGGTTTCATTCCGTTTGGATTCCACTTGATATTCCTTTTTTGCGAAACACTGAAATAGGCAAAAAAAACAACAATTTGCGCTGGGCCTTTGGTTAGCAGGTTAGTCCCAAAAATAATATAGAAGTGTATAATAAATCCCATTAAATAACCAAAACAGATAATATAATAGCATGGAACAATAAAAAATTAAAGATACATTGGAGACGTATCAGCCTCCCCCATGTGAGAGTTCAATCTGGAGGAGCCATGGACCCTGAAGTGCTTCTTTGCCGCCACACACGAAGATATATGGAAGCAGCTCTTCAAGGCTCAAAAAGTGGCTGAAGAAGACCGAGGACACCGGACTCGATATCAAGAACCTAGCCACGGTGGTAAGCATAATCTTTGTGAAGACCTATCCGGTCAATATTTTAGATATAATAGAAATAATATTGCCTGCTTTCCTTACAGGTCAGGACGACAAAGGTGGAGCGGATCAACTGTCCGACCCCGCTGCCTGAGGACCCGACCATACCCTAACTAACGGCGATGCTGGTCCCAGCGCCCTATCAAGCGCCGGAGAAGAAACCCAAGAAGAAGAAAGGCAAGGAGGCCAAGGCGGCCCCGCCCCAAGGGTCCTTCAGAAACAGTGTTCGGAGAGACCGAGCCCTCTCTTCCCACGAGGCAGACGAGGAGGAAGAGGAGGAGGTGGTGGAAAGCGACCCCCCCCCCCCGTAAGGGGAGGAAGAAGAAGAGGGCAGACTCCAAAGACCCGGAGGGGGAGGCGCCCAAGAGGGGGAAGCTGACCCTCCCAGAAAGTTCAGACTCATAGTCCGAATTAGTCCCCAAGAGAACTCCCAGGTTGAAGCCCCTGGCCGAATCGTAAGTATTCAGAAACTCACTATTATCTTTGGTCTACTTGCTTCCATTATGTAAGTTATTTTTTTATTTGGCTTTCAGCCCTCCCCGCGTGCTCCCGCATACTCCATTATTGGAGGGGAATTCTTTGCCGCCCGAAATGGCAGAGAGTGATACACCGCCGCGAGCCCCCTCGCCTATCGCCATGGAGGACACCGAAGTGTCGTCCCAAAGGACATCCCCTGGCCGAGAGGGGGTGAGCGAAGCCGTCAAGAGAATGACCGAGGTTAATACCTCGGTCGTCGAAGACCTAGGGGAGGCGACCCTTATGACAACCGATGGCAGGGAGCCCCATCAATCCGGGCTCCAGCCGAACACCATTCTGGAGGCCAACATGGCTCTGGGATCGGATAAGCAGCCCCCTGCGAAAGAGGGGGGAGGAGCACCAGCTCCCTCGGCAGCCTCCACTAATCTGGAGGCGCTCAACACTCTGGAGGAAGCATTGCAAAGTGATTCCATCGTGGCGGAGCACCGCACCCTGATGGGTGTGGTTATGGAGAAGGTTTAGTCTGCTAAAAATGGACTGAACGAAGCCTTCTGCAGCCTAGTGACAGGCTTTGAGGTATGCGACGTAATGTGCTAAAAAAATTCATATAGAAGAATAAACCTGTGTACAGACAGTAGCCCCTGAGGATCTTTCCGGTTTAGAAGAAACCGGACAGAGGATCCACATAGTATTCGGGAGAGTAACATACTGTGTTGTTATTGTAATAGGCCTCCATGCTGGCGGCAACCGCCTAGGCCGCAGAAGTTTCCGAACTCAATTGGAAGCTTCAAGTGGCAAATGAGGAATTCGACCGCATCAACAAGCGGTTCGATGAAACGCGAGGTATGTGTACAATGTTAAAAAGAAATTTATTTTCATGTCAGAAGTAATATGTATATTGATAGGTTAACTCATATACTGCTTTGATTATGATCATAGTTGGCACAGCCGAGGTCGAGACCCTCAAAGGCGCCCTCGCCTAGGCCAAGAAAGAAGCAGAGGTGAATAAGGCAGCCGCTGATAAAGCGGCTGCTGAACTAGAGGCCGAAAAAACTGCCCGTGCCAACACGAAGCTCGGGTGGTCGAAGTCGAGCAGGGGTTGAAGGATGCCATCAGCAAATGCGAAACATTGGAGCAGAAGACTTAGGCCCAGTCCTCCGAGCTTGCCAATGCTCTCAGGGACGCTAAAGAGTCGCGGAGCGAGTCCCAGAGCGCTCGCAAAGAGATCCACTAGGCGAGGCAGATAGTGGCTCGTAAGGCCTTTCCTTTGCAAAGTATCTTTGGAGGTCAGAGGTACGCTTTGCTCACATGAGTGTGGATTTCTCCAGGAGCGTTTACGGATCTTCCGAAGAGTGCCGCCGATGCCGCACAGTTCTTCCGAGCCCAAGAGGGGAACTCGTCTGAGAAGCTGTTCTGGTCGCAATTTCTCTCGCCGGGACACCTGACGCCTCTGAACGACCAACTGAAGCAGCTGGTAGAGCTGCATAGGGTGGCGGGTTTGGCTATGAAGGACCTGATAGTCCAACTTTGGCCGACCGAGCCGATCCCTAGCAGCTACTTCAGTTTGGTGGTGCAGCTTGTCGACACGCGGCCGCGAATTGATGCCGTAAAGCGCTCGGCCTGCATAGAGGGTGCCCGGATGGCCTTCTCCCGCGTCAAAATGCAATGGGTGAAGATGAAGGCCACCGAAGTGGCAACCATAGGCCTGCCCGAGGGCAAAGATCATCGGAAGCCGGAGAGGTAGTTTGATGACGTCCTAGAAGGAGCCCGACAGATAGAGGGTCAATGTTCTAAGGACATAATATTTGATTAAATGTGTTCGGGTTGTACAAACTATGTTATGAACCCATGCTGTTATATATCTATGTTTGCGCCTTCTTTTCGAGTGATTTTTTCTCCTGTGCGGCCATTTATTGTTATATTTTTTAAAGTTGCCAGTCGTCGGTTTCAGCCCCCATGTAGATGCTACAGGGGTGTTCGGCATAACGTGTGACCACACTTTATCCAATGTCTTGATCCATAAAGGAGGTGTCTGCGAGGTGAACCAGGAAATCAGACTATGCGGCTTTATTACTTTCACTTAGCCATAGGAGTTTGACTATGGAGCTAAGTACTAACCCCTTGTGCGTGTGCGGCTATCCGGACTACGGTGCCTTTTCCACGCGGCTGGACAAAGACTAGCCCCTCATGTAACACGAGGTGAATCCCTAACAATTTGTAGTATAATACTAAGTTGCCGAATCACCGACCAGCTCTCGCCTATCATGACAGTCAGTTTTCGACACTCTCTATTGAGGTACTTGACCGGACGAACCATAAATACAATCCCAGTAGCTCTCCCTTTACTACCTTAGTCGAACAAGCAGAACGTAAGGTGGTAAGCACAGAAGGAGAGCAACCCAACTATAGACCAAAGACATGATTCGGAGCCGATGCATATAATGCAATATCCGGGACGCCGAAGAGTTCCCTATAGGTGTTCGGGCTTTGAAAGGTGTTAAGGCCGGACTAAAGCACGTGTGGCAGTCTGAAGTAGGGATGGAGTACACATGATAATATAAAGTAAAATGATTGCCGAACAAAGTGGTGATCAACTGCTTCCTTTATACCCTGATTAATGCGTCGAGCTGTGTTGCTACAGATAATGCCATGAGTATCTAGGCCATTTTACATGCCAAAAGTTTACACAAGGGAAAGGTTTACACACGTCCTAGAAGTAATGGTTTGAGGATCCCAATGATGCCCTGCCGCACGTGTGCGCTGGTTCTCCTTAGTGATACGTCTTTGGAAAGGAGGAGTCTGATGGTCGTCTGCAAAAAGGAGGAACCTAGAAATGAGTCCCCGCACGTCCGTAGATCAGGTAGGTTTTTTAACGAACTTATAGTGGGAAAATTTGAGGTCCGAGTAGGGTCAAGCCGTACTATGGACCTTTTCCGCAGTGTGCCTCCGGCGCTGCCCAAGGTATTTTAAGTGCGTAGTTATTGACGTGCTACCTCTTGAGCACTGCGTTGGTTTTCCCTTGAAGAGGAAAAGGTGATGTAGCAAAGTAGCATAAGTATTTCCCTCAGTTTTTTAGAACCAAGGTATTAATCCAGTAGGAGGCTACGCACGAGTCCCTCCCACCTACACAAACAAATAAATCCTCGCAACCAACGCGATAAGGGGTTGTCAATCCCTACACGATCACTTGAGAGAGTGAGATCTGATAGATATGATAGGATAATATTTTTGGTATTTTTATGATAAAGATGCAAAGTAAAATAAAAGAAAAATAAACAGCAACGGAAATAGCTAAGTGTTGGAAGATTAATATGATGGAAGATAGACCCGGGGGCCATAGGTTTCACTAGTGGCTTCTCTCAAGAGCATAAGTATTTTACGGTGGGTGAACAAATTACTGTTGAGCAATTTACAGAATGAGAATATCTAGGTATGATCATGTATATAGGCATCACGTCCGAGACAAGTAGACCGACTCCTGCCTGCATCTACTACTATTACTCCACACATCGACCTCTATCCAGCATGGATCTAGAGTATTAAGTTCATAAGAACAGAGTAACGCCTTAAGCAAGATGACATGATGTAGAGGGATAAATTCATGCAATATGATAAAAAAACCATCTTGTTATCCTCGATGGAAACAATACAATAAGTGCCTTGCTGCCCCTACTGTCACTGGGAAAGGACACCACAAGATTGAAACCAAAGCTAAGTGCTACCTCTTGAGCACTGCGTTGGTTTTCCCTTGAAGATGAAAGGGTGATGCAACAAAGTAGCATAAGTATTTCCCTCAGTTTTTGAGAACCAAGGTATCAATCTAGTAGGAGGATACGCGCGAGTCCCTCGCACCTACACAAAACAAATAAATCCTCGCAGCCAACGCAATAAGGGGTTGTCAATCCCTACACGGCCACTTACGAGAGTGAGATCTGATAGATATGATAGGATAATATTTTTTGTATTTTTGTGATAAAAATGCAAAGTAAAATAAAAGCAAAGTAAAAAAGCAAAGGAAATAACTAAGTGTTGGAAGATTAATATGATGAAGATAGACCCGGGGGCCATAGATTTCACTAGTGGCTTCTCTTAAGACAATAAGTATTTTATGGTGGGTGAACAAATTACTGTTGAGCAATTGACAGAATTGAGCATAGTTATGAGAATATCTAGGTATGATCATGTATATAGGCATCACGTCCGAGACAAGTAGACCGACTCCTGCCTGCATCTACTACTATTACTCCACTCATCGACCGCTATCCAGCATGCATCTAGAGTATTATGTTCATAAAACGAGTAACGCCTTAAGCAAGATGACATGATGTAGAGGGATAAATTCATGCAATATGATAAAAACCCCATCTTGTTATCCTCGATGGCAAAAACACAATACGTGCCTTGCTGCCCCTACTGTCACTGGGAAAGGACACCGCAAGATTGAACCCAAAGCTAAGCACTTCTCCGATTGCAAGAAAAAGCAATCTAGTAGGCCAAACCAAACTGATAATTCGAAGAGACTTGCAAAGATAACCAATCATACATAAAAGAATTCAGAGAAGATTCAAATATTGTTCATAGATAATCTTGATCATAAACCCACAATTCATCGGTCTCAACAAACACACTGCAAAAGAAGATTACATCGAATAGATCTCCACGAGAGAGGGGGAGAACTTTGTATTGACATCCAAAAAGAGAGAGGAAGCCATCTAGCTAATAACTATGGACCCGAAGGTCTGAGGTAAACTACTCACACTTCATCGGAGAGGCTATGGTGTTGATGTAGAAGCCTTCCATGATTGATTCCCCTTCCGGCGGAGCTCCGGAACAGGCCCCAAGATGGGATCTCGTGGGTACAGAAGGTTGCGGCGGTGGAATTAGGTTTTGGCTCAGATTCGATCGTTTGGGGTGCGTGAGGTATATATAGGAGGAAGGAGTACGTCGGTGGAGCAACAGGGGGCCCACGAGGGTGGAGGGCGCGCCCCCTACCTCGTGGCCTCCTCTTTTGTTTCTTGACGTAGGGTCCAATTGTCCTGGATCGTATTCGTTCTGAAGATCACGTTCCCGAAGGTTTCATTCCGTTTGGACTCCGTTTGTTATTCCTTTTCTGCGGAACTCTGAAATAGGCAAAAAAACAACAATTCTGGGCTAGGCCTCTGGTTAATAGGTTAGTCCCAAAAGTAATGTAAAAGTGAATAATAAAGCCCAATAGTGTCCAAAACAGTAGATAATATAGCATGGAGCAATCAAAAATTATAGATACGTTGGAGACGTATCAAGCATCCCCAAGCTTAATTCCTGCTCGTCCTCGAGTAGGTAAATGATAAAAACAGAATTTTTGATGCCGAGTGCTACTTGGCATAATTTCAATGTAATTCTTCGTAACTGTGGTATGAATATTCAGATCTGAAAGATTCAAGATAAAAGTTCAATATAGATATAAAAATAATAATATTTCAAGCATACTAACTAAGCAATTATGTCCTCTCAAAATAACTTGGCCAAAGAAAGTTCATCCCTACAAAATCATATAGTTTAGTCATGCTCCATTTTTGTCACACAAGAATGCTCTCATCATGCACAACCCCGATGACAAGCCAACCTATTGATTCATACTTTAGTAATCTCAAGCTTATAAACCCTCACACAATACATGAGCACGAGCCATGGACATAACACTATGGGTGGAATAGAATATGATGATGGGGGCTATGTGGAGAAGACAAAAAGGAGAAAATATCACATCAACGAGGCTAATCAATGAGCTATGGAGATGCCCATCGATTGATGTTAATGCAAGGAGTAGGGATTGCCATGCAACGGATGCACTAGAGCTATAAATGTATGAAAGCTCAACAAAATAAACTAAGTGGGTGTGCATCCAACTTGCTTGCTCACGAAGACCTAGGGAACTTGAGGAGGCCCATTGTTGGAATATACAAGCCAAGTTCTATAATGAAAAATTCCCACTAGTATATGAAAGTGACAAAACAAGAGACTCTCTATCATGAAGATTATGGTGCTACTTTGAAGCACAAGTGTGGTAAAGGATAGTAACATTGTCCCTTCTCTCTTTTTCTCTCATTTTTTGGGCCTTCTCTTTTTTTATGGCCTTTCTCTTTTTTTTATTCCTCACTTGCTCTAGAGAATGATGATCATCAGACTTCTATTTATTTACAACTCAATGATTACATCTCGATACTAGAACAAAGTATGACTCTATATGAATGCCTCCGGCGGTGTACCGGGATATGCAATGAACCAAGAGTGACATGCATGACAGAATTATGAATGGTGGCTTTGCCACAAATACTATGTCAACTACATGATCATGCTAAGCAATATGACAATGATGAATGTGTCATGATAAACAGAATGGTGGAAAGTTGCATGGCAATAAATCTCGGAATGGCTATTGAAATGCCATAATAGGTAGGTATGGTAGCTGCTTTGAGGAAAATATAAGGAGTTTTATGTGTGAAAGAGCGTATCATATCACGGGGTTTGGATGCACCGGCGAAACTTGCACCAACTCTCGAGGTGAGAAAGGGCAATGCACGGTACCGAAGAGGCTAGGAATGATGGAAGGGTGAGAGTGCGTATAGTCCATGGACTCAACATTAGTCATAAATAACTCACATACTTATTGCAAAAATCTACAAGTCATCAAAAACCAAGCACTACGCGCATGCTCCTAGGAGGATAGATTGGTAGGAAAAGACCATCGCTCGTCCCCGACCGCCACTCATAAGGAGGACAATCAAAGAACACCTCATGTTTCAAATTTGATACATAATGTTTACCATACGTGCATGCTACGGGACTTGCAAACTTCAACACAAGTATTTCTCAAATTCACAACTACTCAACTAGCACGACTTTGATATTACTACCTCCACATCTCAAAACAATCATCAAGCATCAAACTTCTCTTAGTATTCAAAACACTCATAAGAAAGTTTTTACTATTCTTGAATACCTAAAATATTAGGATTATTTAAGCAAATTACCATGCTATTTAAGACTCTCAAAATAATCTAAGTGAAGCATGAGAGATCAAAAACTTTCTATAAAACAAATCCACCACTGTGCTCTAAAAGATATAAGTGAAGTACTAGAGCAAAACTATATAACTCAAAAAATATAAGTGAAGCACATAGAGTATTCTAATAATTTTCGAATCATGTGTGTCTCTCTCAAAAGGTGTGTACAGCAAGGATGATTGTGGTAAACTAAAAAGCAAAGACTCAAATCATACAAGACGCTCCAAGCAAAACACATATCATGTGGTGAATAAAAATATAGCTCCAAGTAAAGTTACCGACGGAAGTAGACGAAAGAGGGGATGCCTTCCGGGGCATTCCCAAGCTTTGGCTTTTAGGTGTCCTTAGATTATCTTGGGGGTGCCATGGGCATCCCCAAGCATAGGCTCTTGCCACTCCTTGTTCCATAATCCATCAAATCTTTCACCCAAAACTTTGGAAACTTCACAACACAAAACTTAACAGGAAATATCGTGAGCTCCGTTAGCGAAAGAAAACAAAAGACCACTTCAAGGTACTGTAATGAACTCATTCTTTATTTATATTGGTGTTAAACCTACTATATTCCAACTTCTCTATGGTTTATAAACTATTTTACTAGCCATAGATTCATCAAAATAAGCAAACAACACAAGAAAAACAGAATCTGTCAAAAAACAGAACAGTCTGTAGTAATCTGTAACTAACGCAAATTTCTGGAACTCCAAAACATCAGCCAAAATAGGACTACCTTGGAATTTTGTTTATTGATCAGCATAAATTGGAATCAGTATTTTATCACGTTCTGGTTATTTTTAACAATTGTTTTCGTGAACAGAAAGTTTCTGGAATTTTTTGCAAGATCAAATAACTATCATCCAAGAAGATCCTATAGGTTTAACTTGGCACAAACACTAATTAAAACATAAAAACACATATAACCAGAGGCTAGAACAAATAGTTATTCCTAAACAGAAGTAAAAAAGCAAAAACTAAAATAAAATAAAATTGGGTTGCCTCCCAACAATCGCTATAGTTTAACGCCCTTAGCTAGGCAAAAAAGCAAGGATAGATCTAGGTATTGCCATCTTTGGTAGGCAATCCATAAGTGGCTCTCATGATAGATTCATATGGTAATTTTATTTTCTTCCTAGGGAAGTGTTCCATGCCTTTCTTTAATGGAAATTGGAATATAATATTCCCTTCCTTCATATCAATAATTGCACCAATCGTTCTAAGGAAAGGTCTACCAAGAATAATAGGACATGAAGGATTGCAATCTATGTCAAGAACAATAAAATCTACGGGCACATAGTTCCTATTTGCAGCAATAAGAACATCATTAATTCTTCCCATAGGTTTCTTAATAGTGGAATCCGCAAGATGCAAGTTTAGAGAGCAATCATCAAAATCACGGAAATCTAGCAAATCGCACAAAGTTTTGGGAATAGTGGAAACACTAGCACCCAAATCACATAAAGCACAGAACTCATGATCCTTAATCTTCATTTTAATAGTAGGTTCCCACTCATCATAAAGTATTCTAGGGATAGAAACTTCCAACTCAAGTTTTTCTTCATAAGATTGCATCAAAGCATCAACGATATGTTTGGTAAAAGCTTTATTTTGACTATAAGCATGAGGGGAATTTAGCACGGATTGCAACAAGGAAATACAATCTATCAAAGAGCAATTATCATAATTAAATTCCTTGAAATCCAAAATAGTGGGTTTATTAACATCTAATGTTTTGATTTCTTCAATCCCACTTTTATCAATTTTAGCATCAAGATCTAAAAACTCCAAATTTTTGGAACGCCTTCTAGGTAAAGGTGGATCATATTCAGTCCCATCATTATCAAGATTCATATTGCAAAATAAAGATTTAATAGGGGACACATCAATAAATTTTAGATCTTCATCTTTATTTTCATAGAAATTTAAAGAACACGCTTTTATAAAGCAATCTTTCTTAGCAGCATCCTAGCGGTTCTTTCTTTGCACTCATCAATGGAAATTCTCATGGCTTTGAGAGACTCATTGATATCATGCTTAGGAGGAATAGATCTCAGTTTCAAAGAATCAACATCAAGAGAAATTCTATCAACGTTCCTAGCCAATTCATCAACTTTAAGCAATTTTTCTTCAAGCAAAGCATTGAAATTCTTTTGCGAATTCATAAATTCCTTAGCACTAGTTTCAAATTCAGAGGGTATCTTATTAAAATTTCCATAAGAGTTGTTGTAGGAATTACCATAATTCTTAGAGGAATTGCTAGGACAAGGCCTAGGATTAAGTTTCCTCTATACGTGTTGTTACCAAAATTAGTCCTACCAACAAAATTCACATCCAAAGATTCATTATTATTCTCAATCAAAGTAGACAAAGGCATATCATTGGGATCAGAAGAAACACTGTTAATAGCAAATAATTTCATAAGTTCATCCATCTTTCCACTCAAAACATTAATTTTTTCTATCGCAAGCACTTTTTTATTAGTATATCTTTTAGTGTGCCATTGAGAATAATTAACCATAATATTATCGAGGAGTTTAGTAGCTTCTCCTAAAGCGGTTCCCATGTGCCTCCCGCGGCCGAATCTAAAAGATTTCTAGAACCAAAATTCAATCCGGCATAATTTTTTTTTGTATAATCATCCACAAGTTCAAACCATGTGTATGGCAATTACCTATCATTAATTTCCCCCAAGCTTGTGCAACATGTTCATGATCAAGGTTCTTAAAATTCATAATATCGTTTCTAAGAGAGATGATCTTAGCGGGAGGAAAATATTTAGAGATAAAAGCATCTTTGCACTTATTCCATGAATCAATACTATTTTTAGGCAAAGACGAAAACCAAGCTTTAGCACGATCTCTAAGCGAAAAAGGAAATACCTTCAATTTAACAATATCATTGTCCACATCTTTCTTCTTTTGCATATCACACAAATCAACGAAGCTATTTAGATGAGTAGCGGCATCTTCACTAGGAAGACCGGTGAATTGATCTTTCATGACAAGATTCAACAAAGCAGCATTGATTTCACAAGATTCAATATTGGTAAGAGGAGCAATCGGAGAGCTAAGGAAATCATTATTGTTGGTATTGGTAAAGTCACATAATTTTTAGTATCTTGAGCCATCGTGACAAACAAGCAATCCAACACACGAGCAAACAAAGAGCAAGCGGAAAAAAGGCAAACAGAAAAGAGAGGGCGAATAAAACGGCAAGGGTGAAGTGGGGGAGAGGAAAACGAGAGGCAAATGGCAAATAATGTAATGCGGGAGATAAGGGATTGTGATGGGTACTTGGTATGTTGACTTTTGCGTAGACCTCCCCGGCAACGATGCCAGAAATGGCTCGTTGTCGGGAGTCAAATCTTGACTTGACTTCGCGTAAGCCTCCCCGACAACGGCGCCAGAAATCCTTATTGCTACCTCTTGAGCACTGCGTTGGTTTTCCCTTGAAGAGGAAAGGGTGATGCAGCAAAGTAGCGTAAGTATTTCCCTCAGTTTTTTAGAACCAAGGTATCAATCCAGTAGGAGGCTACGCGCAAGTCCCTCGCACCTACACAAAAAAAATAAATCCTCGCAACCAACGCGATAAGGGGTTGTCAATCCCTACACGACCACTTACGAGAGTGAGATCTGATAGATATGATAGGATGATATTTTTGGTATTTTTGTGATAAAGATGCAAAGTAAAATAAAAGCAAAGGAAATAACTAAGTGTTGGAAGATTAATATGATGAAGATAGACCCGGGGGGCCACAAGTTTCACTAGTGGCTTCTCTCAAGAGCATAAGTATTTTACGGTGGGTGAACAAATTACTGTTGAGCAATTGACAGAATCGAGCATAGTTATGAGAATATCTAGGTATGATCATGTATATAGGCATCACGTCCGAGACAAGTAGACCGACTCCTGCCTGCATCTACTACTATTACTCCACTCATCAACCGCTATCCAGCATGCATCTAGAGTATTAAGTTCATAAAAACGGAGTAATGCCTTAAGCAAGATGACATGATGTAAAGGGATAAATTCATGCAATATGAAAAAAAAACATCTTGTTATCCTCGATGGCAACAACACAATACGTGCCTTGCTGCCCCTACTGTCACTAGGAAAGGACACCGAGAGATCAAACCCAAAGCTAAGCACTTCTCCCATTGCAAAAAAAATCAATCTAGTAGGCCAAACCAAACTGATAATTCGAAGAGACTTGCAAAGATAACCAACCATACATAAAATAATTCAGAGAAGATTCAAATATTGTTCACAGATGATCTTGATCACAAACCCACAATTCATCGATCTCAACAAACACACCACAAAAGAAGATTACATCGAATATATCTCCACGAGAGAGGGGGAGAACTTTGTATTGAGATCCAAAAAGAGAGAGGAAGCCATGTAGCTAATAACTATGGACCCGAAGGTGTGAGGTAAACTACTCACACTTCATCGGAGAGGCTATGGTGTTGATGTAGAAGCCCTCCGTGATCGATTCCCCTTCCGGCGGAGCTCCGGAACAGCCCCCAAGATGGGATCTCGTGGGTACAGAAGGTTGCGGCGGTGGAATTAGGTTTTTGGCTCCGTATCTGATCGTTTGGGGGTACGTAGGTATATATAGGAGGAAGGAGTACGTCGGTGGAGCAACAGGGGGCCCACGAGGGTGGAGGGCGCACCTTGGGGGTAGGCGCGCCCCCCTACCTCGTGGCCTCCTCTTTTGTTTCTTGACGTAGGGTCCAAGTGCCCTGGATCATATTCGTTCTGAAAATCATGTTCCCGAAGGTTTCATTCCGTTTGGACTCCGTTTGATATTCCTTTTCTGCGAAACTCTGAAATAGGCAAAAAACAGCAATTCTGGGCTGGGCCTCCGGTTAAAGGTTAGTCCCAACAGTAATATAAAAGTGAATAATAAAGCCCAATAATGTCCAAAACAATAGATAATATAGCATGGAGCAATCAAAATTTATAGATACGTTGGAGACGTATCACTAAGCACTTCTCCCATTGCAAGAAAGAACAATCTAGTAGGCCAAACCAAACTGATAGTTCGAAGAGACTTGCAAAGATAACCAATCATACAAAAAAGAATTCAGAAGATTCAAGTATTTTCATAGATAAACTTGATCATAAACCCACAATTCATCGGTCTCAACAAACACACCGCAAAAGAAGATTACATCGAATAGATCTCCACGAGAGAGGGGGAGAACATTGTATTGAGATCTAGAAAGAGAGAAGAAGCCATCTAGCTAATAACTATGGACCCAAGGTCTGAGGTAAACTACTCACACTTCATCGGAGAGGCTATGGTGTTGATGTAGAAGCCCTCCGTGATCGATGCCCCTTCCAAGTGAACTCTAACAGGCCCCAAGATGGGATCTCGTGGGTACAAAAGGTTGCGGCGGTGGAATTAGGTTTTGGCTCCAGATCGATCGTTTGGTGCGTGAGGTATATATAGGAGGAAGGAGTGCGTCGGTGGAGCAACATGGGGCCCACGAGGGTGGAGGGCGCGCTGGGGGTAGGCGCGCCTACCTCGTGGCTTCCTCGAAGCTTCCTTGACGAGGGTCCAAGTCTCTGGATCATGTTCGTTCAAAATCACGTTCCCGAAGGTTTCATTCCGTTTGGACTCCGTTTGATATTCTTTTTCGCGAAACTCTGAAATAGGCAAAAAACAGCAATTCTGGGTTGGGCCTTAGGTTAATAGGTTAGTCCCAAAAATAATATAAAAGTGAATAATAAAGTCCAATCATGTCCAAAACAGAAGATAATATAGAATGGAGCAATCAAAAATTATAGATACGTTGGAGACGTATCAAGCATCCCCAAGCTTAATTCCTGCTCGTCCTCCAGTAGGTAAATGATAAAAACAGAATTTTTGATGTAGAATGCTACTTGGCATAATTCCAATGTAATTCTTCTTAATTGTGGTTGATACGTCTCCGTTGTATCTATAATTTTTGATTGTTCCATGCCAATATTATTCAACTTTTATATACTTTTGGCAACTTTTTATACTATTTTTTGGGACTAACATATTGATCCAGTGCCCAGTGCCAGTTCCTATCTGTTGCATGTTTTTTGTTCGCATAAACCCAATATCAAACGGAGTCCAAACGGGATAAAAACGGACGGAGATTTTTTTTGGAATATTTATGATTTTTGGGAAGTAAAATCAACGCGCCCTGGGCTCTCGTGGGCCACCCGTAAGGCGGTTGACGCTCTTCTTTTGCCGAAAAAAGCTAATTTTATGAGAAAGATCTGGGCGAAAGATTCACCCCAATCGGAGTTACGGATCTCCGGATATTTAAGAAACGGTGAAGGGGTAGAATCAGAGAACGCAGTAAACAGAGAGATAGATCCAATCTCGGAGGGCTCTCGCCTCCCACGCCATGGGAGCCAAGGACCGAGGGGAAACCCTTCTCCCATCTAGGGAGGAGGTCAAGGAAGAAGAAGAAGAAGAAGGGGGGCTCTCTCTCCCTTGCTTCCGGTGGCGCCGGAGCGCTGCCAGGGGCCATCATCATCACCGCGATCTTCACCAACACCGCCGTCATATTCACCAACATCTCCATCAAATTCCCCCTTCTATATGCAGCGGTCAACTCTCACGCAACCCGTTGTACCCTCTACTTGAACATGGTGCTTTATGCTTCATATTATTTTCCAATGATGTGTTGCCATCCTATGATGTCTGAGTAGATTTCCGTTGTCCTATCGGTGATTGATGAATTGTTATGATTGGTTTGAGTTGCATTTTTTATAATTGGTGCTGTCCTATGGTGCCCTCCGTGTCGCGCAAGCGTGAGGGATTCCCGATGTAGGGTGTTGCAATGCGTTCCTGATTCGCTTATAGTGGGTTGCGTGAGGGACTGAAAGACAAACCCGAGTAAGGGGATTGTTGCATATGGGATAAAGGGGACTTGATACTTTAATGTTATGGTTGGGTTTTACCTTAATGAATCTTTAGTATTTGCGGATGCTTGCTAGAGTTCCAATCATAAGTGCATATGATCCAAGTAGAGAAAGTATGTTAGCTTATGCCACTCCCTCAAATAGAATTGCAATAGTGATTACCGGTCTAGTAACATAGTCAATTGCTTAGGGACAATTCCACAACTCCTACCACCACTTTTCCACACTCACCATATTTACTTTAGTTGTGTCTTTATCTAAACAGCCCCTACTTTTTATTTACACGTTCTTTACTTTCTTGCAAAACTATCCAACAACACCTACAAAGTACTTCTAGTTTCATACTTGTTCTAGGTAAAGCGAACGTTAAGCGTGCGTAGAGTCGTATCAGTGGCCGATAGGACTTGAGAGAGTATTTGTTCTACCTTAGCTCCTCGTTGGGTTCGACACTCTTACTTATTGAAAGAGGCTACAACTATCCCAGATACTTATGGGTCATAAAGACCTTTTTCGGCGGCGCTGTTCGGGAGTCATGGCGTGGGGTGAATATTCTCGTGTGCTTGTTTGCTTTATCACTAAGTAATTTTTATTTGATGTTCTTAGTTGTTTTCTATCTTTAGTTATGGGTAGGAAACATAAAATACCAAAAAAATAGTTGTACCTACTACACCAATGGTTGAAGAACCACTCAAAATCTATCACACTCTGAAGCTTTTTACTTGGATCATCTTGATCCCTTTGTGCTCAGGTTGAAACCCCAACTAGCTTAGTTGAGGGCAAATCTTTAGATGAGCATGCTTGTTATATGCGATACGTATATCGTAAAAAGGGAAACTATTATGGGATCAAATTCAACGTTTGCAATGCTATGCTTGGAATTTATGTGAAATATATGATGTTACTTATTGTTGTGAAAACCCTAAGAAACACCTTCCCTACCAATGTGAGTTTGATAATGGAATCGTATCTTCGTATGCTAAGTGTTGGGGATATAACTATTTGTATAAGCCGCCCAGGAGGGGCCGGGTTACGTAAAGAGAGACTCATCAGAAGAGAGCCCAAGACCCAGCATAAAGATGGCGGTTCAATAAAGGGTCTAAAGCCCATAGGCGACTTAAAGCCCATAGTGATAAACCGCCATGATAGCATGGCTTGTATCATAAGGTAGAATTAACTGGTCACCGAGCCGGACACTGTCTATAAGCCGGCTAGGACTCTATAGACCGCAGGGCGTCAACCCGTGTATATAAGGGGACGACCCGCTGGCGGCTTAGGGCAAGAAACAACTCATCGAGAGCCGTGCATAGCGTATCTCGCTCCCTGGTCATCGAAACATCAAGCAATACCAACCCAACTTGACATAGGCTTTCCTTCACCGCAAGGGGCCGAACTAGTATAAAACCTCTTGTGTCCTTTGTCCCGATTAACCCCTTAAGCTTCCTAGTTATGATGGCTCCACGACTAAGTCCTTGCAAGAGGACATCTGCCATGACAATTCCACGACAGTTGGCGCCAACCGTGGGGCCAGCGCACGGTGGATTTGAGTTCTTGAAGGGCAGCTTCGAAGGGCTCAAGGGATACGCAGTGGGCCGGATGACCAAGAGTCGTCGCGGCAAGATCTACAGCGACAACGAAGGATGGGGCCCCGACGCCGACTCAATTGAGTACGGATACCGGTCCCCTTCGGCGGAATTCACGTCTTCATTGGCCGGATTGGTGAGCCGGGCCCTGAGCCGGACAACTGCACCGACCTCGTCGAGACGGCTCAGCGTGTGAGACCCGCCCGAGCTCAACCTGTCATGAAGCGTGCCTTCGTGGGCTGTGTCCACGGAGAAGAACTTTCTGAAGGATCTAAAGATGGTGGTGAGACGGCCGTCCCCTCGGATGATGAATCGTCTGCCGGCTCAACAAATTCGTTATATCAAGTACAAGATGGCGTGCTTGGGGGCTGTTCCGATGGCTCCAGTATTCCGGACCCCTATGAGCCGCCAAGCTGGGCAGGAGTCTTCATGGCTGGGACTCAACCCGGCCAAACCTCTACGGCTGCTACGACAATAACGTCCGGGTCAGGAGCGGCCGGGGCAGGAGGCCCTGTGCGCCCGCCGGCTCAGATACTTATGGATCTCATGGATAAGCTTACGGCCCTGTTAACCGCCACGGTTATTCCTGCAAATCAAGATGAGCATAACGCAGAGGTGGCACAGGTACGTGAAGCGATAGCTCGAGCCAAGGAGGCCTTGGAAGCTGAGGACACCAGGTTAGCTACAGAATGAGCGGCTTTAGATGCACGGGCGCAGCGGCTCCAGTCAGAGGCTTTCTAGCTTAATATGAGCTTGAACACATCCAATGAGGTGATGAGAAGGAGGCACCAGAAAACTCAGTCCCGTTTGCCTCCGATTTACGACCCTCAAAACCTTTTCGCTACACCCGGTGCCGGCCCTAGCAACCCGCCCGAGGCAAATCAGTTCACAACAGCCGGAGCGGGAGGACCGGCTCAACTTCGGGAGATGGCACCTCCTCATGGGAGTATGGCCCCGCCCCGCTATGTACCAGTACCACCGGGTCACTTTTCCAACCCCATGGAGAACTTAATCGCAGCATCGGCGCGTTTGGCGGCTCTCCCAGTGGACGGGGATGATCCGACAGCGGTGGAGACCCGAAGGATCAGAGAACTTATTCAGACGGCCCTGGAGCATCAAGAGACCTATTCTTACAGCCGGGATAGGATTCATTCAACTACTCCGCCTTGGCTAGCACCGCCTCGTCAAAACCGGAGTCCGAGTTACAGCAGGCACATGGAGTCAGAAGCTTTGTCAAGCAATGCCCAGCGTCGTAACCAGCCCAGTGGCTATAACCCGGTGCACGACCGAATACGTCAGGAGGACGAGCGGACGGCTCAGCTAGCGGCTCAGCAGGCGGCTCATCAAGATCTCCTAGAGTATCCGATGACTTCTGTTGGAGCAGGAGTGGCTACTAGAACAGGCGGTGTTCCTTGTTTGGTGCCGGCTCTGCAGGATGTATGTCTCCCCAAGGACTTCAAGGGACCTCGAAAGGTGCCGAATTACACGACCGACTTACAGCTCGGAGCATGGATCGAAAGTTATGAGATGGCCATGGAGCTATTGGAGGTCAGCGACGCAGCAATGGCTAAGTACTTCACCATGATGTTAGACGGAACGGCCCGGTCTTGGTTAAAGGGTTTACCGCCCAATTCCATTTGCTCATAGGCAGAGCTAAAGGCCCGGTTTATCCAGAACTTCAAGGACACCTGCAAGCAATCTATGTCAATTGTGGACTTGACCAATTGTAAGCAGGAGGAGGGTGAATCCACAACTCATTGGGTGCACCGGGTCAAGGAAATAATACATTCGTCCGATAAGATGGATGCCGGCTCTGCAGTTCTCATGTTGGAGAAGAATTGCCGTTTTGAGCCGCTGAGGCTGAAACTGGGGTGCCTTAAGCGTGATTGCAATGATATGGGTACGCTGATGGCGGCTTTAGTCAAATACGCCGATTCTAATAGTACCAAGGATCCCGCGTCTGATGAGGAAAAGACATGGAAGGGAAAGAAGAACGGCAATGGAAAGGGTCAGCGGCATAACCCAGCAAATCAAGGAGGTAACAAGCGTAAGGCGGAGGGTAACCCGGAGTTTGTGGCCAATGCCAATGCACAGGGTAACAATCAGAAACGTAAGGGAAAACCGCCCCCTCGATCTGGCGGGTAAGGCCCATCTCTTGAGCAGCTTCTCAATGAGCCTTGCCCGAGACACGGCACTCGGGAACGACCTGCCACCCACTTATGGAAAGATTGCGCGATCATTCAAGAATTCCAACATGTTTGATGGCAACCATGGATCAGGCGGCGGTTCAGGGGCCGGCGGTTATCATGGCCCGGGCGGCAGTTCAAGCTCCGGCTTTCAGGGAAGTCAAGGCGGCTATAATCAACAGCAGCCTGGTCAAGGGGGACAACAACAGCAGCAGTCGGGTTATCAAAGCCATCCGAAGCAGCTGAATAGTGGGCAGTATCATGTGTTCACCACTAGTTTATGCAAGCGAGACCAGAAGGTTCGGAAAAGGGCCGTGAACTCTGTTGAGCCGGCAGTTCCTTGTTACTTGAGGTGGTCAGAGCAGCCTATCATATGGAGCAGGGAAGATCACCCGCCCCGGGTTGATAATCTGGGTCAGTTAGCCTTGGTGGTGGCACCTCGGGTCGGTGGATATAAGTTTACCAAGGTACTCATGGACGGAGGTAGCAGTATCAACATCCTCTATTACGAGACCTTTCGACGCATGGGTTTGGCTGACAAGTATTTAAGGACGTCCAACACCGTTTTCCATGGCGTGGTGCCTCGTAAGTCGGCATACCCGGTCGGTAAGATTGAATTGGAGGTGGCCTTTGGAGATGAATATGATTCCAGGGCTGAGAAATTGACGTATGAGGTAATTAAAATCAAGAGCCCGTATCATGCTCTGTTTGGGCGGCCGGCTTATGCCAAGTTCATGGCACGACCGTGTTATGTTTATCTGCAGCTCAAGATGTCGGGCCACAAGGGCACCATCACTGTGCATGGGAGTCGAAAGGTAGCCTTGGAGTATGAAGAAGGCGACTCGGCTTATGCTGAGTCCGTTTGTGCAGCGGAAGAGCTAAAGTTTTATCAAAATAATGTTGACCCGGCGGATATGACCTCTTTAAAGAAGCCAACTACAGAGCATGACCCGGCGTTGAAGTTTAAATCGGCCGCTGAAACAAAGCTCGTGGACTTTACTCCGGGCGACTCTTCCAAGCAGTTCAGCATCAGTGCCAACTTGGATCCTAAATAGGAAAGCGCGCTCATCGAGTTCATCCGTGAGAATCGGGACATCTTTGCATGGAAACCTTCTGACATGCCGGGTGTCCCGAGAGAACTCGCTGAGCACACTCTTAAAAGTATAAGCCGGTCAGGCAATTTCTTCGACTGTTCAATGAGGAAATACGGAAAGCTATTGGGGAATAGATCGCCCGGCTCTTAGCGGCTGGGTTCATCGTGGAAGTTTTTCACCTGGGGTGGTTGGCTAACCCGGTGCTGGTACTAAAAAAGAACGGCACTTGGCGGATGTGTGTGTGGATTACACGGACTTAAATAAGGCTTGTCCGGCTGATCCCTTCACCCTCCCCCGTATTGATCAAATCATCGATGCTACGGCGGGTTGCGAGCGATTGAGCTTTTAGATGCTTACTCGGCTATCATCGATCAAAATGGCGATTAAGGACCAGGAGAAGACGGCTTTCATCACTCCGCTTGGAGCCTTCGCTATGTATCTATGCCATTTGGGCTCAAGAGTGCCCAGGCGACTTATCAGAGATGTGTGCAAAACTGTCTCCACAATCAAATTGGGCGCAATGTTCATGCTTATGTGGATGACATCGTGGTGAAATCCAGGGAGAAGGAAACTTTGATATCTGATTTAAAAGAGACCTTTGATAATCTCCGGGTTTATAAGATGATGCTTAACCCGGACAAGTGTGTGTTTGGTGTACCTGCAGGCAAGCTTCTGGGCTTTCTGGTCTCAAACAGAGGCGTCGAAGCTAACCCGGAGAAGATCAAGGCAATCACCTCCTTGGCTAAACCGGCGTGCATCAATGATGTTCAGCGACTGGCGGGTCGTGTTGCCGCTTTAAGCCGGTTCATAAGCAGGTTAGGCGAGAAGGCTCTACCACTATATCAGACGATGAAGAAGACGAAAACTTTTGTCTGGAGTGATGCTGCTAACACTGCCTTTGAAGATTTAAAGAGGCAGCTATCTGAGCCACCAGTCCTTGCTGCTCCCATTGATAAAGAACCATTGTTGTTATACGTGGCTGCTAACGCCCGAGAGCTCAGTGTGGCCGTCGTGGTGAAGCGCAAGGAGGCTGGCAAGGAGCATCCGATTCAACGGCCGGTTTACTACATCAGTGAGGTGCTCATTGAGTCAAAGCAAAGGTATCCATATTGGCAGAAACTTGTTTATGGAGTGTTTATGGCAAGCCGGAAGCTGAAGCAGTACTTCCAAGGTCATCCTATCACTGTGGTAAGCTCTGCACCCATAGGAGATATCATACAGAATAGAGAGGCCCACAGGATCTAGTCGCCAAGTGGGCCATTGAGCTTGGACCCCATGGTTTGAAATACATGCCTCGATCGCTATCAATTTTCAAGCCCCGTGGATTTTATCAATGATTGGACAGAGTTGCGAGCACCGAGGAGAAGCCGATAACACATATTGGACTATTCACTTTGATGGGTCCAGGAAATTGGAAGGCTCGGGGGTTGGAGTTGTTTTAACTTCCCCTTGAGGGGACACATTTTGTTATGTGCTCCGGCTTATGTTTCCTTGTACTAACAATGCAGCTGAGTATGAGGCCTTGCTCCATGGTCTCCGGATGGCCAAAGAGATGAATTTGAGCCAGGTAAGGTGCTTGGGCGATTCAGACCTTGTAGCTCAACAGGTGTCAGGCACGTGGGACTCCAAGGATCCCCTTATGGCGGCTTATCGTCGTGAAGTTGATGTTGTGGATGGACACTTCAAAGGTTATCAAGTGGAGCACATTGATCGGAGGAAGAATGAGGCGGTTGATGCCTTAAGCCGGCTGGGATCTCAGCGTAAGCCGGTGCCGCCTAACAACTTTTTTGATGTTTTGCATAACCCTTCTATCAAAGTGCCTACAGAGGAAGAACTAGCAGTGCCAGACCCGGAGGCACAGCTGGTGGCGGCTCTCCACGCTATCCCGGATTGGACAGTCCGGTATTTGGCTTATATGACCCGGGGAGAGTTGCCTGAGGATGAGATCTTGGCGAGACAAATCATAAGGCGGTCCAAATCTATGACAATTGTTCATGGTGAGCTTCATCACCGTAGTGTTACTGGGGCGTTTCAACATTGTGTGTCGCCTGCGGAGGGTCAGGAGATACTTCGTGAGATCCATGAAGGAGATTGTGGTCATCATGCCGGCTCAAAATCTCTGGTGGCCAAGGCTTTCCGTCATGGTTTCTACTGGCTGACGATTCATGCTTGCAGAGGATCTGGTCAGCAAGTGTGACGGATGTAAAAAATTCTCACGGCGAGCTCATGTGCCGGCTCAAGAGTTGAGGATGATTCCAATTACTTGGTCGTTTGCAGTCTGGGGGCTGGACATGGTTGGACCTTTCAAGAGGTCTAAGGATAAAAAGACACACCTCTTGGTGGCGGTGGATAAATTTACAATGTGGGTGGAGGCAGAGTCGGTCAGTAAGTGCGATGCAGCCATGACGGTCCAGTTCATGAAAAAGGTGATCTTTTGTTTTGGTTTTCCACACAGCATCATAACTGATAATGGTACTAATCTCTCCAAGGGTGCCATGGAAGAGTTCTGTCAACGAGAACATATCCGGCTTGATGTTTCGGCTGTTGCTCACCCTCAATCTAATGGACAAGCAGAGAGAGCTAATCAAGAAATCTTGAAGGGCATCAAACCCCGGCTCTTGGTCCCCTTACAGCGAACTCCGGGTTGTTGGGTGGAGGAGCTACCCTCTGTACTGTGGAGCATCAACACAACGCCTAACAGATCTACAGGTTATACACCTTTCTTCATGGTGTATGGAGCAGAGGCAGTTCTGCCAAGTGACATCTGGCACGACTCACCCCGCGTGGTGGCTTACGTCGAGGCTAATAACGAAAAAGCTCGTCAGGATGCACTTGACTTGTTGGATGAGGAGCGAGACTTGGCAATAGCCCGCTCGGCGATTTACCAGCAAGACCTGTGCCGCTATCACAGCCGCCGAGTTGGAAGCAGAGCCTTTCAGGAAGGCGACTTAGTGCTCCGGCTCATCCAGGATCAATCTGATATGCACAAGCTATCCCCTCCTTGGGAAGGACCCTTTGTGGTCAGTAAGAATCTGAACAACGGGTCATACTACCTTATCGATGTTCGAGAGCACAAAGACTCACGTAAGTCGGAGGAAGAGACCCGTCGGCCGTGGAACATAGCTCATCTTTGCCCTTACTATACTTGAGCCACCTGCTCTCAAGATATATATATATTTCCTTTTTTTACAATGTATATATTATATAAAGCAATAAAGCATGACCTCTTTTCTTTTCACCCTCAAAGGTTTATACATCTTCTTTACCAGGTGATGGAAACAACCAACAGGGAGCGGATCATATCTGAATCCGACTTTCCCTTTGGTCCGGGTTATGATCATATCTGAATCTAACCGTGGTCACTTGGGGGCTTCCTGTTCAAACATAGGTCGTATTCGAACCAAAGAGAACATAGCTGTCGATACCCAATTGATCGGCATACTGCCAAACCCACTTGGGGGCTTCTTGATCATATTTGAATCATAGCTTAACCCTTTGGGTCCGACGTGGATCGTATTCAATCAGCGTCTTTAAACAACTCTCATGGTCACTTGGGGCTTCTGTTCAAACATAGGTCGATTCGAACCAAAGAGAACATAGCTGTCGATACCCACTTGATCGGCATCGCCAAAGCCACTGGGGGCTATATGATCGTATCCGAATCTTAGGTTAACCCCTTTGGAACGGTTCAATGATCGTATTCGAATCAGCGGCCTTTTTAAATTCAGTTTATTATTCATTATACTTTTTGAAGTGTAAATGTTATTAAGGGCCAGGTGAACATCATATGTGCTAACTCTCAAGAGTTAAACTCACTCTCATGATTTGGGTCACTGATACGTCTCCAACGTATCTATAATTTTTGATTGCTCCATGCTACTTTATCTATTGTTTTGGACTATAATGGGCTATATTTTCCACTTTTATATTACTTTTGGGACTAACCTATTAACCGGAGGCCCAACCCAGAATTGCAGTTTTTTGCCTATTTCAGTGTTTCGAAGAAACGGAATATCAAAAGGAGTCCAAACGGAATGAAACCTTCGGGAACGTGATCTTCTCACCGAACGTGATCCAGGAGACTTGGACCCTACTCCAAGGAGTGCCAGAAGCGGTCACGAGGGTGGGGGCGCGCCCCCTGCCTCGTGGGCCCCCTGACGCTCCACCGACGTACTCCTTCCTCCTATATATACCTACGTACCCCCAACAGATCGGGGACGGAGCCAAAAACCTAATTCCACTTCCGTACCTTCCTGTATCCACGAGATCCCATCTTGGGGCCTGTTCCAGAGCTCCGCCGGAGGGGGCATACACCACAGAGAGCTTCTACATCATCACCATAGCCCCTCCGATGAAGTGTGAGTAGTTTACTTAAGACCTTCGGGTCCATAGCTAGTAGCTAGATGGCTTCTTCTCTCTTTTTGGATCTCAATACAATGTTCTCCCCGTCTCTCATGGAGATCTATTCGATGTAATCTTCTTTTTGCGGTGTGTTTGTTGAGACCGATGAATTGTGGGTTTATGATCCAACTTATCTATGGAAAATATTTGATTCTTCTCTGAATTCTTTTATGTATGATTAAGTTATCTTTGCAAGTCTCTTCGAATTATCCGTTTGGTTTGGCCAACTAGATTGGTAGTTTTTGCAATGGGAGAAGTGCTTAGCTTTGGGTTCAATCTTGTGGTGTCCTTACCTAGTGACAGAAGGGGTTGCAAGGCACGTATTGTATTGTTGCCATCGAGGATAACAAGATGGGGTATTTATCATATTGCATGAATTTATTCCTCTACATCATGTCATCTTGCTTAAGGCGTTACTCTGTTTTTAACTTAATACTCTAGATGCATGCTGGATAGCGGTCGATGAGTGGAGTAATAGTAGTAGATGCATAATCATTTCGATCTACTTGTCACGGACGTGATGCCTATATACATGATCATTGCCTGGATAACCTCATAACTATGCTCAATTCTGTCAATTGCTCAACAGTAATTTGTTCACCCACCACAGAATACTTATGCTCTTGAGAGAAGCCACTAGTGAAACCTATGGCCCTCGGGTCTATTCTCATCATATCAATCTCCATCACTTTATTTACTTGCTTTGCTTTTACTTTTCACTTTGCATCTTTATACCAAAAATACCAAAAATATTATCTCTATCAGATCTCACTCTCGTAAGTGACCGTGAAGGGATTGACAACCCCTAATCGCGTTGGTTGTGAGTAGCTATCGTTTTGTGCAGGTACGAGGGACTTGCGCATGGCCTCCTACTGGATTGATACCTTGGTTCTCAAAAACTAAGGGAAATACTTACGCTACTGTGCTGCATCATCCCCTCCTCTTAGGGGAAAACCAACGCAAGCTCGAGACGTAGCAAGAAGGATTTCTGGCGCCGTTGCCGGGGAGGCTTACGCGAAAGTCAACATACCAAGTACCCATCACAATCCCTATCTCTCGCATTACATTATTTGCCATTTGCCTCTCGTTTTCCTCTCCCCCACTTCACCCTTGCCGTTTTATTCCCCCTCTCTTTCCCAATCTCCTCCTCTTTTTCCTTTTGCATTTTCTTTGCTCGTGTGTTAGTTTGCTTGCTTGTCATCATAACTAGTCTCATATCTTCTTCGTTATCTCCTGAGAATGAAGTTCTAAATTTTAAGCAAAGGGAGGGAGAAAATCTAAAAGATGCTTGGTGTAGAATTTGCAATGCTCAAAATAGATCTACCAGGAAGCAATCTACTTCAGTTCTTCTTCGTAATTTTTACGTAGGTGCTAATCCTTGGTATAGATATATCCTTGATACCATTACCGGAGGGAATTTCTTGGGTAGCCATACTTTTGATTCTTATAATGCTTTAATAGATTTATTTGGCTCACCTCCTCTTTTGGTTAATGGAACTATGTTAACTTTGGAGCATGTTATGCAAAGGCTTGAAATTATTGAAAACAAAGTTGCTACCATTGAATCCATTGAAAATCTAGATAAAAAATCCATAATCAAATTACTCAATATGGATCTAAGGTAGGAATGACTTTGAAAAATATTCCATCTAGCCTCTGTTCATATGTGGTTTTATCTTTTAATTAGTGTTTGTGCCAAGTTGGACCTATTGGATCTTCTTGGATGATAGTTATTTGATCTTGCTGTAATTTCCAGAATCTTTGTGCTCAGTGCCCGAATTGTTAAAAATCACCAGAACGCGATAAAATACTGATTCCAATTGCTGCTGATCAATAAACAAATTTTCCAGATCGTATAATTTTGGTAGAATTTTGTGGATTACAGAAGTTTGCGTTAGTTACAGATTACTACAGACTGTTCTGTTTTTGACAGATTCTATTTTGCGTGTGTTGTTTGCTTATTTTGATGAATCTATGGTTAGTAAAATAGTTTATGACCCATAGAGAAGTTGGAATACAGTAGGTTTAACACAATTACAAATAAAGAATGAGTTCATTACAGTACCTTAAAGTAGTCTTTTGTTTTCTTTCTCTAACGGAGCTCACGAGATTTCTATTGAGTTTTGTGTTGTGAAGTTTTCAAGTTTTGGGTGAATTCTTTTGATGGATTATGGAACAAGGAGTGGCAAGATCCTAAGCTTGGGGATGCCCATGGCACCCCCAAGATAATCCAAGGACACCAAAAAGACAAAGCTTGGGGATGCCCCGGAAGGCATCCCCTCTTTCGTCCACTTCCATCGGTAATTTACTTGGAGCTATATTTTTATTCACCAACATGATATGTGTTTTGCTTGGAGCGTCTTGTATTATTTGAGTATTTGCTTGTTAGTTTACCACAATCATCCTTGCTGTACACAACTTTTGAGAGAGCCATACATGATTTGGAATTTGTTAGAATACTCTATTTGCTTCACTTATATCTTTTGAGCTTGATAGTTTTGCTCATAGTGCTTCACTTATATCTTTTGAGCGTGATAATTTTTGCTCTAGTGTTTCACTTATACCTTTTAGAGCACGGTGGTGGATTTGTTTTAAAGAAACTTGATCTCTCATGCTTCACTTAGATTATTTTGAGAGTCATTAATAGCATGGTAATTTGCTTAATGTTAATATACTTGGTATTCAAGATATGTGAAACTTTCTTTTGAGTGCGTTGAATACTAAGATAAGTTTGATGCTTGATAATTGTTTTGAGATATGAAGATGATGATATTAGAGTCATGCTACTTGAGTAGTTGTGAATTTAAAGAATACTTGTGTTGAAGTTTGTGATTCCCGTAGCATGCGCGTATGGTGAACCGTTATGTGATGAACTCGGAGCATGATTTATTTATTGATTGTCTTCCTTATGAGTGGCGGTCGGGAACGAGCGATGGTATTTTCCTACCAATCTATCCCCCTAGGAGCATGCGTGTAATACTTTGCTTTGATAACTTCCAGATTTTTGCAATAAGTATATGAGTTCTTTATGACTAATGTTGAGTCCATGGATTATACGCACTTTTTCCCAGCCTTCCACCATTGCTAGCCTCTCTAATACCGCACACTTTTCGCCGGTATCATACACCCACCATAAACCTTCCGCAAAACAGCCACCATAAACAGTGCCACCATAAACAGCCACCATAAAGACGTTGGATTAAGTGTGAAAGCGCGACTTCTTTGCAAACACCCTTGCACTATGTGCGTGGGGGCTGAAGCCGAAGACTGCCATCTTTCAGGTTATATACATATATACATCAACGACCGCACAGGAGGTAGTTTGCTACTTGAAGGCACAAGTATAAAAAGCTCTTACATTACATTGAAACGTTGTTTCATAAAATTATACATGTCATTCAAACACAACATCCTTCGAGCACTGCGTCTCTATTAAACGAGCGCCCGGAGGAACTTCCTCAAAATAGCGCTCGACTGGTACTCGGCTGCCGTCCGAATCTGGGGACGCAATATCGGTGGCCTTCATCTCAGCCCAGTATGCCTTGACACGGGCAAGAGCCATCCGCGCCCCCTCAATACACGCCGACCGCTTCATTGCGTCGATACGCGGTACCGCACCAAGGAACTACTGCACTAAGCCAAAATAACTCTTCGGCTGGGGTCCGCCTAGCCACAAATGAGTCATGACATGCTTCATGGCAAGTCCGGATAATCGATTCAGCTCGGCCCATTCGGCCAACCGATCGGTCAACGGAAGAGGACGCTCCAGACTATGGAATTGCGACCAAAATAGCTCTTCCCTTCTGTGCCCCTTCTGGCCTCGGAAGTGCTCAATCGCGTCTGCAGCGCTCGCCGCTAAGTCCAGATAAGCATCCTCCAAACTCCACAGCTTGTCCAATTGAGCATACTTCGGATCCGTATATTTCCTCCGCAGCAGAAATGGTTTTCCAGCCGCAATATCCCCGGCCTGACTCAGCTCCTCCTTGGCAGCTCTCATAGCGGAACGGGCATCCTTGGATTCGGCGGTGGCCTTTTTCAGGTCCTCTTGTTCCGCTTGATGTTCTTTTTCAAGAACCTCGCAGTGGTCGGTAGTATTCTTCAGTTTCAGGGCCAAATCGGCCATTTCCTCTTTGCTTCGGCAGTGAGCAGCCCGTTCGGCTTTCAGCTCTTCGGCCGCCTTTAAAGCGGCCGCATTACTCTTTCGGGCTTGCTCTTTAGCTCGGGCAAGTTCCGCCCGCAGCCTCTCCACAGCAGCGGCACCGTCTGCATCAAAGCATACAAGTAGTAAGGCATGGGCGCCAAGCTCCCTTACCAGGTGTCCGCGGAGAAGTCGCATACCTTGTGACTCGTCAAACCATTTATTGATCAGTGCGATGTCCGCATCCGCCTCGTCAAGTTGCCGCTTTAGTTCGGTAAATTCATCAGTCCGGCTAGCCACCGGACGCCTCGCCACCTACATAGGAACGGCGACATGTTAGTACTGAGATTATGATCCTCGGCACGCTATCAGTTGTGACAGCATACCGAGTCTCGGGGCTACTATCTATACAGCGCGATTCAGATGCATAAGCATCAAAAGGTACATCATTTTTTCGTACCTCAAAACCCGTCGATAAACTTGGCGGCTTCATGCAATCCGCTCTCGCGGATGCAATTCTTTCAATTACCGTAGCCATTAGTGCACGATGATCTTTCGAGATATCGCTTTCGAGCAGGTCCTTCACTCCTCCGACCACACGCCATTTGGCGCGGACCGTCGGCCCGCGGACTCGGGAAACTCTCCGTGGCGACACTTCAGGGTCGCCCGCCGCACGAAGGCGCGATAGGTG
This sequence comes from Aegilops longissima, assembly GCA_021605205.1. NCBI lineage: Eukaryota > Viridiplantae > Streptophyta > Magnoliopsida > Poales > Poaceae > Aegilops > Aegilops longissima. Next base: position 580,764,517 of record CM038676.1, read on the forward strand.
GAGGCGTTCGCTCTCTATCATCTCCGGACGAAGATCCTCAAGACGAGCTCTGCGAGAAGGGCTGAGATCCGAACTACAAGGTACAATTTGGTTATCTTGAAATAAATACAGGATGTTCTTTATTCAGGGGCCCTTCTTTTTTACTTTCGGCTCGCTGGAGGGCTGATCCCCTTGGGGAAATAGTGCGGCTGGGGTACTTCCCGGCGCCGAACTTTCTGACGAAGACTTCTTTCCCCGTTTTGAGGCCTTGCTTCCGGGTCTTCGGAAGCGGTCCTCTTCTCCCCTTGGAGGGGAGGATTCCTTATCCCCTCTTCCTTGAAAACCTCCTTCGCGGAGGCAGATGCTTCCCTGCTCCCCCCTTCGCCTTCTTTAAAAGGCGCGGCCTTCAGCATCTTGGTCAGCATGGGATCCGGCGTGGTCTCTGGGAGGGGAGCCGGACACCTTATCAACTTTGCCTTGGCTATCCACTCCTGTTCAATAAACGGCTCCCTTAAAGGGCATATATATGATAAATGAATGAACAGCATGTCCGGTTACAGGGTTACTTACTTGAGTATCTGGGTGATTGCAGCTTAGACCTGCGTCCTCGGTCAAGTCCGGACACTTCTCTTGTGATCCGAAGAACAGTTTGTACATCTCCTTGGGCGTCGCGCCCATAAAATGTTGGAGAGCTCGTGGTCCCTCCGGATTAAACTTCCACAGACGGAGGGGGCGACATTTGTAGGGCAAAAGGCACCGAATCAGCATAACCTGCGCCGCCACGACCAGATTGATCTCTCTTTCTTGGAGGTCTCGAATACGGCCCTGCAACAGAGGAACGTCCTTGGACGGCCCCCAGTCGAGCCCCCGGTTGACCCATGATGCCAGCCGCTGTGGTGGACCTGAGCGAAGGCGGGTGGCGCCACCCATTTGGTGCCCCTGGGAGCGGTGATATAAAACCACTCCCGTTGCCACAAACCAAGCTCCTCTTGAAAAGAGCCCTCGGGCCACGGAGCATCAGCACACTTGCTTATGACCGCCCCTCCGCACTCTGCTTGTTGCCCCTCGATCATCTTCGGCTCCACCTTGAAGGTCTTGAGCCACAATCCAAAGTGAGGGGTAATATGGAGGAAGGCTTCACATACGACAATGAATGACGAGATATGGAGGATGGACTCCGGATTCAAGTCATGGAAATCCAGCCCATAATAAAACATGAGCCCCCGCACAAAGGGATCCGTCGGGAAGCCTAAACCCCGAAGGAAGTGAGACACGAACACCACACTCTCACCGGGCTCAGGAGTGGGAATGACCTGCCCTGGAGCAGGCAGCCTATGGGAAATCTCGCCGGTTAGATACTTGGCGACTCGCAGCTTTAGCACATTTTCTTCTGTGATGGAAGAAGACATCCATCGGCCGAGCTGGTCGGAGCCGGACATCGTCGAAGGTCCGAAGCGCCTAAATCTGAAGCTTTGGGTGTTAGAACTCGAAGCGTGAGGCAAATTCGATGGAGGGTGGAAAAAAGAAGAGGGCCTTGGTCTCATTATAAAGAGGTTGAATATCAAGAGCCCTCCCCGTGGTCGATTGGGACTCGCCTTCGATAGAGGAGGCGTGCCAACGGGCACGGTTGGGTTACCCACGTCCGTATTGATGAGAATCCTGGAATAAGGGGGCACGATCTCCGCTTTGATAAGACGTGCCAAGGAAACCGCCTCGCTAAACGCGCTGAGGTGGACAATAAAAACGATTTGTATGAAGGCATGGCCGTGGTGTGATGTCACACCACGAAATACGTCAGCAGATCTGTGCAAAAGTTATTCTCTCTACGGTGGTATGTGGAACTTGTTTTGCAGAGCCGGACACTATCCTTGTGTTCAAAATCTTCTACGAAGTATTCGGAAGAAGAACCCGCCTTGCAATGCCGAAGACAATATGCGTGCCGGACTCGTCGTCATTGAAGCCTGGTTCAGGGGCTACTGAGGGAGTCCTGGACTAGGGGGTGTCCGAATAGCCGAACTATCATCTTTGGCCGGACTCCTAGACTATGAAGATACAAGATTGAAGACTTCGTCCCTTGTCCGGATAGGACTTTCCTTGGCGTGGAAGGCAAGCTTGGTGATACGGATATGTAGATTTCCTACCATTGTAACCGACTCTGTGTAACCCTAACCCTATTCGGTGTCTATATAAACCGAAGGGTTTTAGTCCGTAGGACGAACAACAATCATACCATAGGCTAGCTTCTAGGGTTTAGCCTCCTTGATCTCGTGGTAGATCTACTCTTGTACTACCCATATCATCAATATTAATCAAGCAGGAGTAGGTTATTACCTCCATCGAGAGGGCCCGAACCTGGGTAAAAACATCGTGTCCCTTGTCTCCTGTTACCATCCGCCTAGACGCACAGTTCAGGACCCCCTACCCGAGATCCGCCGGTTTTGACACCGACACTCCTCCTTGGTAGAGCACTTGGCCAGGATAGTGGGTTGCCCCGTCTCAACAAATTGAGTCTTCACAATCTCAATCTCCGGATCAACTGTCTTCGCCGGGCTAGGAGCTTCCGGGTTATCAGGGCTGTTGACAGTGTCTTCGGCGGGTGGATCAGAGGATGGTGCTTGCATATCGTAAGCCGGTTCAGGCAGCGGCTGATGGGTGGAACTGTCAGGAGCAGCTGTTCCAAGTTCCGGTTCAGTTACGACCGGGTCTTGGGATGACTTATTTCTCTTTGCCCTCTTACTAGGCTTCACTTGCACGCTGTGGACAAAGCAGAAGGGTGAGTACAAAAACATGAGTTAGGTAAAGTACAAGGTAAATAAGTTTATATTACCCGGGGGTAGTCTTGAAAGCCGGCATGTTGGATTGCATAGACTCGCCGGAGGAAGGAGAGGTATCCTGATAATTGGAGTCAGATGAATTGAGAGGTTGACGAATTAAACCCGCCAAAGGGTAAACAGAACGTAATCGGAGATAACCTCAGCCCGACGCTTCCTGGTTATGTCAGGTAAGCCGGAGGAGAGCTCTATATCCTTGCTGGTCCGGGTCTGCCTCCGGCTTTCAAATTACAGTTGCTTCAAAAGAAATTGAGGATCTTGGTAAGCCAAAGGATGTGAAAAATCTTACTTTCCGGGTCACCTTCGAATTTTCTAGCGCGGCAGGGGCTAGGAGTCGGAGGAGATTATAGTTACCTCTTCCTCGATGGCTTGACTATTCCCCGTATCCTCCTTGAAAGATTAAGGGTCAGCAAGGGGATGATAAAGAATCAAGGGGGTTAAAATTTACCTCTTCTTCGTCGTCAGAAATATCATCCAATTTAAGTAAATCAGAAGCACTCGGCTTCCTTTTCCTTGAAGTTCCCGTCTTGGCGGCTTTCCTCTCAGTTCTTTTTGCCGCTCTGGCTTGTTTTGTCGCCTCATGGTCGTATTTGACCTTCCAGAAGTCGTCATCGGCCTGTGGAAAATGATAAAGGATTATGAGTAAAGTCAAGGTGTCAAATAATAAAGAGTATTCATTGAAGTTGATGACTCACTACGGGGGCTGGGTTCTTCTTCCAGAATGGAAGTAAGCCAAAGGCGTTACTAGTTACTGTGCCCTCTTTCAGCAATGTCTGGGTTGTAGCCTCCACCACATCATCTGGTAAGTCGTCGGGACTATGACGCAGTGGGTCATTCTTCTCGCCTGAATAGGTGCACATTAAGCCGGGGCGGCGGCTTAATAGAATCACCCGCCAAGCGAGCCAAACCCGGACCAGGTCGGCACCATCTAAGCCGTTTCCCAACAGAGCTTTGATTTTGCTAATGGTGGGAGCAAGTGGCAGACGCTCAACAGTAGTAAGTTTATCCGACAGCGGGTGGTTGGATTCCAGGCGCAAGGCGCGAAAGCCGGGCAGAGGATTTTCGTTAGCCGGAGCAGTAGAACCATGTCTGATTCCAATCCTTTGGATGACTCGGCAGTTCGACATAAGGAAAAAGGCAATCCCTCCGCCGCTGAATCGAGATGCCACCAAGTTCCAGACTTGGCCCGTTGGCACGTTCGTTCTGCCGGTTCAAGTAAAACAATTCCCTGAATAAAAGTATGCTAGGTTCTTCTCCAAGGTACACCTTGCAGAAAACTTGGAAGTTGCAAATATTTGACACGGAATTGGGCCCGATGTCCTGAGGTCTGAGATCGAAGAAATACCAAAACATCCCTGAAGAATTTTGAACCGGGTGGAGCGAAGCCCCGGTTCATGTGATCAGTAAAAAGGATCACCTCTCCCTCTGTGGTTTGAGGCCTCTCCTCTGATGGGTTAGGAGCACGATAAGACATGACTTCTCTCTTGGGCAGGTGGCCGGATTTCACAAAATCAGACAAGGTGCTTTCCGTGACAGTGGATTTGACCCAGTTGCAGGTCACAGGAGCTTTGGGGGCCTTGGGTGCCATTATGTAAATTGAAGCCTATGACAAAATAAGAAGTTCCAGTTCAAATTTAAGCCGGAGGAATGCATTTTAAAGTTTATTCAAATGGCGGCTTAAGAAGGGGCCTAATGACATATGGGTAACTATGCAGTAATATTTAAACTGTTGCAGGTATCAAAGGCACTTAAAATTTCTTAAGTCGCCAGAACAGGTGAGGCTGACAGCCGGTGTTGTCTTAAACCGGCCGTATGGGCTACCATGGCTAAACAGATTCAACATATGCAGTTTTTTGGCTAAGTGCGGAACAAACAGGTTTCACAATTTTCCGAAATTATTTTGGATCAAACGGTTGCTCTGAAAAGAAAAATTTCTAGACCTAAAGCAGTACAGAGAAGCTCATACACTCGAAGAGGGCTTCTGAACAAGGGAAATGAGATCTGTTTCTATGCAAGTTCAGCGCAAACAATCACCGCAGCAGTTCTACGTTATTTTTATGATCTAACAGGGCATTGGAGGTAAAACCTATTGAGAGTTTGCAGCAGGCGGCGATGAACACCGACGAACTCAAAAAAGTTCCAATACAGATCTGAGAAAGCAAAGGAGAGGAACTCACGGATGTGGACGAGCTGCGGAGATTCGCCGTCGTTTTCTGGTCAGAGTCAGGTTGATGTAGCGGCCTGAGTCGGTGAAGATGGGGAGTTCGACGGCGGAGGCGGCGGAGCTCGGGAGACAGAGAGGTAGCAAGAGGAAGAAGACGACTGAAAGAGGGGAGAATGGAAGACCTAGGTCGTGCCTATTTATAAGGGAAGGCCGACTGAGACGGCGCGAGAAACGAGGAGACCAAACATCATTATCCAGCGGCCCTGACGCCTCGGTGTTCGGAAGGGTCAGTAAAGGCAAAGATCCGTTGGAGGATACGACGGAGTAAAATGTGAATTTAATTGAAGATGACGTCACGGCGGGTTAACACGGATCCATAAGATGACATCACGGCGGGTTATGACCTTTTCGCAGGACTGAAGACAGAAGGACTGGTTGTCAAGATATTTTAAGATTGACATGAACCGGTTCAAATCAATCTGGGGCCTAATGTTAGGGATATAACTATTTGTATAAGCCGCCCAGGAGGGGCCGGGTTACGTAAAGAGAGACTCATCAGAAGAGAGCCCAAGACCAAGAATAAAGATGGCGGTTCAATAAAGGGTCTAAAGCCCATAGGCGACTTAAAGCCCATAGTGATAAACCGCCATGATGGCATGGCTTGTATCATAAGGTAGAATTAACTGGTCACCGAGCCGGACACTGTCTATAAGCCAGCCGGGACTCTGTAGACCGCAGGGCGTCAACCCGTGTATATAAGGGGACGACCCGCTGGCGGCTTAGGGCAAGAAACAACTCATCGAGAGCCGGGCATAGCGTATCTCGCTCCCTGGTCATCGAAACATCAAGCAATGCCAACCCAACTAGACGTAGGCTTTCCTTCACCGCAAGGGGCCGAACTAGTATAAAACCTCTCGTGTCCTTTGTCCCAATTAACCCCTTAAGCTTCCTAGTTGTGATGGCTCCACGACTAAGTCCTTGCAACAGGACATCTGCCATGACAATTCCACGACACTAAGGGTGTTTATAATTACTATGATGTTCAACAAATTGAAGAATTTGTTGCTTTTAAGGGTGCTTTTGAAATTGCTTCTTTGATTGAAAAGTATGATGCTACTCTTTACAAATCTGAAAGTTTTGCCATACTTGAATATTGTTATGATAATTATGCTTCTAATGCTTATGTTAAACCATATATTGAGAAATTCTCCGCTGTCCAAGAAGAGACTAATATTTTGCAGGAAGCTATGGAAGAAGAAATTGATGAAACAGTGAGCTCATTCGATGAAAAAGATGATGAGGAGAGCGAAGAACAAAAGGAGGAAGAGCAGATTAGCTACCCGTGCCCACCTTCTAATGAGAGTAACACTCCAACTCATACATTATTTAATTCCCCTTCGTGCTTACCGAAGGATGATTGCTATGATGATTGCTATGATCCCTTGAATTTGCTTGAAATATCCCTTTGATGATGCTTGCTATGCTTGTGGCCAAGATGCCAATATGAATTATGCTTATGGAGATGAACTTTCTATAGTTTCTTATGTTAAATATGAAATTGGTGCTATTGCACCCACACATGATAGTCCTATTATCTTTTTGAATTCTCCCGATTATACTATATCGGAGAAGTTCGCTCTTATTAAGGATTATATTGATGGGTTGCCTTTTACTATTACACATGATGATTTTGATAGATATAATATGCATGTGCTTGGTGCTCCTACTTGCAATTATTATGAGAGAGGAACTATATCTCCACCTCTCTATGTTTCCCACACGATAAAATTGCAAGAAACTGTTTATACTATGCATTGGCCTTTACTATGTGTGCATGAATTGTTCTTTTATGACATGCCGATGCATAGGAAGAGAGTTACACTTCGTCATTGCTTGATATATGTTGCTTTGTGCTCACTACTAAATGTTAAATCATTGCTAATTAAAATTGGCTTTGATATACCTTGGGATCCGGGTGGATTCACTACTTGAGCACTATATGCCTAGCTTAATGGATTTAAAGAAAGCGCTGCCAGGGAGACAACCCGGAACTTTTAGAGATTCATTTATTTCTGTTGAGTGCTTTCATATAGTTTAAAAACAACAAAAATAAAGAGGGGAACCCAAAACTTTTTCAAAAAGAAAAGTGAAAGTGAGAGAGACGAGCATTGTGAAAGTGGGGGACGTCCTTGAACTTTGTTCATGCCCATGGGAACTTTGTGAATCTTAATTACAGAAACTTTTCAATAAAAATAATTATCCCCTTGTACAATTCCATTTATTATAAAAATAATGTGCCAAGGTTTGCCTTTAGGATGTTTACAATGCTTGTTGGTTTGTACGGTGCAGGACAGAAAGTTTGGGTGTAGTGCGCGAATTTTGATTTTTTACTGGAACGTCAAATGGTTCTGATTATTTTTGCATTGTCTTTCCGTACAACTTTTTTATTTTTCCTAATTTTGGTAGAATTTTTGGGGTAGCAGAAGTATGGTGAATGTTCAGATTACTACAGACTGTTCTGTTTTCGAAAGATTCTGTTTTTGATGCATAGTTTGCTTGTTTTGATGAATCTATCAATTTATATTAGTGGATTAAGACATGGAAAAGCTATATTACAGTAGACAAAATGCAAAAACAAAATATGAATTGGTTTTCAACAGTACTTAGAATGGTGATTTTGTTTATTATACTAACGGATCTTACCGAGTTTTCTGTTGAAATTTTGTGTGGATGTAGTGTCTAATCGAGGATGTCTCGATATGAGGAATAGGAAGAGAGGCAAGAGCTCAAGCTTGGGGATGCCCGAGGCACTGCAAGTAAATATTCAAGGAGACTCAAGCGTCTAAGCTTGGGGATGCCCCGGAAGGCATCCCCTCTTTCTTCAACAAGTATCGGTATGTTTTCGAATTTGTTTTGTTCATGCATTATGTGCAAGTCTTGGAGCGTCTTTTGCATTTAGTTTTCATTTTTCTTTTATGCACCATGCTGGTATGAGATAGTCCTTGGTTGATTTATAGAATGCTCTTTGCACTTCACTTATATCTTTTGAGTATGGCTTTATAGAATGCTTCATGTGCTTCACTTATATCATTTGAAGCTTGGATTGCCTGTTTCTCTTTACATAGACAACCGCCATTTTTAGATTGCTCTTTTGCTTCACTTATATTTATTAAAGCATTGGCATATCTTTTGTAGAAAGAATTAAACTCTCTTGCTTCACTTATATCTATTTAGAGAGATGAGAGGAACTGGTCATTCACATGGTTAGTCATAAAATCCTACATAAAACTTGTAGATCACTGAATATGATATGTTTGATTCCTTGCAATAGTTTTGTGATATAAAGGTGGTGATATTAGAGTCGTGCTAGTTGAGTAATTGTGAAATTGAGAAATACTTGTGTTCAGGTTTGCATGTCCCGTAGCATGCACGTATGGTGAACCGTTATGTAACGAAGTCGGAGCACGATTTATTTATTGATTGTCTTCCTTATGAGTGGCGGTCGGGGACGAGCAATGGTCTTTTCCTACCAATCTATCCCCCTAGGAGCATGCGTGTAGTACTTTGTTTCGATGACTAATAGACTTTTGCAATAAGTATGTGAGTTCTTTCTGACTAATGTGGAGTCCATGGATTATACGCACTCTCACCCTTCCATCATTGCTAGCCTCTTCGGTACCACGCATTGCCCTTTCTCACCTAGAGAGTTGGTGAAAACTTCGCCGGTGCATCCAAACCCCGTGATACGATACACTCTGTCACACATAAGCCTCATTATATCTTCCTCAAGACAGCCACCATACCTACCTATTATGGCATTTCCATAGCCATTCCGAGATATATTGCCATGCAACTTCCATCATCATCATATACATGACTTGAGCATTCATTGTTATATTGCTTTGCATGATCGTAAGATAGCTAGCATGATGTTTTCATGGCTTGTCCGTTTATTGATGTCATTGCTATGCTAGATCATTGCACATCCCGGTTGTCGGTGTAGGAACGACACCTATGGGATCACATGAATCCCTACTACGGTTGCGGGGCGCGGGGTCGTGAGAAGAGCGGATCAAACAGATAGCACACGGTCTCTTTATCCAGGTTCGGGCCGCGAGGATGTGTAAAACCCTACTCCTTCTTTGGTGGTTTGTTTATCTGGTGTTCTTGAACTAGCAATGGGGCGTGAGGAGCTCCAAAAAGCCGAATCCTCCTCCTGGTCGCCTTGGGCCTCCTTTTATAGGGAAATGGGTTGGCACAGTGGCACATGAGGTGGAAAAAATCTGATGATCTTGTCTATCCCTTGCATTACATGACAAGGCGCCTTAAATGCGTCTTGCTTAGGTGTCCTTGCTTTATCGGGGGCGGGGGAGAGCCCTGTCTCGTCCGTCGCCACTCCCTCTCTTGTTGACACGCGCCCTGGCCAGCGGTGCCCGCGGTGCCATGTAGGCAGGCAGGCAGCTGAGGTGGCGCAATGGTGGGTCTCCATGAAGATCCGCTTGCCGCCACGCAGGTGCCGGCCCAACTGGTTGGGTCGGCAGCTGCATGCGAACAGCGGTGACGGTTTGATTGGCGTGGGCCCGATGGTGGCCCTACGAGTGTCCTTGGCAGGGGCCTCGCCGTAGCCCCGACAAGGGTCTTGCCGTGGTGTCTGCTGTCATCCCCGGCAAGGATCTTGCTGGGGGCCTTGTGGTCCTCCTTGGCTGGGATCCCGCCAAGGGTCGTCATCTTCTATAGTGTGTATCTGATCTTGAATGTCTTCACAAAGATCTGCATGCCACCACGGGGATGTCTCCCGAATCCTTGCCTCATGGGGGCAGTGGACTCAAGGGTGATTTGCTCCGTAGGTGTGGGACGAGCTGCCACGGCAAGGGTCTTGCCGGGTTTGCTAAAACCGCCTCCCGGCAAGGGTCTTGCCGGGGGAGTCCGCTCCGTCCCCTTTGCTCTTTGTGGTCTTGGTCTTGGCGTTGTTCTGTTCCTCTCGAGCTTTGGCCTTACCTTGGCTCACCTCCCTTGCCTTGCTCAGTGCGGTGGTGCCCGCGGCTCAGACTGCCCGTGCACAGTTATAGGGGTACAAAAAGTGCACCCCTCTTTTTGTACACCGACAGGAGCCCCCGGGCCTGGGCCACACGTAAGCGCAATCGCATCGTCGGGCTAGGCCCAAAAAACGGTTCACGGGCAGGCGGCGTGGTTTTTACCGTGGTAAGTTTCTTCGCGCGCCGCGCTTCCCATGCCTCATGCGCATGGTTCGGCGTGGAGAGGTATGCGTGACGTGGGAGGCATGCGTGGGGCTGAGCTGTGCGCGCATGCGTCACGTCGTAGTAAAAGGGGGCGATTCGCGCCTTCCCATAAACGGAGGGTGGCGTGGAGGGTCGGCCCATTTACTGAACGGGGCCGAGGCGTGGTCTTCAAGGCATCCACTCCCCATGATCACGGGGTGGGGAGAGTTCGCCACACCCGTCGCCTCGGTCCCGCATGCCTGCCACGTGGTTCTCATGCGCTTGGGGTGGCGAATGGTGGAGGCGGGAAACTGGGCCGTCGCGGGCCGGGGCAGCGGGTCGGTCCTAGTTTTCTGCGCCTTCCGCGTCTTGATTGGCTGAGTGGGGCGGCCGAGCCCCCACCCCGTTCCTTTATAAAGAGCAGGGGGAACGGCGTCCCGCACTCTTCCATTTTCTCCTTCCTTCAGCTTCTGTTCCCCCCCCCCTCCGTCTGCCATGGAGAGAGGGAATCCTGGCTCTTCAACGGTGGCGGCAAGGGTCGCCACTCGACAATGTGTCCTTCCTTCTCCTGCACCTACGGTGGCAGAGCCAGCCGCGAGGGGAAGGGGGAGGGGGCGAGGCCCTGGGCGAGGCCGAGGCGCTCGGGGAAGAGGAGGACGGGGCGGCGCGCCGGTCTCGCCTCCGCCCGTAGTTCCTCCCCCCATGGAGGGCCATGTTGGGGATGATCCTTGCGAGTTCTTCGTCAGGCTGCGCCGGCCGCCTCGCCGTCGCCTTCGTCTCCCGACTCCATTCGCGAGCGAGATGGAGCTGGATCTGCCGGAGTCATTGCAGCTGCACATGAGGGGTTGTTGGATAAGCGGTACGCGAGTTCGCGTCGACTTCCCAGCCCCTCATGTGATGTATCTTTGCCGAGGATGGAAGACGTTCGCTCATATCCACCGCTTGACGGCGGGTCTCACTCTCCATTTCAAGCTGATGGAGGGCGGCCTCCTCTCCGTCAAGGTCATCGGGTGCTTCAGGACTCGGGCAAGGTGCTGCGTGGAGAGCTCTTCTGATAGCGAAGGCTCCTCCTCGAGCAGGAGTGGTGAGGAGGCCAGCGGCAGCGACGACGAGGGTAGCAGGCGGCAGGATGATGGGTCCGACTAGGTGTCGGCCGCCGCTTCGTGCGGCACCGGCGATCCCATCATCCGCGTCACCGGCTTCCTGAACTTCTCGGGGTCGTCTCCTTGGGCGGCTGGCGTTGGGAGGCTGCGCAAGAGGAAGAGGGCGAGCGGCAAGGCCGTCAAATCGGAGTACGGGGGCACAGACGCCTTCGACGCATGCTGACGTCCTGCCGCCTTGTCTTCGAGCTCTGCTTCCGGCGCCGCCATCACCATCCAGCCTTCGGACGGCCACCGAGATGTTCTCTTGGTGCCTCCTGCCACCCGTAGCTTGCCTAGGCACCCCTTTTGCCCTTTTCGCCTCCTTGACCTGCCTCCTGAGGAGAGGGACAAGAAAGGGGTTACAGGCACCTTATCTTTTTTAGTTTGTAAGCCTTTGGGACTTAGCTAAATTTAAAACTTGTAATCCCATCATTCATGTTTTTCATTCCCCATGGACTGTATCTGAATGGAATGTTTTTAATGAAAAAGGATGCTTGCGGGTCATTTGTTTATGGTTGAACCCACGACAAGGAGTAAATCCTTGATATCTCTAAGATAAACATTTCCTTGCCCGACAGCAGGCCTGCCGTCTTCCCCACCGCTCGACCTTTCTCACGCTTTTGGCGGAGGCAAGGATGAGGTGGGTTCAGGCTCCTCATTTCATCCTTTTGATGCCGCGACTACGACCAAACCTGGCCCCAGGAACGAGCCCTAGGGCCTAGAGTTTTAGGGGAGCACGGTAGCTTTGGGAAGAAGCGAGGTTTCACATACCTCAGTCCATAAGGGAGTGCATGATAAGGGATGAAGAACTTATCTGAAACTGTAGCCCCCGGCAACTCTGGTTTGCCGTGGGTGAGACTTTGCACTTGCAGCCCCCGGCAATACTGGCTTGCCGGGTTTAAATGTCGGTCTGCCCCTCTCCTCTTTTTCGTCCTCAGGTGATCCGGCAAGGATATCTGTGAGTCCTGCGAACCAGAGAAGATAAAAGAACGGCAAAGAGACGCACACTCGACCTCTAAGCTAGGCGTTAGTCGCCGCTAAGCACTATCAACCCTAACCAAGGACGAGACTCGACCTAGCATGCATGCTATAACTTAGGGCGCCAACGCTTCATTTATTTATGCTCACGGTCTGCGCCTGGCTTTGTATAAAGGGTTACATGCATCCTCGGCAATGCTTGTACAAAAGGTGGTTTGCCGGGGGGGCCAGCAAGCCGCGCCTTACGGGTAAAACTTGCGAAGATGCTCAATGTTCCAGGAGTTACTCACCGGAACAGCATCTTCGGTCTCCAGGCGGACTGCGTCGGGCCTGGTGACTCAGATTACCCGATAAGGGCCTTCCCACTTTGGCGTCAACTTGTTGGAATTCTTGGGCGATTGAACGCGCCGAAGGACAAGGTCGCCTTCCTCAAGGTCGGGCATGAACCTTGCGGCTATGGTAGCGGCGCAAGGCTTGCTGGTAGCGTGCTCCTCTCACAGCCGCCCGAAGACGATCTTCCTCAAGGAGCACTGCGTCATCTTGCCGCAGTTCCTCTTGCTCAAGCTCGTCATAAACGAGCACTCGAGGTGACCTGTATATGTGTACAGTGGGGAGAACTACTTCTGCCCCGTATACCAGGGCAAAAGGTGTCTGGCCGGTGGCTCGATTTGGCGTCGTCCTGATCGACCAAAGAATTGTCGGCAACTCATCAATCCAGCGCCTTCCACTCTTGTGCAGCCTGTCAAAGGTCTTGGTCCTTAATCCTCGCAGTACTTCAGCATTTGCCCTCTCAGCTTGACCATTGCTTCGCGGGTGAGCAGCAGGCCAAGCAGACCCTGCTGCCGAGGTCTTGGGTATATTGCATGAAGGTGCGGCTTGTGAACTGTGTGCCGTTGTCGGTGATAACCTGTTGGAGTGCGTAAAGCGGCACACTAGTCCTTGAAGAACTTGACGGCTGAGTGAGCTGTGACCTTCCTCACTGCCTCCACCTCCGGCCACTTTGTGAACTTGTCGATGGCAACATACAAGTACTCAAAGCCCCCGGCGGCGCGGGGGAAAGGGCCCAGTATGTCGAGCCCCGGACCGAGAAGGGCGGGAGAGAGGAATGGTTTGAAGGGCTTGAGCTGGCTGATGAAGCTTCTTTGAATGGAACTAACACGCTTCACACACGGTGACTAGTGTAAATCGCATCTCGGAGGCGGTGGGCGGAAGAAGCCTTGCTGAAATGCCTTGCGGTAAGGGCCCTTGACCCAATGTGGGATCCACATATGCCTCTGTGTATCTCCGCCAACAGCTCCGATCCTTCCTCTCGAGGATACACTTCAATTTCACACCGTTCGCCTCTTTCATGCGAGCGTCATCGATGAACTGGTACATGGTAGAGCGACGGGCTACTTTTTCCGCTTCTTCCTGCTCCTCGTGAAGTTCCCTGTTGGAGGAATCGGGCGGTATGTTGTGCCCCTGCTGGAGCACAGGGCTCGGCGCCGAGGACTAAAGGCATCTCCTCCGCTATAGGGCGGCTGCCTCGGCGGCAAGAGCTTGACTTTGCGGAGCCGGTCGTCCGTGGCGGGCTCGATATCCCGGCAACATCCTTGCCGGCGGCTCTGGGAGCTCGGCGGGAAAGTACTTGCCGGGCCTGATTTCCTCCTCTTATTCTGCTCGTTGATGGATCAGCAGACGGCTGAGTTAGCTGAAGCACAAAGGTACCTGGTTCCACAAGTAGCTTGAGGCAGCAGCGTTTGTTGTGTGTCGGCGATATCGTTCTCCGCTCGGGAACATGTTCCTCAGTATACCGTCAAACGCTCTTCAGCTTTCTCACTTCATCGGCGAGGCCTTCATCAGCGGGCTCTGGTAATCCTTGTTGACTTGCTTGATGACAAGCTGCGAGTCTCCCCTGACGATGAGTTTCCTGATTCCGAGGTCCGCCGCGATCCTAAGACCGGCAAGCAGCCCTTTGTACTCTGCCGTATTGTTTGTTGACACCTCCCTGGGGAAGTGCATCTGATCATGTACTTGAGGTGCTCTCCGGTGGGCGCGACAAGCAGTACGCCAGCCCCGGCGCCTTGTAAGGAGAAAGCTCCATCAAAGTACATGATCCAATCGCAACTTGTCTCTTTGCCTGGGAGAGCAGTCTCTTGGGCTTCTTCGTCAGGCGTTGTGGTCCATTCTGCAATGAACTCCGCTAGGACTCGGCTCTGAATCGTCGAAGTACTTTCAAACTTGAGGCCAAAGCTGGACAGCTCCAGTGCCCATTCCACAATTCTTCCGGTTGCATCCGGGTTGTGCAATATCCGTTGTAGAGGGATGCGAGTAACGACAGTGATCTCATGTGCCTGGAAGTAGTGACGCAGCTTCCTCGAGGCCATAAGAAGGCCGAAGAGCAGTTTACGACGCCGAGTACCTTGATCTAGCCCCTGCGGGAGGGAACTAACAAAGTAGACCGGGTACTGCATCATTTTCTTCTTCGGCGGCACTCCAACTGGCTGTGTCGTCTCTGCATTGGTGGTGTCGGGCTCCGCCGCTACCATCTCCTCGTCGTCAACCTCTCTTTGCACCACCAGTGCAGCGGTGACCACCTGGTCCGTTGCCGCCAGGTATAGCAGCAACGGTTCCTGTGGCCTAGGCGCAACTAGTATTGGCGCGGAAGAGAGGTATTTCTTCAAACCTTGCAATGCTGCTTCGGCTTCTGGCGTCCACTCCATTGGGCCCGCCTTTTTCAGATCTGAAAAAGGGAAGGGCCTTCCGCGAATTTGAAATGAACCTGCCCATGGCGGCGACGCAACCAGCAAACCGACGCACATCCTTGATTCGCTTGGGTGCTTCAATCTGCTCTATAGCTTTGATTTTGTCCGGATTGGCCTCTATCCCACGCTGTGACACCAAAAACCCGAGAAGCTTGCCGGACAGGACGCCAAAGATGCACTTCTCAGGGTTCAGCTTGAGATTGATCTTGCGCAGGTTTGCAAATGTTTCTTGCAAATCTGGTATGAGGGTTGCCCTGTCCTTGGTTTTGACCACTATGTCATCCATATAAGCTTCCATATTTCTATGGAGCTGGGGTTCAAAACCAATCTGGACCGCCATTGCAAACGTCGAACCAGCACTCTTCAACCCGAAAGGCATCCACATGAAACAATACGTACCACATGGGGTGATGAATGTTGTTTTCTCTTCGTCTTCTCTTGTCATGAAGATCTGGTGGTAGCCGGAGTAGGCGTCGAGGAATGACAGCAGATCACACCCTGTCGTGGAGTCAACAATCTGATCGATGCGCGCCAACTGGAAAGGGTCTTTAGGGCAAGCCTTATTGATATCTGTGTAATCAATACACAGCCTCCACTTCCCATTTGCCTTGCGCACCATGACCGGATTGGCCAACCACGTTGGATGGAGCACTCCTCTTACCAAACCCGCTGCTTCCAGTTTCCGGATCTCTTCTGTGATGAACTCTTGTCGTTCCAAAGCTTGCTTTCTGACCTTCTGCTTGACGGGCCGCGCATGAGGGCAGACAGCAAGGTGGTGCTCAATCACCTCCCTGGGAACACCGGGGATGTCGGAAGCTTGCCATGCAAACACATCGACATTCGCCCGCACGAAGGTGATGAGCGCATCTTCCTATTTGTCGTCAAGGGTGGAGCTTATGGTAAAAGCTCCTCCCGTGCCGTCCTCATTGACAGAAACCTTCTTGGTTCCCGGTAGTATGACCCTAGGCTTCTTGTTTCCGCCGGTGGAGCTCTCTGGCACGTCCTCGACGGCAGCGCTACACTCCGAAGAGGTGCGCTTGCTGGAGTGAGTGTCCGAGGTCTCACCGGTCTTCTTCTTCGTCTTCCCTCCCGGGGTCCCAGTGGCAGGAGCAAGTGCCCTAGCGGCGGCAGCTGCTGCAACTGCTTGCTGGTATAGTTGGTCAGCACAAATCAGCGCATCTTTCTTGTCGGAGGGGATGGTGATGATCGTCACAGGTCTGGCATCTATGGGTGTTGTAGGCGTAGTGTGACGCCGCCATGAACTTGGCCAGCGCATGCCAAGGATCCGTTGTAGGGCAAGGGGATTGAGGAGTCTGGATTAGGGGTGTCCGGATAGCGGACTATCATCATCACCAACTATCATTGGCGGACTATCATCATCGACCGGACTCCAAGACTATGAAGATACAAGATTGAAGACTTCGCCCGTGTCCGGATGGGACTTTCCTTGGCGTGGAAGGCAAGCTTGGCGTCACGGATATGTAGAGCTCCTACCATTGTAACCGACTCTATGTAACCCTAGCCCTCTCCGTTGTCTATATAAACCGGATGGCTCTAGTCCGTAGGACAGAACAACAACCCTTACAATCATACCATAGGCTAGCTTCTAGGGTTTAGCCTCCTTGATCTCGTGGTAGATCTACTCTTGTAAACATCCACAATATCAATATCAATCAAGCAGGACGTAGGGTTTTACCTCCATCAAGAGGGCCCGAACACAGGTAAAACATCGTGTCCCTTGTCTCCTGTTACCATTCGCCTAGACGCACAGTCTGGGACCCCTACCCGAGATCCACCGGTTTTGACACCGACATTGGTGCTTTCATTGAGAGTTCCTCTGTGTCGTCACCGATAGGCGTGATGTCCTCTTCAATCGACAACGACGCAGTCCTGGGTGAGACTTTTCTCCCCGGAAAGATCTTCGTATTCGGCGGCTTCGCACTGCGGGCCAACTCACTTGGCCATCTGGAGCAGATCGAAAGCTACGCCCCTGGCCGTTAGGTCAGGTTTGGAAGCCTAAACTTCACGGCCGATATCCGCGGGGACTTGATCTTCGATGGATCTGAGCCACAGCCGAGCGTGTCGCGCTGTCACGATGGGCATGACCTAACTCTGCCGCCGGACAACACCTTGGAGGCCGCACACGAATCCGCTCCGACCCATAGTCCGGAGCCGATCGCTCGGATCGAGGACGGATGGCTGGACACCGCCTCGGGTGCTGCAACTTTTACGGCGATGGAGCCGAACACTTACCTTGTCCCGCATAAGGCCCATGACTCCGCGACGGACTCTCTGCCGGACTCCGAACCTCCTGCGCCCCTGCCTATCGAATCTGATTGGGCGCCGATCATGGAATTCACCACTGCGGACATCTTTCAGCACTCGCCCTTCGGCGATATCATAAATTCACTAAAGCATCTCTCGCTATCCGGAGAGCCCTGGCCGAACTACGGCCAGGATGGTTGGGACGCGGACGACGAAGAAATTCAGAGCCCACCCACCACCCACTTCGTAGCCACCGTCGACAATTTAACCAACGTACTCGACTACGACTCCGAAGACATCGACGGTATGGACGACGATGCCGGAGACTACCAAGAACCAGTGCCTATAGGACACTGGAAGACCACCTCGTCATACGAAAAATACATGGTGGACACCCCAAAGGGAAGCAATAACGAGGAACAACGGGACGCGGCAGAGGATAATCCCGCCGATAAACAACCAAAACGGTGACGTA
This sequence comes from Aegilops longissima, assembly GCA_021605205.1. Taxonomy (NCBI): domain Eukaryota; kingdom Viridiplantae; phylum Streptophyta; class Magnoliopsida; order Poales; family Poaceae; genus Aegilops; species Aegilops longissima. Next base: position 580,782,314 of record CM038676.1, read on the forward strand.
GACGCCTCCCTAAGTCCCGCCTTGATCAAAGCAGCATTCCTAACGACCCAGCGATAGAGCAGGGCAAACCAGCGGACGACGAACAGGACGAGCCGGATAATCAACCCCTTCACGGAGCAATCAACAGTCCGGACACAACACCGGAGCATAAGAACATACACAAAAGACTCGTCGCCACTGCAAGAAGTTTGAAGAAGGAGAAACGGAAGCTTAAAACAGCAGAAGACACGCTCAGAATGAAGTGGAGCAAAGTATTCAAGACTGCAGACAAATATGGCAATGGCCATCAAACAAAGAGCTACCGGAAGCGCAAGTTACTGCCAGAATTTGACGAGGAAGTCATAGAGCCTTCACAGTCAAAAAATAAAGAGGCCACCTGGCCGGATAGACGGCCAGATGACAGGCCAAAAGCGACAAGCGGGGCCGCGCACAAGCCGAATTATATTCCTAGGAAAACGGACGGCCCAACTAGGTCCATCTACGGGCCAAAAAAGAGGGCCCCAGGAAGTAACACAACACAACAAGTGTTCGAAGACAGCGGCACACCCTAATACAGGGGCGCCAGACACCCGCTTATGTTTTTTCGATGAGGTGCTGGATCATGAATTTCAACAGGGTTCAAACCCATGAACATAGAGGCATACGACGCACAACAGACCCGGAGTCTGGATAGAAGATTACATACTACACATACACATGGCTAGAGGAGATGATCTCCACGCCATAAAATACCTACCCTCAAGTTCAAAGGGCCAGCTCGGCATTGGCTCAAAAGCCTCCCGTAAAACATGTTGGAAGTTGGGAAGAGCTTGAGGACGCGTTTAGAGCAAATTTTCAAGGGACTTATGTCCGCCCTCCGGATCTGAGCGACCTGAGTCATATAACCCAACAGCCCGGAGAGTCGTAGCATAAATCTGGAACAGGTTCCTTACCAAAAGAACCAAATAGTCGACTGTCCGGACGCGGAAGCCTTAGCAGCTTTTAAACACAACGTCCGAGACGAATGGCTCGCCAGACACCTCGGCCAAGAGAAGCCAAGAACAATGGCCGCGCTAACAAGCCTCATGACGCGCTTTTGCGCAGGAGAAGACAGCTGGCTAGCAAGATGCAGCACCAGTGACCCGAGTACATCCGAGATCAGAGATGGAAACGGAAAGTCACAGCGCAGGAAAGATCAGCGCGGGAATAAAGAAAAAAGCCCAAAGGGCACGGCGGTCAACGCCGGATTCAAAAGCTCGCGGCCAAACAATAAAATGCGGCCTCTTAAGGACAACAGAGATGAGCTATCAAATTTAAACAAAATTTTAGATCGGATATGTCAAATCCACAGTACCTCCGGAAGGCCTGCAAACCATACCAACCGAAATTGTTGGGTTTTTAACAGTCCGGCAGACTCAACGCCGGACACAAGAGGCTCGATGCGCCAAGCGAGGACGATGATGAACCCCACCAGCAGAGCACCGGAAGTCAAAAGGCTTTCCCACAAGAAGTCAAAACAGTAAACTCGCTTCACGTGATAGTACGGAAAACCAACACGACACTCGCTATGACAAGTGTCGCACGGTCCACCACAGCGGAACACCGAGATTGGATGTCAAAACCAATCACTTTCGACCATCTGGATTAGTCCAGAAGTATCCGGAACGCAGGATAGACTGCCTCGATATTGGATCCCATAATAGACGGACTGCAATTCACGCAGGTTTTGATGGACGGCGGCGGTGACTTAAACCTGCTAGATCCGGACACAATCCGCAAGTTGGGATAGACCATACTGCAATTCGGCAGAGCCACACTTCCTTCAAAGGAGTGGCGCCAGGCCCTTACGCCAGCTATCAAGCATCACTGGGACGGGAAGCTTTCCTCCGCTTCAATGCAATACCACATTACGCGTCTCTTATGCTTAAAATGCCCGGTCCACGTGGCATCATTTCATTAAAAGGTCGCCCGAGACCCCGGACACGGCTGGACGAGTCCGGAATAAATAAGCTAGGGACTACCTAGCCGCACATCCCTTCACAAGGGTTTGCACATATAAGCCATAATGAGCTAGCATAGGCTCAGCTTTTTTAATCTATATTTCAATTTTTTATGCACTTTCTCGCACGGTTTCTTTTCCAACCAAGTTCCTCTCTTTTTACAGATGAACAGCGTGCACACCCGTCCAGGATACGACACAACGGAGACACATGCGCAGACGTGCAGTAGGGACCCGTTGCAAGGACTCTTTTCAGACTAAGACCCTACGTAAACCTTTCTTACTGTCTCTTGTTGCTATAATCCCCTGGTTTATCATTATAACCAGAGTGGAGACTGGCGTTTTGGCATCGGGCGCGCCGTAAGAACCTGCCGTGCACTGGACACAAGGGGCTTAGGGCTTTGTTTTGCCGCTATTATAAAGACCGAACACCTTCGGAGTGTTGGCGTCTCGAGTTAGGCCTTATATGCATCAGCTCGAATCATGTCTTTGGTCAAATGTTGGGTTTGCCCGGCTCTCGTGTTTTGCTGCCTTACATTCCGTATCATCGGCTAACGCGGCTCCGGAGAAATCTGCGATTGTGCCCCAGTTCGGCTGGCGAGCACCTCGATGAAAGCGAAAACTGGTGTCATGATCTGCGAGAGACTGGTCAACCACTCGATCGACCATGGAATGTTTAGGATTCCTCCGCTTTGTGAAGGGCCGTTTCCGCCAGCACATCTGGCGCCCGAATTCGGAGCGCGGTGCCCCTGTGGGTTATGTCGTAGCCCCACCCTCGAACTCCATGGCTAAGTGAAAGTGATAAAGCATTATAGTCCGGTTGCCTCGTTTGCTATGCTACCACCTCCTTTACAGGACCGAGGCGTCGGATTAAGTGAAAACGTGCTATTTTTGCGAACACCCCGCACCTTTGTGTGGGGGCTGAAGCCGACGACGCCATCTTTCGGGTTATACACGTATACATGAGCGGCCGCGATAGGAGATATTCTATTACTTAAACGCACAAGTATAAAAGGCGCTTACATCATAAATATCGTTTTACATCATATAAGCGTTCATTGAGCGTAACATTTTTGAGCACTGCGACTCTATTACATGAGCACCACGCAGCACTTCGCCAAAATAGTGCTCGGCGGGTAACCGGTTATCATCCGAACCCGGGTCGCAACAGCGGTGGCATCCATCTCGTCCAATGTGTCTTCACACGGCGGCGCCATCCGCGCACCCTCTATGCAGGCCGACCGCTTATCGCCTTGATATGCGGCACCGCCCCAAGAAATTGCTGCAATAAGCCAAAGTAACTCTTGGTGGGGCCTATCCGGCGGATATGGGTCACTATATCCGTCATAGCAAGCCGGACAACCTAATTAGCTCAGCCCACTCAGCCAAGCGGTCGGCCAGCGGAAGTGAACGCTCCGGACTATGGAATTGAGACCAAAACAGCTCTTCCGTCTTGTGATCCTTCCGGCGAAAATGCTGCGACATCCGCCGCACTCACTGCTAAGTCCATATAAGGGTCCTATGGACCCCACAGTTGGCCCAACTGAGCATATTTTGGATCCATAAACCTTGGCGCAGCGAGAAAAGGCTTACCGGCTACAATATCTCGGCTGGCGCAGCTCTTCCTTCATAGCCCGCATTGCGAGCGGGCATCCTTAACCGGCGGTGGCCTTCCGAGGTCTTCTTGCCCGCTAGGCGCTCCTTCCCAAGAGCCCCATTGCGGTCGGTAGCATCTTTTAACTTCACGGCCATTTGGCTATCTCTTCCCTGCTCCGCGATGTATGCGACCTTTCGCCGCTAACTCCTCGGCGCCCTTGAGGCCGCCGCATTACTCCTTCTGGCCTGCTCCATGGCTTGAGCAAGTTCGGCCCGAAGGCTCTCCACGGCAGCGGCACTATCTGCATTTCACGCACATGTTGTAAGAAGAATGGCTTCGGCTCCCTTACCAAGTGACCGCGCAGTAACACTTACCTTGCGACTCATCAAGTCGCCTGTTGACCAGCGTGATGTCCGCATCCGCAGCATCGAGTTGCCGCTTTAGTTCAGCAACTCCGGAATCGGCACGACGGGAATTTGAACCTGCGATTTTGATCCTCGGCACGCTGTCGATTTCGACAACCTACCGAGTCTCAGGGGCTACTATCTATACAGGGCGCATTCTATATGGAAAACTGTTAAAAGGTGTGTCATTTTACGTACCTCAAACCCCTTGACAAACTCCCGGCGGCATCGTGCAACCGCCCCGGCGGGCGAAATCCTTTCAATCACCATGCTCATCAATGCGTGCTGATCTTACGAGATAGACGCCTTCTCAAGCAGATCCTTCACCGTACACCGATTGGCGCCGAACTATCCGGCTTTGCCAAACCCGGGGCTCCCTCGCGGCGACACTTCAGCTCGTCCGCCCTATCCGCAGCGCCCGGACGGAGGCGTCTCGCTCTCTATCATCTCCGGACGAAGGTCCCCTCAAGACGAGCTCATTTGCGAAGGGCGGAGATCCGAACTACAAGGTAAAAACTTTAGTTATCCTCGAAGCACAAATAGGTATGTCCCTTATTATAAAACTCCTTTCTTTCTAATTACAGCTCGTTGGAGGCTGACTCATTAAGGAGATTGTGCGGCGGGGCCTCCCGGACGCAGGACCCTCGGTGAAGATTTCTTCCCCCGTTTAGGGGCTTTTGCCCCCGGGTCCTCGGAGGCAGTCCTCTTCTCCCCTTGGAGGGAGGGATTCTCGATCCCCCCTCTTTCAAGAGCCTCCTTAGGCGAGGCAGTAGCTTTCCTGCTTTCCCTTCTCCTTCCTCTGAAGGCGCAACCTCAAGAATCCGGACCAGCCACGGGATCCGCGCGGTCTCGGGGAGGGCGGACACCGTATCAATTTTGCTTCCGCTATCCACTCCTGTGTAGAAGGAAGTTGGTCATAAGCGAATCATCGAAAAGCGGATAAAGCGGTATGTCCGGACTCGGAACTACTTACTTGAGTATCCAGGCGATTGCAGCTTAGGCCAGCATCCTCGGTCAATTCGGACGCACCTCTTGCGATCCGAAGAATTATTGTACATCTCGGGGTGTCATACCCATGAAGTGTTGAAGAATCATGGGCCCTCGGATTGAACTCCCATAGCCGGAGAGGGCGGCGTTTGCAGGGCAGGAGACGCCTAATCAGCATAACCTGCATCACCACCACCATATCAATCTCCCTCGTTTGGAGATCCCGAATCCAGCCCTGCAGTAGGGGCACGTCCTTTGACGGCCCCCAGTTGAGCCCTTGGTTGACCCACGACATCAACCGTCATGGAGGTCCCTGGCGGAATAAGGGCGGCGGCTTTTGTCTGCGGCCCCTCGGAATGGTAATATAGAACCACTCTTGCTGCCATGGGCCGAGCTCCTCTTGGAAGGAGCCGGCGAGCCACGGGGCATCGGCCCTCCTACTTATGGCCGCCCCGCCACACTCCGCTTGACGCCCCCCGATCATCTTCGGCGCCACTTTGAAGGTCTTGACCACAGGCGAAGTGAGGGTGATCGGAGGAAGGCTTCATGAGCGACAATAAATGCGGAGATATGGAGGATGGACTCCGGAGCCAAATCGTGGAATTCCAACCCATAGTAAAACATGAGCCCTCTCACAAAAGGATCCATCGGAAGCCTAAACCCGGCGAAGGTGGGATCTGGCGACATACTCGCGGGCTCGGGGGTGGGGATGGCAGGCAACCTGTGCGAAATCTCATAAGCCAGGTACTTGGCCTCCCGCAGCTTTAGCACGTCCTCCTCCGTGACGGAGGAGGGCATCCACCGGCCCTGGAGGTCGGAAGCGGACATCGTTGAAAGTCCGATGCGCTCGAATCTGGAGCTCTAGGTGCTGGAACTTGGAGCGGGGAGAGGATTCGATGGAGGATTGAAGAAAAAGAAACAAGTCTTGGTCCCGTTATAAAGAGGGAAAATACCAAGAGCCGTCTCCGTGACCGTTTGGGACTCGTATTCGATAGAGGGGGCGTGGCGAACGGGCGTGGTTGGGTTACCCACGTCCGTATTAATGAGGATCCCGGATTAAGGGGAAACACGATCTCTGCTTCGACAAGACGTGCCAAGGAAACCGCTTCGCTAAAATGCGCTGAGGTGGTAAAGTAAAAAAACAATTCAAGTAATGGCTTGGTAGTGGTGTGACGTCATGCCACAAAAAACGTCAGCAGATTGAACTTATGTGTATATTATTCTCTCTACGGTGGAATATGGAATTTATTTTGCAGAGCCGGACACTATCCTGGTGTTCACAATCTTCTATCATTTGGAGGAGGAACCCGCCTTGCAATGCCAAGCAATATCTGCGCCGGACTTATCGTAATTGAAGCCTGGTTAGGGGGCTCTTGAGGAGTCTGGATTAGGGGTGTCCGGATAGCGGACTATCATCATCAGCGAACTATCATTGGCGGACTATCATCATCGACGGACTCCAAGACTATGAAGATACAAGATTGAAGACTTCGCCCGTGTCCGGATGGGACTTTCCTATGCGTGGAAGGCAAGCTTGGCGATCACGGATATGTAGATCTCCTACCATTGTAACCGACTCTATGTAACCCTAGCCCTCTCCGGTGTCTATATAAACCGGATGGCTCTAGTCCGTGAGGACAGAACAACAACCCTTACAATCATACCATAGGCTAGCTTCTAGGGTTTAGCCTCCTTGATCTCGTGGTAGATCTACTCTTGTAAACATCCACAATATCAATATCAATCAAGCGGGACGAGGGTTTTACCTCCATCAAGAGGGCCCGAACCTGGGTAAAACATCGTGTCCCTTGTCTCCTGTTACCATCCGCCTAGACGCACAGTCCGGGACCCCCTACCCGAGATCCGCCGGTTTTGACACCGACAGGGATCTTGGCAACATCGAACACGATCCTCTCCGTCCTGAAGTTCAGGTCGCTTCCAAAAGTCACGGGCAGCGTGACCTTTCCTGGGTAGGCTTCATCCCGGGTTGACCCTCGAAGCGTGCCCGTCTCTTGAGGTCTCCATCAGAATCTGCGGTTTCTCGATCACGGCGGCGAGATCAAGTTCAGACCGGCCCCGCCATCGACTAGCATCTTCGTCACCTTGAGGTTGCGTATTGTTGGTGAAACCAACAATGGCAAGCACCCGACCGCAGTAGTGCGATCAGGGTGGTCCTTAGTGTCAAAAATGATAGGTGTGCTGGACCACTTCAGCGGCCTTTGGGCATCAAACGATGGCTCTGCCGCTATAATCTCTCGCGCCCACTGCTTAAGCCGGCAGTGAGAAGTATGCAGCGAGGCACCACCGTCGACGCACATGGCTTCTGTAGCTTTCTGAAACTC
>CM038676.1:580791210-581046210 GCA_021605205.1 Aegilops longissima
TGCCGTCAAACAAAGGATTTTTTATATGCTAAAGATACCGGTTCAATATGTCATTTCCGAAACCGAGGACCACACCGCTGGGAGGACAACTCAAGCACCAAAGACAAAGGTATCGCCAGTAAGGTCGCCGGATTTGTCATCCTCTTCGTGATCGTCGTCTTCTGGCTTTCTGTCCCGGCCCCGGGCGGGCCTCTCTTGTTGCTTATCCTTGCCGCGACGGCCCGCCTGGCCGTCAAGCTTCTTGCCGGACCCCTCAGCACCATCTGGGCCCTTCTCCTTGTCCCGCCTCTCATACTCAGCCCTCTGCTTCTCAGCGAGGAGCTCAACCTGTCGGTAGTCCTGGAGAGCATGGCCTTTGGTGTGATGGATCTTGCAGTATCGCTTGTCGGAGTTTCCTGGCTTCTCGGCAGCCGCCAAGGCCCGGCAGGCGACACATCCGGCAACCTCCTTGCCGTCGTCGTCTGCCTTGGTTTTCTTGGTGGAGCCGGCGTCATCAGATACCTCGACGGCAAGCACGGCTTTTCCTTTGCGCTTCCTGTTGCGGCGCCGGCCTTTCTTCGCGGGGGCGGCAATATCCTCATCTGAGGAGTCGGTTTCCATGCCGGCATCTTCGCCGGGGTACTTCCTTCCCTCTTCAGGTCGGGCACATTTGTCAGCAAGAACATAGAGTTCTGATACATCTCTCACCTTGTTCATTGCCAGCTCTTCGCGCATCTTGCGATTACGCACGTTCTGATGGAACGCGCTGATGATGGCGGCAGGGTGAACATCAGGGATATTGTCTTGTGCCGGCTGAACCTCAGTATATACTTGCGGAGACTCTCGCCTCCCTTCTGGGGAATGACGTGCAGGTCGCTTGCTTGGCCATGGGCTTGGTGGCCTCCAGTAAAGGCGCCCACTAACTCATGGCACAAATCTGACCAGGAGGAAATAGGGTCTACCGGCATGTGCATCAACCATGACATGGCGTTGGGTTTAAGAGCCAACGGAAAGTAATTCGCAAGCACCTTATCGTCGCGGGCTCCAGCAGCTTGCATCGCGATGGTGTAGACGCTGAGGAGCTCGGACGGGTGGGTCTTGCCACTGTACTTTTCGCCCACGTCGGGTTTGAAGGTGCGTAGAGTGGGCCACTGGAACTGCCGCAGCTCACGGGTAAAAGCCGGACAGCCTACCTCATAAGGTAGGCCTCCGGGCTCCCCGGTGCCGGGTGGCTCACAGCAGGCCCTGCTCGCCTGTCTGATTGGTGGCGTGCTCCGCGCCGGCGCTCGATAGTGGTTCGAGCGTCTTCATGTTCTCGTTCCCGAATAACTTGGCGCTGGTCACAGTGGGCCCGCGGGTCGGACGATGCTACTGAGATCTCGTCGCCCGTAACATCGCGATGGGCTGGCGTCCGCGGTACCGGGCGAGGAGGGGGCGAGTGCACCGTGGTTGCGGCGCCGCCGGCTCTCCTGCCACTGGTGCGTGGGACTCCGTCGGGGCGTCGACCCGGGGGCTCCACCGGACTCGGTTCGTCTTTGTTGTCCACCTCAACAAGGCTTCGGATAGTGGCTCTCCATTCGTCGAGTTTCCCCGTAGTGGGAAGAAAATCGAGGAGCAACTACACGCGCGCCAGGGCTTCTACTGGCGTTGGTGGTAGCGAAACCTGCATGGATCGCGGCACGCTTCGACTTCTGACCATGTCAGAAGGAGCTCTATCACGACCCCGCGGTCGCATACCATCTTCACCAGCGCCTTGGTGAGCGGGCAGGTCTTCTAAATCCCGGGAGTGGCGCTCGGGGCTCTTTCCGCGGCGACGCCCGGGGTCCTCGGCGTGATTACACCGTTCATCGCGTGCCGCTTCAGAAAAGCACGCCGTCGGCGCCGGCGTGGGAGTCTTGGAAGCCCTCGCATCGCCTGCGAGCGGGGTGGCAGCGATCTTGGAAGGCCCCGCGCCACCCGCGGAGAGCCTGGCTCCGTCTTTGGATTTGGCGGTGTGCGGCCCGTTGCCAGGTGCACGAACATCGCCGCCTCCCAAACTTCGGCTGCTGGGACGGTGTTGGTGTTCACGAACGGCGCCCCGGGTCCTTTCTGCGACCGGTCCACTGCTCGCCCGCGTCGGGACGGGATGTCCGGCTTCCGAAGGGCCAACCGCCACCGTCATCTTCTTCTTCGGCGCCATGACGATGAAGAAGCGTCGAACTAACTGCTAGAGTTGATTCTCACTACTGCGTGCCCCTACCTGGCGCGCCAAAGATGTCGGTGTAGGAACGACACCTATGGGATCACATGAATACCTACTACGGTTGCGGGGCGCGGGGTCGTGAGAAGAGCAGATCAAACAGATAGCACACGGTCTCTTTATCCAGGTTCGGGCCGCGAGGATGAGTAAGACCCTACTCCTGCTTTGGTGGTTTGTTTATCTGGTGTTCTTGAACTAGCAATGGGGCGTGAGGAGCTCCAAAAAGCCGAATCCTCCTCCTGGTCGCCTTGGGCCTCCTTTTATAGGGAAAGGGGTTGCCACAGTGGCACACAGGAGGTGGAAAGGGTACAGTGATGCGAGTATATCCCTCGCATTACATGACAAGGCGCCTTAAATTCGTCTTGCTTAGGTGTCCTTGCTTTATCGGGGACGGGGGAGAGCCCTGTCTCGTCCGTCGCCGCTCCCTCTCGTGTTGAAACGCGCCCTGGCCAACGGTGCCCGCGGTGCCATGTAGGCAGGCAGGCAGCTGAGGTGGCGCAATGGTGGGTCTCCACGAATATCCGCTTGCCGCCACGCAGGTGCCTGCCCAACTGGTTGGGTCGGCAGCTGCAAGCGAATGGCGGTGAAGGTTTGATTGGCGTGGGCCCGATGGTGGCCCTACGGGTGTCCTTGGCAGGGGCCTCGCCGTAGCCCCGGCAAGGGTCTTGCCGTGGCGTCTGCTGTCATCCCCGGCAAGGCTCTTGCCGGGAGCCTTGTGGTCCTCCTTGGCTGGGATCCCGCCAAGGGTCGTCATCTTCTATAGTGTGTATGTGATCTTGAATGTCGTCACAAAGATCTGCATGCCACCACGGGGATGTCTCCCGAATCCTTGCCTCATGGGGGCAGTGGACTCAAGGGTGATTCGCTCCGTAGGTGTGGGACGAGCTGCCACGGCAAGGGTCTTGCCGGGTTTGCTAAAGCCGCCTCCCGGCAAGGGTCTTGCCGGGGGAGTCCGCTCCGTCCCCTTTGCTCTTTGTGGTCTTGGTCTTGGCGTTGTTCTGTTCCTCTTGAGCTTTGGCCTTATCTTGGCTCACCTCCCTTGCCTTGCTCAGTGCGGTGGTGCCCGCGGCTCAGACTACCCGTGCACAGTTATAGGGGTACAAATAGTGCACCCCTCTTTTTGTACACCGACACCGGTACACCGCCAGAGGCATTCATATAGTCATATCTTTGTTCTAGATATCGAGTTGTAATATTGAGTTGTATGTAAATAAAAGTGTGATGATCATCATTATTAGAGCATTGCCCCAGTAAGGAAAGGATGATGGAGACTATGATTCCCCCACAAGTCGGGATGAGACTCCGGACGAAAAAATAAAAAAATTAAAAAAAGAGAAAGGCCAAAAAAAGAGAAGGCCCAAAAAAAAAGAGAGAAAATAAAAAATGAGGGAAAAAGAGAGAAGGGGCAATGTTACTATCCTTTTACCACACTTGTGCTTCAAAGTAGCACCATGTTCTTCATATAGAGAGTCTCTTGAGTTATCACTTTCATATACTAGTGGGAATTTTCATTATAGAACTTGGCTTGTATATTCCGATGATGGGCTTCGTCAAACGCCCGAGGTATTCATGAGCAAGCAAGTTGGATGCACACCCTCTTAGTTTCCAGTTTGAGTTTTCATACACTTATAGTTTCCAGTCTGAGCTTTCATACACTTTCTTGCGGGTCATCAGTGGTATGAATATTCAGATCCGAAAGATTCAACATAAAAGTTCAATATTGACATAAAAATAATAATACTTCAAGCATACTAACTAAGCAATTGTGTCCTCTCAAAATAACATGTCCAAAGAAAGTTCATCCCTACAAAATCATATAGTTTGCTCATGCTCCATTTTCGTCACACAAGAATGCTTTCATCATGCACAACCCCGATGACAAGCCAAGCAATTGTTTCATTATTTAGTAATCCCAAACTTTATAAACCTTCACACAATACATGAGCGTGAGCCATGGATATAGCACTATGGGTGGAATAGAGTATAATGATGGGGGTTATGAGGAGAAGACAAAAAAGGAGAAAGTCTCACATCAACGAGGCTAATCAATGAGCTATGGAGATGCCCATCGATTGATGTTAATGCAAGGAGTAGGGATTGCCATGCAACGGATGCACTAGAGATATAAATATATGAAAGCTCAACAAAACAAACTAAGTGGGTGTGCATCCAACTTGCTTGCTCACGAAGACCTAGGGCACTTGAGGAGGCCCATTGTTGGAATATACAAGCCAAGTTCTATAATGAAAAATTCCCACTAGTATATGAAGGTGACAAAACGAGAGACTCTCTATCATGAAGATTATGGTGCTACTTTGAAGCACAAGTGTGGTAAAAGGATAGTAGCATTGTCCCTTTCTATTTCTCTTTTTTGGGCCTTCTTTTTTTTCGCCTTTCTCTTTTTTGGGGACAATGCTCTATTAAATGATGATCATCACACTTCTATTTATTTACAATTGAATGATTACAACTCGATACTAGAACAAGGTATGACTCTATATTAATGCCTCCGGCGGTGTACCGGGATATGAAATGAACCAAGAGTGACATGTATGAAAGAATTACGAACGATGGATTTGCCACAAATACTATGTCAACTACATGATCATGCTAAGCAATATGACAATGATGAACGCGTCATGATAAACGGAACGGTGGAAAGTTGCATGGCAATATATCTCGGAATGGCTATGGAAATGCCATAATAGGTAGGTATGGTGGCTGTTTTGAGGAAGATATAAGGAGGTTTATGTGTGAAAGAGTATATCATATCACGGGGTTTGGATGCACCGGCGAAGTTTGCACCAACTCTCAATGTGAGAAAGGGCAATGCACGGTACCGAAGGGGCTAGCAATGATGGAAAGGTGAGAGTGCGTATAATCCATGGACTCAACATTAGTCATAAAGAACTTACATAATTATTGCAAAAATCTACAAGTCATCAAAAACCAAGCACTACACGCATGCTCCTAGGGGGATAGATTGGTAGGAAAAGACCATCGCTCGTCCCCGACCATCACTCATAAGGAGGACAATCAAAGACAACCTCATGTTTCAAATTTGTTACATAACGTTTACAATACGTGCATGCTACGGGACTTGCAAACTTCAACACAAGTATTTCTCAAATTCACAACTACTCAACTAGCACAGCTTTGATATCACTACCTCCATATCTCAAAACAGTCATCAAGCATCAAACTTCTCTTAGTATTCATCACACTCATAAGAAAGTTTTTACTAACCTTGAATACCTAGCAACTTAGGATTATTTAAGCTAATTACCATGCTATTTAAGACTCTCAAAATAATATAAGTGAAGCATGAGAGATCAATAGTTTCTATAAAACAAATCCACCATTGTGCTCTAAAAGATATAAGTGAAGTACTATAGCAAAAACTATATAACTTAAAAGATATAAGTGAAGCACATAGAGTATTCTAATAATTTCTGAATCATGTGTGTCTCTCTAAAAAGGTGTGTACAGCAAGGATTATTGTGGTAAACTAAAAATCAAAAACTCAAATCATACAAGACGCTCCAAGTAAAACACATATCATGTGGTGAATAAAAATATAGCTCCAAGTAAAGTTACTGATGGAAGTAGACGAAAGATGGGATACCTTCCGGGGCATCCCCTAGCTTTGGCTTTTAGGTGTCCATAGATTATATTGGGGGTGCCATGGGCATCACCAATCTTAGGCTCTTGCCACTCCTTGTTCCATAATCCATCAAATCTTCCACCCAAAAATTGAAAACTTCACAACACAAAACTTAGCAGAAAATCTCGTGAGCTCCATTAGCGAAAGAAAACAAAAGACCACTTCAAGGTACTGTAATGAACTCATTCTTTATTTATATTGGTGTTAAACCTACTGTATTCCAACTTCTCTATGGTTTATGAACTATTTTATTAGCCATAGATTCATCAAAATAAGCAAACAACACACGAAAAACAGAATCTGTCAAAAACAGAACAGTCTGTAGTAATCTGTAACTAACGCGAACTTCTGGAACTCCAAAAAATCAGAAAAAATAAGACGACTTAGAGAATTTATTTATTAATCAGAAGCAATTGGAATCCATATTTTATCACGTTCTGGTGATTTTTAACAATTATTTTCATGAACAGAAAGCTTCTGGAATTTTCTGCAAGATCAAATAACTATCATCAAAGAAGACCCTATAGGTTTAACTTGGAACAAACACTAATTAAAACATAAAAACACATATAAAGAGAGGCTAGAACAAAAATTTATTGAATAACAGCAAGGAAAAATATTGGGTTGTCTCCCAACAAGCGCTTTTCTTTAAAGCCTTTTAGCTAGGCATCGATAATTTTAATTATGCTCACATGAAAGACAAGAATTGAAGCACAAAGAGAGCATCATAAAACACGTGACAAACAAATCTAAGTCTAACATACTTCCTATGCATAGGCATCTTATAGAAAAAGAAATTATCATAGCAAGCAAAAACTAGCATATGCAAGGAAGCGGAAAGAAACAATAGCAATCTCAACATAACGAGAGGTAATTTAGTAACATGAAAATTTTTATAACCGTATTTTCCTCTCTCATAATAATTACATGTAGGACCATAAGAAAAGTCAAAAATATAGCTATCACATAACATATTCTCAACACGATCCACATGCATGCGAAGTTGATACTCTTCCAAAATAGTGGGATTATCATTAACTAAAGTGATGATTTCTCCAAGCCCACTTTTATCAAAAATTTCATAAGATTGAATATTATCCAAATATGTGGGATCTAAAGTTGACACTCTTCCAAACCCACTTTAAATATTATTGCAAACACTATTATCAATCTTATATTCATCATGGGGCTTAAATAAATTTTCAAGATCATAAGAAGAATCTCCCCAATCATGATTATTGCAACGGGTAGTGGACATAGCAAAACTAGCATCCCGAAGCTTAGGCTTTTGCATATTATTGGCATAATTTACATCAATTTAATTTGTAATAAAATCATTGCAATCATGCTTTTTATTCAAAGATCTATCGTGAATCACTTCATAAAGCACTTCATCACAATTTTCAGATTCACGGATTTCAAGCAAAACCTTACAAAGATAATCTAGTGCATCCAAATCACTAGGAATTGGTTCATCATAATTGGATCTCTTAAAAAGATTGGCAAGCGGATGAGGATCCATAGATATTAGCTTCTCTGTTTAGGAATAAATACTCAACTATTTCAACCAAACGAGCAAACGAGCCAAGTAAGACATCAAGGCAAACGAAAAGACGAACGGAAAAAGGGCGAATAAAACGGCAAGGGTGAAGTGGGGGCGAGGAAAACGAGAGGCAAATGGAAAATAATGTAATGCGGGAGATAAGGGTTTGTGATGGGTACTTGGTATGTTGACTTTTGCGTAGACCTCCCCGGCAACGGCGCCAGAAATCCTTCTTGCTACCTCTTGAGCACTGCGTTGGTTTTCCCTCGAAGAGGAAAGGGTGATGCAGCAAGGTAGCGTAAGTATTTCCCTCAGTTTTTGAGAACCAAGGTATCAATCCAGTAGGAGGCTACGCGCGAGTCCCTCGCACCTACACAAACAAATAAATCCTCGCAACCAACGCGATAAGGGGTTGTCAATCCCAACACGGTCACTTACGAGAGTGAGATATGATAGATATGATAAGATAATATTTATGGTATTTTTATGATAAAGATGCAAAGTAAAATAAAAGCAAAATAAAAAGCAACGGAAATAGCTAAGTGTTGGAAGATTAATATGATGGAAGATAGACCCGGGGGCCATAGGTTTCAGTAGGGGCTTCTCTCAAGAGCATAAGTATTTTACGGTGGGTGAACAAATTACTGTTGAGCAATTGACAGAATTGAGCATAGTTATGAGAATATCTAGGTATGATCATGTATATAGGCATCACGTCCGAGACAAGTAGACCGACTCCTGTCTGCATCTACTACTATTACTCCACACATCGACTGCTATCCAGCATGCATCTAGAGTATTAAGTTCATAAGAACAGAGTAACACCCTAAGAAAGATGACATGATGTAGAGGGATAAATTCATGCAATATGATAAAAACCCTATCTTGTTATCCTCAATGGCAACAATACAATACGTGCCTTGCTGCCCCTGCTGTCACTGGGAAAGGACACCGCAAGATTGAACCCAAAGCTAAGCACTTCTCCCATTGCAAGAAAGATCAATCTAGTAGGCAAAACCAAACTGATAATTCGAAGAGACTTGCAAAGATAACCAATCATACATAAAAGAATTCAGAAGATTCAAATATTGTTCACAGATAAACTTGATCATAAACCCACAATTCATCAGTCTCAACAAACACACCGCAAAAGAAGATTACATCGAATAGATCTCCACGAGAGAGGGGGAGAACATTGTATTGAGATCCAAGAAGAGAGAAGAAGCCATCTAGCTAATAACTATGGGCCCGAAGGTCTAAGGTAAACTACTCACGCTTCATCGGAGAGGCTATGGTGTTGATGTAGAAGCCCTCCACGATCGATGCCCCTTCCGGCGGAGCTCCGGAATAGGACCCAAGATGGGATCTCGTGGGTACAGAAGGTTGTGGCGGTGGAATTAGGTTTTTGGCTCCGTAGCTGATCGTTTGGGGGTACGTAGGTATACATAGGATGAAGGAGTACGTCGGTGGAGCAACGTGGGACCCACGAGGGTGGAGGGCGTGCCTGGGGGGTAGGTGCGCCCCCTACCTCGTGGCTTCCTGGAAGCTTCCTTGACGTAGGGTCCAAGTCTCCTGGATCATGTTCGTTCCGAAAATCACGTTCCCGAAGGTTTCATTCCGTTTGGACTCCGTTTGATATTCTTTTTCTGCGAAACTCTGCGAAACAGCAATTCTGGGCTGGGCCTCCGGTTAATAGGTTAGTCCCAAAAATAATATAAAAGTGAATAATAAAGCCCAATCATGTCCAAAACAGAAGATAATATAGCATGGAGCAATAAAAAATTATAGAGACGTTGGAGACGTATCAGTACGCGTGGTACAATTGCTGCAACCTTATGGGACGATCGGCGGAGGCTAAACTGCTATTCAAGCTCCAGTTCCACCGAGTTACCGCATTGTAATGCAGATCAGACACGTCTAGTAGTGTCATGGGTCTTGATAACTGATGAGTTGTTCGGCTTGATGAGGCCGCCCTGTACTTCGGCTGCTAGGACCACGGTATGCTCCTTAGTACGGAGGGAGCGCTCCGTATTTCCATTTACTGTGATTACGCCACGAGGTCCAAGCATTTTTAGCTTCAGATAAGCATAGTGCAGGACTGTATTAAAGCGGGCGAAGGCAGTTCGTCCGAGCAGTGCATGATAACCACTGCGAAAAGGGACGATGTCGAAGATCGATTCTTTGCTTTGGAAATTGTCTGGAGAGCCGAATACTACTTCCAGCGTTAATGAGCCCGTGTAGTGGGCCTCCACGTCGGGTATCGCTCCTTTAAAGGTAGTGTTGCTAGGCTTGATTCTTGACGGGTTGATACCCATCTTACGGATTCAAGTTGAGGCTGCTGCCACCATCCATAAGGATTCTAGTGAGATGGTATCCGTCGATGATAGGCTCGAGTACTAGGGCCGCCGAACCTCCGTGACGGATACTGGTTGGGTGGTCCCTGTGATCAAAGGTGATCGGACAAGCCGACCATGGGTTGAATTTTGGGGCAACAGGCTCTACGGCGTTGGCATCCCTTAATGCGCGTTTGCGCTCATTCTTGGGGATGTGGGTGACATAGATCATGTTCACCATTTTCACCTCGGGGGGAAATTGTTTCTGTCCCCCAGTGTTTGGCGGGCGAGACTCATCATCGTCCTTGCTTTGAGGTCCTTTCTCCTTATGTTCGGCATTTAATTTACCGGCCTGTTTGAAAACCCAACAGTTTCTGTTGGTGTGGTTGGCAGGCTTGTCAGGGGTGCCATGAATTTGGCAAGGTCTCTCTAGTATTTTGTCCAAGTTGGATGGACCGTCCCCATTACCTTTGAACGGCTTCTTCCACTAACCATGCATGGAGCCACTGAATCCGGTGTTTACTGCCGTATCCTCTGTTTCTTCGTTATTGTTCTGACACTTGTTTTTGCTGTGTCGTGGCCTGCCACTGCTGTCCCTGGCCTAAGAAGTGCTGGGGTCGCTGGTATGTTGCTTCTACGAGCCAACCAGCTATGTTCGGCCGCACAGAAGCGGGTCGTAAGTGCAGTAAGAGCTGCCATAGTTTTCAGCTTTTCCTGACCGAGGTGTTGGTCGAGCCATTCGTCACAGACGCTGTGCTTAAATGCCGCTAAGGGTTCGACATCCAGATAGTCCACGATTTGGTTCTTTTTAATTAAGAACCAATTCCATAGTTTGCGAGGTGACTCTCCAGGTTGCTGGACTATGTGACTCAGGCCATCAGCATCTGGTGGCTGGACATAAGTGCCCTGAATGTTGGCCTGAAATGCATCCTCTAAGTCTTCCCAACTTCCAATGGAGTTCTCTGTGAGGCTGTTCAACCAGTGTTGTGCTGGTCCTCTCAGCTTTAGAGGGAGGTATTTAATGGCATGGAGGTCATCTCCGTGAGCCATGTGAATGTGGATAAGAAAATCTTCAATCCATATGGCGGGATCCGTCGTTCCATCATATTGCTCGATGTTCGCGGGTTTAAACACTTCTGGAAATTGGTGTTGCATTAACTCATCGGTAAAGCACATGGGGTGTGCGGCACCTCTGTACTAGGCGACATTGCGATGGAGTTTGGATTCCATCTGCATTCGGTGCTGACCTCGGACTTGGTTGTGTTTGTCGTGCCAGGCTTGATGGTCGTCATCTCGTGTGGGGGCACGTCCTCTTGATCCATAGATTGATCTGGTCTGGCCGGCTCTATTGGTCAGGTCCTGACATAGGTCGTACGTGTAGCCCGGAACTATTGTCTCCTTGCCTCTATGGTGAGGGGGCGCGGGCTGATGTTCGGCATAATTAGCCGTTTTGTCCCGTCCACGTGGTGGTCGGTCCGGTTGATCAACCTGATTGTATGTTGACGGTATTGGCGCAAGGGCCTCATCGTCGAATTGTGGCAGTAGCCTGCATTTGGGATAACTCTTTGTTTGGCGCTCAAAGCCATATCCTTCTTAGGAGGCTAGGAACTTAGGCCATCTGTCGTTGAGCGTATCCTGTTCGGCTTTAATCTGTTGTTGTTTCTTTTTCAGGCTCCGTGCAGTGGTGATGTGTAACGCCCCGGATTCGATGCGCCAGGTGTCCGCCAGTTATTCGTCAGCATTGCCATGTCATTTGCTTGCATGTTGCACTTTTCCATGTCATCATCTGCATTTCATATCATGTCATCATGTGCATTTCATTTTGCATTCGTGTTCGCCTCATGCATCTGAGCATTTTCCCCGTTGTCCGTTTTGCAATCCGGCACTCCTATGTCTCCCGGCGCCCCCTTTTACCTCTTTTCGTGTGAGGGTGTTAAACGGTCACGGAATGGCCCGAGGTTTGTCAAGCGGCCTTGGTATAGCACCGGTAGACCGCCTGTCAAGTTTCGTGTCATTCAGAGGTCGTTTGGTACTCCAATGGTTAACCGGGTAACCGCAAGGCCTCTTTTGTGTGCAGCCCAACACCCCTTCCAAAGTGGCCCAAAACCCAGCAAACTCCCCTCCATGCTCTCGGTCGTTCGATCACGATCGTGTGGGCGAAAACCGCACCTCATTTGGACTCTCCTAGCTCCCTCTATCTATAAATATGTGCTCCCCTCCCGAAAATCGCGGTACAAACCCTAGCCTTCTTCCTCCCGCCGCCGCAGACAAAATCCCAGGCCGACGGACGTGTCCGCCTGCCGCGCCGCCGCCGCCGGCGAACGAGGGCGCGACACGTGGCACCTGCCACCACGCGCCCCTGCCCGCTGAGCCCAGATCCGGCCCATGGCCTCCGTTCACAGGCCGCCTGCCTGAAGCGCCCGTCTGCGCGCGCTCCTCCTCGCGGCGATCCCGCCGCCTGGCGCCTCCCATGGCCGTCCGCCGCCCGCCGTGCTCGATCGCCTCCGCCGCCGAAAGCCAGCTGGCGCCGCCGCCCTCCGCCCATGACCGCCTTGCTTGCCGGGGCACGGCCGCCTCCTCCTCCGGCTGCCCCGCACTCGCCGGCGCCCGACCAAACCCCGGCCCGGATCCGGCTCCCTCCTCCGCCGGCCGCCTTCCTCCTCTTGATCCGGCGAGCCGCCGCCTCCGCCTCGATCCGCGCCCGAGCCGCCTCGATCCGATCTGACGAGGTTGACTTTCTTCTCCTTCCCCAAAATCCACTAAGTCCCGAGCGTTTTCATCATTTTCGTGCATTTTCATCATGCCATAACTCTGCATCCGTAGCTCCGTTTTGCGCGTGTAATATATCAAATTGTTCGCCTCGAAGAGTAGATCATTTCATCTCACTGCGTCATTTCAATTTGAGCTCATCTGGATGCCCGAAATGCTGTTGGAAGAGTGCTATATGATGTTAGTTTCAGATTCTTATCAGAACATGCACTTTTGTCATTTTTGCCATGATTGATGTGTGCATTCTATGAACTTGAGTCCTACATGTGTTTTGTAATATGCCATGCCATATTTACAGGGGTGTATGCCATGTATTTTTGTGATCTCTGTGGTGACTAGCACAAGCATGCAAACTAGGCTTCATGATGTTGCCGATTTCAGCCCCTGTTTTGCTGATATTTTTATGCCATGTTAACTTGATGCTACAGAGAGATCCATGCTTATTTTGAGATACTTCACTAATGATGTTTTGTTCTACATGTCTTGATATATCCATCCATGCCCTTGTTTGTAATTATGGAGTGCCATAGCTTGAGTCAATCGAGCTCTACTTTTGCTATAAAATGTTTCCTGGCAGATTGTTTACATGTTATTCAATTTTGCCAAGGTTGTTGTAGTTGATCCGTGTATGCTATGATGTTGTTCTTGCCATGTATAGATTCTATGCCATGTCTTCTTACTGTTGGTTTCCTTGCCATGCCATGTATTGCTATGTGGTGAGTGGTTCAAGCTCACCAACATGCCTACTTATTGTTGTTCCTGCCATGTATGAATCTGTAATATAACTTGCCATGTTTACATGGGTGCCATCATATTTTCTGATCCTTTTTGGCTCATGGTCAGTAAGGGACTTTTGTTCTATGCAATTAGTAGATTCATGCCAAGCCTTTGTTTGCCATGATAAGTTCCTGTAACATGTTGTTTGATAGCTGTAAACATTGCAACTTTGATGTTATTTCGCCAATGCCTCTAAAGCTGTTATTATTTGCAATCTTGCCATGTGTTTTTGAGCATGTTCTAGTGATTTCGGAGATAGCTCAGTGTTCATGTTTTGTCATGCTTTACCTGTACATCATGACCATGCCTTTTGTTATTGCATTGTGGTACTGTACATGTTGTTTTGATGCTTGCAATATGCCTAGTTGCTGTTTTGGACAGATTGTTGTCATGACTTGTATAGGGTGTATGTGTTGAACCGTTGCTCCGTTTTGATTGTGCTCTATATGAAACTTGCTTGATTTTGCATGTAGTTTCATATTATCATGTTGCATTCATGTTTTGAGGTGTTTGCTTGATGTTTGGGTGCATTTTGCATCAATGCCATGTTTATCTTGTTTTGCTCATATCTTCTAGGCCGTAGTTCCGAATCTAATGAACTTTATATGTAACTTGACTAGAATTTCGTGTAGATCATCTTGGTGCATTTTAACTTGCTGTTTAACAACTTGAACATAAGGTTTATTCAGATCTGGACCAAATTCGAAATATGCATATGAGGACTTACCGGAATTGTTATATGTTGTTTCCGGCCTCATTTAAACTTGCCTTGATGTGTTGCTCTTGTTTGCATCATCTCTTGCCATGAGTAGCCTCATCTAGATTTGTCATGCATCATGCTTGTTTGTGCATCATGCCTTGTTCATGTGTGGTGTGTTTACTATGTTGTGTGCTTCTTCTTGTTAGTTCATGTTTCGTTGCGATCGTGAGGATTCGTTCGTCTACGCTTGGTTCGACTTCATCCATTCGTCTTCTTCATGGACTCGTTCTTCTTCCTTGCGGGATTTCAGGCAAGATGACCGCTACCCTGGATCTCACTACTATCATTGCTATGCTAGTTGCTTCGTTCTATCGCTATGCTGCCTTACCTACCACTTGCTGCTAAAGCCTCCCAAATTGCCATGCCAGCCTCTAACCTTTTGCACCCTTCCTAGCAAACCATTGTTTGGCTATGTTACCGCTTTGCTCAGCCCCTCTTATAGCGTTGTTAGTTGCAGGTGAAGATGAAGTTGTTCCTTGTTGGAACATGGAGATGTTGTTCCTTGTTGGAACATGTTTACTTGTTGGGATATCACAATATATCTTATACTATTAATGCATCTATATACTTGGTAAAGGGTGGAAGGCTCGGCCTTATGCCTGGTGTTTTGTTCCACTCTTGCCGCCCTAGTTTCCGTCATATCGGTATTATGTTCCCGGATTTTGCGTCCCTAACGCGGTCGGGTGATTTATGGGACCCCCTTGACAGTTCGCTTTGAATAAGACTCCTCCAGCAAGGCCCAACATTGGTTTTACCATTTGCCTCACCTAGCCCTTTTTCCCTTGGGTTTCCGGAGCCCAAGGGTCATCTTTATTTTAGCCCCCCGGGCCAGTGCTTCTCTAAGTGCTGGCCTGAACCGAGTAGATCATGGGCCCCTCGTGGCAACTCGAGGTTTGGTTTTACTCGTAGGATGTCTCATCCGGTGTTGCCCTAAGAACGAGATATGTGCAGCTCCTATCGGGATTGTCGGCGCATCGGGCGGCTTTGCTGGTCTTGTTTTATTGCTGTCGAAATGTCTTGTAGCCGGGATTCCGAGACTGATCGGGTCTTCCCGGGGAGAAGGAATATCCTTCGTTGATCGCGAGAGCTTATCATGGGCTAAGTTGGGACACCCCTGCAGGGTATAAACTTTCGAGAGCCGTGCCGCGGTTATGTGGCAGATGGGAATTTGTTAATATCGGTTGTAGTAACTTGAAGCAAACTCTTCTAAAATACACCAACCGTGTAGCGTAATCGTGAGTGTCTCTTTTCGGGGTTGATCGAGAGGAGAACACGGTTTCTTGGGTTATGTCTGACGTAAGTAGGAGTTCAGGATCACTTCTTGATCATTACTAGTTGGCGACCGTTCCTTTGTTTCTCTTCTCGCTCTCATTTGCGTATGTTAGCCACCATATATGCTTAGTCGCTGCTGCAACCTCACCACTTTACCCCTTCCTTCCCCATTAAGCTTTGCTAGTCTTGATACCCATGGTAATGGGATTGCTGAGTCCTCATGACTCACAGATTACTACACAACAGTTGCAGGTACATGATTCACGATGATCATGGCGTGAGAGCGATGTTTGCATGTTATGGAGTTCTTCTTCTGCTTCTTCGATCAGGGGATAGGTTCGGTCGACAGACTGGGCTAGCAGGTGGATGTCGTTTGAGCTTCGTTTATGTTTCATCCGTGAGCGGATGTTGATCTTGTATATGATGTTGATGTATTCTTGTGGCATTTGTGCCTTATGTATGTATCCCCATCTATTATGTAATGTTGATGTAATGATATCCACCTTGCAAAAGCGTTTCAATATGCGGGTCTATCCTTGGTGGGACCGTCGAGTTCCTTTTGGATAGGGTCGCATATTGGGCGTGACAAGTTGGTATCAGAGCCTCGACCGACCCTAGGAGCCCCCTTGATTGATCGTGTAATTTGGCCGTTGTTGAGTCTAGAAGAAAACTGGTTTCGTAGTTTAGTTATATTGGAGAGTAGGAATTCTTTTTACTTCTCAGTCCCTTCGTCGCTCTGGTGAGGAATCTTGACGTAGGTGTTTTGAATTACTCCTCTTCCCGTTCAAATTTTTTTTCTTTAGGATCACGCAGTTGGTTTTCCGATAGTTGGCCCTCAGCTCTTTTATCCGGTGCATCTCTCGTCAAGTCGAGTCGAGCCTCTTCATCTTTGCAAGTTCAATCCTCAGTTGTTTTGTTTTCCCACCCGCCCTCCCTTTTCTTCTCGGAACCGGAGTCCGTAATCGAGTATCCATCCTACTCGTGTGAAGTCTTTGCTTTCTTTCCTCAATGATTTCTACTGGTGTTTTCTCTTCAAGATATTCGTCGGTTTCCCCTTCCAAGTGTCTTTGTTTTCCCGCCCTCCCACCCTATTATTCCCGGAGTTCGAGTTTCTTCCGACCATCAATTTCATTCGTGTGGAGCCTCTTCAGTCTTCCCTCAATTATTTCAACCTGTGAATTCTCGTCTCGTTCGTCATTCTTCATCTCTTTCTTTTCCGGTGCACTCAACTCAAGTTTTTTCGGGTTGATCATATTCTTTTCCTCGGCTCAAATGTTTTCCCCTTGCTCGTTCGCCTCTCGCCAGTTTATCCTTCTGGAGTGCTCAAGTCATCTCAGGAGATTTGTCGGTGTTCCAACTAATTCGAGGTTGTCACCTCATTCAAATATTTCAATCGTTTTGGTGCATCATCTATCTCTTCAACAATCTTTTCCAACGGTGTTATCTATTCAGTGGGCCCTAACCCACAGGTCTTTTCCCAGGATCTTACCTGACTCTTCTAATTCCCCCGGAGTTATTCTTAATCCTTTTCAAGTGTGACGTAAGAATGAATTTCATCAGTCAGATGCCTTTTCAAGATCGATTTCAAATCATTTCATTGTTGGCTCAACCTCTCTGCTTTTTCATTCTTCCGGAGTATCTCATTAATTTTTCTGGTGTTTATCGTCGTTCTTGAAGATCGAAGTAGAGTTTCTCTTAAACCTTGTCCATTCCCCCGGAGATTCATGGTGCTAGCTCGATGTTATCCTATCTAATTGTTTCGAGTCTTGTAAATTCTTTTCATCCATCCGGAGTATTTCAGGAGTTGCTTTTCTGTTCCGATCATCCGGAGGCCATCTTTTCGGAAGATTTCTTCGTTCCAAGTTTTCAAATTCGTTCTCCAATTATTCCATATTCGTGCCCCTTCGTTCGTCTCAATATTCTTCCGGTGCTGCGTTCAAGCATTCGTTAATCAGTTCGCGATCTCTTCGATCTCTTTTCTCTAAATTCCCTCAAGTATCTCCGTGCTTCTCTAATTCTTCCCGGTGATTCATTCTCTTTCTTCAGTCATTTTTGAATTCTAACGATGGTTCGTTCAAGATTCTTTTTCCTTGATTATCACTTTAATCCATTCCTTCTTTCAATCCTACCGGTGGTTCATGAAGACTTTCTCAAGTTTTGCGCCATATTTCCCTTAATCATTTTCAAGAAGAATAAGTAATATGCAAAATCCATTGTTTGTCATCAATTTAATTTGATGAAGGATAAGCATACAATAAATCTTATTCTTATTTCATCCAAGTGTTTAATCCCCTCCTTCAGAGTTTGTTCGTGAGGAATAAATTCTGGTTCCAAGTGTTTTCATCTTTTCTTTTCCGGAGTTCAATTTCCTCGGTCACTTCGTCGGAATCCTCCATCTAATTCATCGCAGGCTCATCTTATTCTTTCTTCCTTCATTTTATCTCATCATCCTTTTGTTACCGGAGTTCTTCACGGTGGATCATCATGATTTAATTCATTCTCCAAAGAGTTCATCAAGATTCTTGTTGGTGGAGTTCAAGTATTTTTTCTTCTTCTCACGTCTCGAAGTGCAATTAATTCTCCGTATTCCTTTGAAGTGGAGTTTTGCATTTCTTTGTTCTTCTCAGCTATCCAATTATTTCCGTTTGTGGCCGGTTCTCAACTTATGATCTTGAGATGTTACCATAGGACCACAACAAGCTTATTCTTTTCGTTGTTGAATTTCCAACAACTCAGCTCAATCCTTCCTTCCAAGTTCTTTTCATTCAAATTCTTTCAATTCTTCCGGAGGCATTGCGTTGTTTATCTCGTCAAGTGTCATTCCATCTTCTAAAGCTCATGCTCTATTCTTTCTTTGTTCAACCGATGTGCTTCCTAAATCCTTTCAGTCTTATTCGCTTTTTATCTCGTTCTATCCGGAATGCTTCATAGCCTATTTGATTCCGTGAGCTTTCGATTCTCGTCATTCTCGTCCTTCCTCTCTTCTTATCGAGTGCTCTCGACTTTGGTCACCCTCTCTTAAGTTCTTGCTTCACCTCATCCCTTTTCCCTTCCGTCTCGGTCCTAAGATCTCGGGACGAGATCTCTTGTTAGTGGAGGAGTGTTGTAACGCCCCGGATTCGATGCGCCAGGTGTCCGCCAGTTATTCGTCAGCATTGCCATGTCATTTGCTTGCGTGTTGCACTTTTCCATGTCATCATCTGCATTTCATATCATGTCATCATGTGCATTTCATTTTGCATTCGTGTTCGCCTCATGCATCCGAGCATTTTCCCCGTTGTCCGTTTTGCAATCCGGCACTCCTATGTCTCCCGGCGCCCCCTTTTACCTCATTTCAAGTGAGGGTGTTAAACGGTCTCGGAATGGCCCGAGGTTTGTCAAGTGGCCTTGGTATAGCACCGGTAGACCGCCTGTCAAGTTTCGTGTCATTCGGAGGTCGTTTGGTACTCCAATGGTTAACCGGGTAACCGCAAGGCCTCTTTTGTGTGCAGCCCAACACCCCTTCCAAAGTGGCCCAAAACCCAGCAAACTCCCCTCCATGCTCTCGGTCGTTCGATCACGATCGTGTGGGCGAAAACCGCACCTCATTTGGACTCTCCTAGCTCCCTCTATCTATAAATATGTGCTCCCCCCAAAATCGCGGTACAAACCCTAGCCTTCTTCCTCCCGCCACGGACAAAATCCAGCGCCTGACGGACGTGTCCGCCCGCCAGCGCCGCCGCCGCCGGGCGAACCAGGGCGCGACACGTGGCACCAGCCCAGCGCGCCGCCCGGTCCGCCGAGCCGCAGATCCGGCCCCATGGGTCTGCTTCATGCTGCGCCGGCCTGAAGCTTCTGCCGCCGCTCCTCCTCGGCGGCGCGTCCCGCCGCCTGGCGCCTCCAGGGCCGTCCGCCGCCGCCGTGCCAGTCGCCTCCGCCGCCGAAGCCAGCGGTGCCGCCGCCCTCCGCCCATGCCGCCTTGCCCGCCAGCCGCCGCCCTCCTCCTCCGGCGGCGGCCCCGCCCCTCGCCGGCGCCCGACCTCCCGGCCCGGATCCGCTCCCTCCTCCGCCGGCCGCCTTCCTCCTCTCGATCCGGCGAGCCGCCGCCTCCGCCTCGATCCGCGCCCGAGCCGCCTCGATCCGATCTGACGAGGTTGACTTTCTTCTCCTTCCCCAAAATCCACCAAGTCCCGAGCGTTTTCATCATTTTCGTGCATTTTCATCATGCCATAACTCTGCATCCGTAGCTCCGTTTTGCATGTGTAATATATCAAATTGTTCGCCTCGAAGAGTAGATCATTTCATCTCATTGCGTAATTTTCATTTGAGCTCATCTGGATGCCCGAAATGCTGTTGGAAGAGTTCTATGTGATGTTAGTTTCAGATTCTTATCAGAACATGCACTTTTGTCATTTTTGCCATGATTGATGTGTGCATTCTATGAACTTGAGTCCTACATGTGTTTTGTAATATGCCATGCCATCTTTACAGGGGTGTGTGCCATGTATTTTTGTGATCTCTGTGGTGACTAGCACAAGCATGCAAACTAGGCTTCATGATGTTGCTGATTTCAGCCCCTGTTTTGCTGATATTTTTATGCCATGTTAACTTGATGCTACAGAGAGATCCATGCTTATTTGAGATACTTCACTAAGGATGTTTTGTTCTACATGTCTTGATCTAACCATCCATGCCCTTTTTTGCAATTATGGAGTGCCATAGCTTGAGTCAATCGAGCTCTACTTTTGCTATAAAATGTTTCCTGGCAGATTGTTTACATGTTATTCAATTTTGCCAAGGTTGTTGTAGTTGATCCGTGTATGCTATGATGTTGTTCTTGCCATGTATAGCTTCTATGCCATGTCTTCTTACTGTTGGTTGCCTTGCCATGCCATGTATTGCTATGTGGTGAGTGGTTCACGCTCACCAACATGCCTACTTATTGTTGTTCCTGCCATGTATGAATCTGTAATATAACTTGCCATGTTTACATGGGTGCCATCATATTTTCTGATCCTTTTTGGCTCATGGTCAGTAAGGGACTTTTGTTCTATGCAATTAGTAGATTCATTCCAAGCCTTTGTTTGCCATGATAAGTTCCTGTAACATGTTGTTTGATAGCTGTAAACATTGCAACTTTGATGTTATTTACGCCAATGCTAAAGCTGTTATTATTTGCAATCTTGCCATGTGTTTTTGAGCATGTTCTAGTGATTTCTGGAGATAGCTCAGTGTTCATGTTTTGTCATGCTTTACTTGTACATCATGACCATGCCTTTTGTTATTGCATTGTGGTACTGTACATGTTGTTTTGATGCTTGCAATATGCCTAGTTGTTGTTTTGGACAGATTGTTGTCATGACTTGTATAGGGTGTATGTGTTGAACCGTTGCTCCGTTTTGATTGTGCTCTATATGAAACTTGCTTGATTTTGCATGTAGTTTCATATTATCATGTTGCATTCATGTTTTGAGGTGTTTGCTTGATGTTTGGGTGCATTTTGCATCAATGCCATGTTTATCTTGTTTTGCTCATATCTTCTAGGCCGTAGCTCCGAATCTAATGAACTTTATATGTAACTTGACTAGAATTTCGTGTAGATCATCTTGGTGCATTTTAACTTGCTGTTTAACAACTTGAACATAAGGTTTATTCAGATCTGGACCAATTTCGAAATATGCATATGAGGACTTACCGGAATTGTTATATGTTGTTTCCGGCCTCATTTAAACTTGCCTTGATGTGTTGCTCTTGTTTGCATCATCTCTTGCCATGAGTAGCCTCATCTAGATTTGTCATGCATCATGCTTGTTTGTGCATCATGCCTTGTTCATGTGTGGTGTGTTTACTATGTTGTGTGCTTCTTCTTGTTAGTTCTGTTTGTTATGATCGTGAGGATTCGTTCGTCTCACGCTTGGTTCGGCTTCATCCATTCGTCTTCTTCATGGACTCGTTATTCTTCCTTGCGGGATTTCAGGCAAGATGACCGCTACCCTGGATCTCACTACTATCATTGCTATGCTAGTTTCTTCGTTCTATCGCTATGCTGCCTTACCTACCACTTGCTGCTCAAGCCTCCCAAATTGCCATGCCAGCCTCTAACCTTTTGCGCCCTTCCTAGCAAACCGTTGTTTGGCTATGTTACCGCTTTGCTCAGCCCCTCTTATAGCGTTGTTAGTTGCAGGTGAAGATGAAGTTGTTCCTTGTTGGAACATGGAGATGTTGTTCCTTGTTGGAACATGTTTACTTGTTGGGATATCACAATATATCTTATACTATTAATGCATCTATATACTTGGTAAAGGGTGGAAGGCTCGGCCTTATGCCTGGTGTTTTGTTCCACTCTTGCCGCCCTAGTTTCCGTCATATCGGTATTATGTTCCCGGATTTTGCGTCCCTAACGCGGTCGGGTGATTTATGGGACCCCCTTGACAGTTCGCTTTGAATAAGACTCCTCTAGCAAGGCCCAACATTGGTTTTACCATTTGCCTCACCTAGCCCTTTTTCCCTTGGGTTTCGGAGCCCGGGGTCATCTTTATTTTAGCCCCCCGGGCGGTGCTTCTCTAAGTGCTGGCCTGAACCGAGTAGATCGGGGCCCCTCGTGGCAACTCGAGGTTTGGTTTTACTCAGAGGATGTCTCATCCGGTGTTGCCTCGAGAACGAGATATGTGCAGCTCCTATCGGGATTGTCGGCGCATCGGGCGGCTTTGCTGGTCTTGTTTTATTGCTGTCGAAATGTCTTGTAGCCGGATTCGAGACTGATTGGGTCTTCCGGGAGAAGGAATATCCTTCGTTGATCGCGAGAGCTTATCATGGGCTAAGTTGGGACACCCTGCAGGTATAAACTTTCGAGAGCCGTGCCGCGGTTATGTGGCAGATGGGAATTTGTTAATATCCGGTTGTAGTAACTTGAAGCAAACTCTTCTAAAATACACCAACCGTGTGCGTAACCGTGAGTGTCTCTTTTCGGGGTTGATCGAGAGGAGAACACGGTTTCTTGGGTTATGTCTGACGTAAGTAGGAGTTCAGGATCACTTCTTGATCATTACTAGTTGGCAACCGTTCCTTTGTTTCTCTTCTCGCTCTCATTTGCGTATGTTAGCCACCATATATGCTTAGTCGCTGCTGCAACCTCACCACTTTACCCCTTCCTTCCCCATTAAGCTTTGCTAGTCTTGATACCCATGGTAATGGGATTGCTGAGTCCTCGTGACTCACAGATTACTACACATCAGTTGCAGGTACAGGATTCACGATGATCATGGCGTGAGAGAGATGTTTGCATGTTTTGGAGTTCTTCTTCTGCTTCTTCGATCAGGGGATAGGTTCCAGGTTGGCAGTCTGGGCTAGCAGGGTGGATGTCGTTTGAGCTTCTGTTTATGTTTCATCCGTAGACGGATGTTGATCTTGTATATGATGTTGATGTATTCTTGTGGCATTTGTGCCTTATGTATGTATCCCCATCTATTATGTAATGTTGATGTAATGATATCCACCTTGCAAAAGCGTTTCAATATGCGGGTCTATCCTTGGTGGGACCGTCGAGTTCCTTTTGGATAGGGTCGCATATTGGGCGTGACATGATGAGCCGTGGCTTGAAGCATTCTTGTTCGAGGGGTTCCTCTAGGACGATGAAATCTTCGTCACCAAGGTTAACATCCTCTTCGGAGACAGGTAAGTAGTTACTATCTTTCGAATCCTCGTGATCGGCGAGTTCTTCGGGGCTGAATTGACACTTGATGCGGCTTGAAGCTACGTCGGTATTTCCCCAAAGAGTAAGGGATGATGCAGCACAGCGGCGGTAGGTATATCCCTCGGTGAGAGACCAAGGTTATCGAACCAGTTGGAGAACCAAGCAACACAACGTAAACAGCCCCCGCACACAAATAACTAATACTCGCAACCCGACGTGTAAAAGGTGTTGTCAATCCCTTTCGGGTAGCGGCGCCCAAGATAGGCAAACGGATGTGAATAAATTATAGTAGATTGATAGATCGAACGCCAAGTAAAATAAATTGCAGCAAGGTATTTTTGTATTTTTTGTTTAATAGATCTGAAAATAAAAGCAAAGGAAAAGTAGATCGCAAAGGCAAATAATATGAGAAAGAGACCCGGGGGGCATAGGTTTCGCTAGTGGCTTTGATATTGTATCATCCAAATTTTCAATTTGGATGTTATATATAGGACATCATATGCATATCATATTTTAATCGCATTTTGGTTTGATCCAAGAAATCGTAAGCAACTCAAGGATCCACGGAGAGAGTTGGGGAATTCATTTATTTTCATATTTGAAGTCTTCTCAAATTTCAAAAAGAGGATCATTTTGGTTTTAATAATCTTTCTCACCAAAATATTTCCGATATTAAAATAAATGAGTGGAGATAATATGACTTCTCCAAAATAAGAGGAATATTGGAGGAAAAACATTAAAATCAAATAAATATTTTATTTGGATTTTATTTGAGGTTTTAATTGAATTAGAAAAATATGCATTTTTCAAATTTGCATTTTTAGGCCAGAAAAATATTCACTTTGTTCTAAATATTTCATTTAGAGAGCGAAAATTGTTTTTGGCATTTCTAGAATTTTCTTTATATTTTATTAGGATTTTCTTCGTCGGAATTTTTTTTAAAAAGTTTCCCGCCCGACTAGCCGAAGGCCCAGCCGAGCAGGCCGGCCCGCTGCGCCAACCGCCTCCGCGCTGCGCCACCGTTGTCGGTGTGAAAACCGGCGGATCTCGGGTAGGGGGTACCAAACTGTGCGTCTAAGGCGGATGGTAACAGGAGGCGGTGGACACAATGTTTACCCAGGTTTGGGCCCTCTCGATGGAGGTAATACCCTACTTCCTGCTTGATTGATCTTGATTATATGAGTATTACAAGAGTTGATCTACCACGAGATCGTAGAGGCTAATCCCTAGAAGCTAGCCTATGATTATGACTGTTGTTCCTATCCTACGGACTAAACACTCCGGTTTATATAGACACTAGAGGGGGCTAGGGTTACACCGAGTCGGTTACATGGGAGGAGATCTACATATCCGAATTGCCAAGCTTGCCTTCCACACCAAGGAGAGTCCCATCCGGACACGGGACGGAGTCTTCAATCTTGTATCTTCATAGTCCAACAGTCCGGCCAATGGATATAGTCTGGCTGTCCGAGGACCCGCTAATCCAGGACTCCCTCAGTAGCCCCTGAACCAGGCTTCAATGACGATGAGTCCGGCCCGCAGATTGTCTTCGGCTTTGCAAGGAGGGTTCTTCCTCCGAATACTCCATAGAAGATTTTGAACACGAGGATCGTGTCCGGCTCTGCAAAACAAATTCCACATAGCACCGTAGAGAGTATAATATTTCCACAAATCCAAGCTGCTGATAACTTTTCATAACGTGACATCACCCCACACCCCGGTCATTATTCAAACCATTATTCTCAACCAGCTATTGCACATATTGCGAGGCGGTTTTCTTGGCACGTCTTGTTGAAGCAGAGATCGTGGCCCCTTATCACAGGATTCTCATCAATACGGGTGTGGGTAACGTAACCGCGCCATCAATTACGGCGCTTGGGGAATAAGCGAGTTTACTAGGCAGGTGAGGAGGCGCACAGTTTGCTCCGCCCTTATAAAGGGACAAGGACTCCTCCTTTTTACCCACGCCTTCTTCTTCCCTGCCCATCCACTCTCGCGCACTCGAGCTCCAGCGCCCAAGTTTGCATTTTCTCCGCAAAATCACTCCAAACATGTCCGGAGAGGGAGGCAAGTGGATGGTCTCCTCCGTTACGGAGGAGAACATTATGAAGCTCTGTGAAGCCAGATACCTGGCCGCAGATATCGCACACCGGCTCCCAGACGCGGGGCAGATCGTTCCTACCCCCGAACCCCACGAAAGGATTGTATTCCTTACCCGTTTCGTCCGCGGGCTGGGATTTCCCCTCCACCCGTTCGTCCGCGGGCTCATGTTCTACTACGGGCTGGATTTTCATGATCTGGCCCCTAATTTCATTCTCAACATCTCTGCGTTTATCGTCGTGTGCAAGGCCTTCCTCCGCATCAAGCCCCACTTCGGCCTATGGCTGAAGACCTTCAGTGTTAAACCGAAGGTGGTGGTCGGCCAGCAAGCGGAGTGCGGAGGCGCCATGGTGGGCAAAATGCCTAATGTCACCTGGCTTGAAGGCTCCTATGTGGAGACCGTAAAGGGGTGGCAATCGGGGTGGTTCTACATCACCGAGCCGTGCGACACCAACTGGGTGGCGGCCCCCGAATTTCGATCCGGAATCCCCATGCGGCTCACCTCCTGGAAAGAGAAGGGCCTATCTTGGGGTTCATCGGTGGAGCTGACCGGACTCCAGAAATGCGTCAAAAACATGATAAGCAATAAAATCAAGCTTGTCAACGTGGTCCAAGTCATGCTCTTCCGCCGGATCCTCCCGCGTCAAAGACGGGCATTCAATTTGTGGGAATTCGACTCGACTAAGCACCAGACGCTGCGAGAGCTCTTCGACACGACGCACCAAGACATCTGGAAGGTGTTGTTCAAGTCTGCCGAGTTACCTCCTCCCCTTACCGAGGATCGCGGACTCAGCGCGAAGCGCCATGCCAATCCGGTAAGCTCCTTATATCTCATAAGATGTTTCTTTCCCCAATATAATCATGTGAAGGATCTGAGCCTTCATGCCATTTAACAGTACTAGGTCGCGACAGCGGAGCAGATCGATTGTCCGGCCCCACTGCCCGAAGATCTAGCAAATGCTCTCTTAACGGAGATGCTGGTTCCAGCGCCTTATGAGGCGCCGGAGAAGAAGTCCAAGAAGAAGGTCGCGGGGACCAGGAAAGGTCTTCGGCGCAAGGTCGTGTCGGACTCATCGTCCGATAACACCGAAGCGCCCTCCTCCCACGAAAGCGAGGAGGAGGAAGAGGAAAGTTCTCCCCAGCAGGGGAGACAAGAAAGGAAGGCCGCCCGTCGGAGGCCAAGGATCAAGAAGGAAGGACTCTCCTTCCGGACTGCTCCACGGCGGTCGCTTTTAGCGACGGGGAGTGGTTACCCAGGGACAAGCCCCTGGCGAAGTCGTGAGTATTCGGATACCATAATAGTTCTTGGTATGTTGTATTTTATTGCTTCTTACCATGCCGAACATGATCATGCAGTCCATCCAGAGCCCATATCGATGTATCCTCTTCGGATGATTCTTTGGGCCCGTCGGATATGAACAGCGATTCACTCCCGGCGGCCTCCTCCCCCCGCCCTACGGACGACACCGAGGTGTTGTCTCGAAGGACACTAAACCAAGGGGAGACGGTTCCGAAGGCGCCCCAAGGCGACATCCCAGACGCTGGGCGCACAAGGGGCAAGAGTCCCATGAGCTCAAATGCCGGGGCCAGCAAGTCTAGCCCCAGCCGAATACTGCGCCTGAACCTCCAGTGGTTCCGGATTCTGTCAGGCGGCCCCTTGCAAAGGGGGGCAATCCGTCTGTGCCGACGGCCTCTGTCCATCCAGAGGCATCGGACAATTTGCTGGAAGCGCTTCGTGGCGCTTCCATTGACGAAGAGCACCGTACTATCATGAGTGCGGTGGTCGAGAAGGTTTGGTCTGCCAAAAGCGGACTGACTGAAGACTGTGCCAGCCTCCTAACAGGCTTTGAGGACAGTAATCGAAATATGAGAAACTGTTACAGCATAGACAGTAGCCCCTGATGCTCTGTTTGGTGTTCGCAAAGAAAGGCCAAACAGAGGATCAAAGAATAATCACAGGAGTCTAATCAGAATATGTCTATGTGAATAAGCAGGCTTCGCTGCTAGCCGCTGCCGCTCGTACTGCGAAGGTCTCCACACTGAAGCCGGGACCTTGAGCGGTCCAAAGAAGAGCGCGGCCTTACCAAGAGGCAGCTCGAAGAGAACAAAGGTAAGTTATACCCCGTCTATATACTGATAAAGAAAAAAGAAGGTGGTTGTTCATAGGATTGTCATGAATTTTTTTAGGGGCCACGACCGAAGTGGCGGCCCTGAAGAAGGTGCTGTCCGAGGCCGAAGACAAAGCAGCTGAGGAGCGAGCCGAGCGCGAGAAGCAAGAGGCCCGAGTCGGCGAGGTTCAGCAAGAGCTCCAGGACTTCGTCAAAAAATACGAGTCCTTGGAGCGTGACTCTAAGACGCAAGGGTCCGAGCTTGCGAAGGCCCTCGAGAACGCACAAAATGCCAAGGCCGAAGCCCAAAAGGCCCTCTAGGAAATTGAGGCAATCAAGAAGATAGCGGCTGGTAAGGCATTCATTATGCAAAGCAAGCATGTGAAGGAAACTTTTCTTTTACTTACCCAAATTCGGAGCTCTCTAGGAGCGTTTGCAGATATACCCAATAGTGTGTCGGATGCCACGGAGTTCTACTGGGCCGAGGAAGGGAGCTCGACGGAGAAGTTGTTCTGGTCTCAGTATACTGGGACCGAACATCCGATGCCCTTGAGCGACCAGCTGAAGCAACTGGTCGAGCTTCACAAGGCGGCCGAACTGGCCATTAAGGGACTTATAGTCCGGATGTGGCCTGGCGAGCCCCAAGCTGGCAACTATTTCGGCCTGGTAAGGCGACTTGTGAACGCCTGCCCATGGCTGGGAGTCATAAAGCGGTCCGTCTGCTTTTAGGGTGCGCGCAGGGCTTTTGCCCGGGCGAAAGTGCACTGGGCAAAGATGGACACCGAAAAGCTGGTGAAGGAGGGGCCGCCGGAGGCCAAGGATCATCGCCTCCCCAAAAAGTATTATGACCGTGTCCTGAAGGGTGCTCGCCTTGTGGTTGAGGAATGTTCAAAGGATGTAATATTTGAATGAATGTACTCATGTGATCCTGTAATATGAAACGAGTTCATGTGCGCTAAGTAATGCTTGTTAATTTAAAATATTACCATCTGTGCGGCCGTTTATAAAATCTGAGAGTTGGCCAGTCGTCGGCTTCTGCCGCCATGTAACTAGTACTGAGGTGTTCGGGATAAACTTGATCACTCTTTATCCCAGTTTTGGGTCCTTCGAAGGAGGTGTTCAGCACAATGAACCAGGCAATCGGACTATAAAGCTTTATCACTCTCACTTAGCCATAGAAGCCTACAATTTTAAATTTTGGCGAAGCCCCTAGTATTCGGATAGCCGAACTTGGGGTGCTATGTACGCCTAAATCGGACAAGACCGACTCCTCGCCCGAAGTGGAAAAAATCTTTAAGGATTTGAGACCTCTCGAACAGTGACCAGCTCTCGCCTCATCATGACAGTCAGTTTTCGGCTTTCTCTAGTGAGGTGTTCGTCCGGAAGAACCGGGACACAATCGCAGTACTTCTCCCAACGCTACCTTAGCCGATATAGCGGAACGTAAGGTACCAAAACATGGGAGCCGGGCAAACCCAACTATTGACCAAAGACATGATTCAGAGCTAATGCATATAATGCTATAAGTTCGGGGTGCCGCACTGTCGAAAGTGTTCGGACTTTTCATGTCGTGTTATGGGGTACACCGAAGCCCCTGGCGCACTGGTCGTATCAGAATGTACGGGTGCAATTTGTCGTAAATAAGTAGACAAGCAAAAAGGATATGCAATAATAAGCTAACGCTATACATTGTTATTTAAATGATACGTCAAAGCGTATATATACAAGTAGTGCAATAAGCAAAAAATAGAACTATTTGACATGTCCTATCCAAGGGCAAGCTGTGTATGGGTATGTAAAACAGGTATATCGATCATTATCAGAGACCACCTGGGGATTCCCTTGTACGTCAGAGCTTCTTGCTTTCTTGGTATTTCCTTCCCGTAATGGGTCCTATAATTAGGCTGTCGGGAAGAGCTTCCAGAGAGTAGGCTCCTGAAAGAGAGAAAATAATAAAAGACATACGGGCCCTGAGGCAGTTTAGCCGCATTGTGGTCCGTGCCATGGTCGTGCCTCCGCCTGTGCCCATGGTATCTTGAGTGCGTAATTATGTACGCGCGGCATTAATTTCGCCGCTTCACTCGGGCTGGGACGGAGGCCGAATTGCTAGGCGAGCTCTAAACGTGCCTGACGATCCTCTTGCAGGGTACTCCGGACTCGCTTGAAGGTGTCCGGGTCTTTTTCGCTGGATTGGTGGTTTGCCTCATAAGGCTGCCTTGCGCTTCTGCTGCGAGGGCCGCAGTTAGGGCTGGAAAAAAAGCTCGAAGCTCGTGAGCTAAACGAGTAACTCGTGACTCGGCTCGAATCGACTCGAACTCGAAGAATAGCGAGTCGAGCCAAGCTTTAGTTTAAGATCGTTTATAGACCAAGTTAAACGAGCCAATCTCACGAGTACTCATGTAACTCATTAGGCTCGTTACAAGAGATCAGCTAAGCACCCGGCGTCCTAGGCACACAACACAAGGCCCAGCTTCGCTACGAATATGAAAAAAATGATTACTTGTGAATGTAAAACGTACATATTAAACATGTACACTATTCACAAAAAATGTTCATTTTTATCTTATTCATAAGGTTTTATGTTCATATCCTTAACGAGCTTAACAAGCTAAACGAGCCAGCTCGCGAGTTATACGAGTCGAGCCAATCTTGGATTTGAACTCGTTATAGTAACGAGTCGAGTCTAGCTAGCTCGTTAATGAAACGAGCTTTAGCGAGTCGAGCCGAGCTGGCTCGACTCGGCTCGAATTCCAGCCCTAGCCGCAGTGTGCTCCTCTGTGCGGAGCGAGCGTTCTGTGTTTCCATTAACTGTTATAACCCCGCGAGGTCCTGGCATTTTGAGCTTGAGGTATGCATAATGCAGTACCGCATTGAATCTGGCAAATCCGGTTCGTCCGAGCAGTGCGTGATAGCCACTGCGGAAGGGGACGATATCGAAGATTAACTCCTCACTTCGGAAGTTGTCCGGGGATCCGAAGACCACTTCCAGTGTGATTGAGCCCGTGCAACAGGCCTCTACACCTGGGATGACACCTTTAAAGGTGGTTTTGGTGGGTTTGATCCCTGAGGGGTCTATGCCCATTTTGTGCACTATATCCTGATAGAGCAGGTTCAGGCTGCTGCCACCGTCCATAAGGACTCGAGTGAGGTGAAATCCGTCAATGATGGGGTCAAGGACCAATGCGGCAGAACCGCCATGACGGATACTAGTGGGGTGGTCCCTGCGGTCGAAGGTGATCGGACAAGAAGACCATGGGTTGAATTTTGGGGCGACTGGCTCCATCGCATAGACGTCCCTCAGTGCACGCTTCCGCTCCCGCTTGGGAATATGGGTTGCGTATATCATGTTTACCGTTTTCACTTGGGAAGGAAATTTCTTCTGTCCTCCTGTGTTCGGCGGCCGGGGCTCCTCCTCGTCGTCGCTACGCAGCCCCTTTTGGTTATTTTCGGCATTCAACTTGCCGGCCTGTTTGAACACCCAGCATTCTCTGTTGGTGTGGTTGGCTGGTTTATCGGGGGTGCCGTGAATTTGACACGAGCGATCGAGTATGCGGTCCAAGCTGGACGAGCCCGGATTGCTTCTTTTGAACGGCTTTTTCCGCTGGCTGGATTTAGAGCCACTGAATCCGGCATTAACTGCCGTGTCTTTGGCGTTGTCGCCGTTGTTGCGGCGCCTGTGTCTGTTGCGCCGTGGCCTGCCGTTGCTATCTTTGGCATCTTAATTGCCTGGATTTCCTAATGTGTTCTTGCTGCGAGCCAGCCAGCTGTCCTCGCCTGCACAAAAGCGGGTCATGAGTGTCGTGAGGGCTGCCATGGACTTTGGTTTTTCTTGGCCGAGGTGTCGGGCAAGCCACTCGTCACGGATGTTATGCTTAAATGCCACTAAGGCATCGGCATCCAGACAGTCGACAATTTG
This sequence comes from Aegilops longissima, assembly GCA_021605205.1. Lineage (NCBI taxonomy): Eukaryota > Viridiplantae > Streptophyta > Magnoliopsida > Poales > Poaceae > Aegilops > Aegilops longissima. The sequence continues at coordinate 580,822,343 of CM038676.1, forward strand.
GTTCTTTTTAGTTAGGAACCAAGTCCAGAATTTCCTGGCTGATTCCCCTGGCTGTTGGATTATACGACTCAAGTCATCGGCATCCGGTGGTCGCACATAAGTGCCCTGGAAGTTGTCAAGGAATGCGTCCTCCAAATTCTCCCAACTGCCTATGGAGTTTGCTGGCAGGCTATTGAGCCAATGCCGAGCAGGTCCTTTGAGTTTTAATGGGAGGTACTTGATGGCATGTAGATCGTCGTTGCGGGCCATGTGGATGTGGAGGAGGAAATCTTCAATCCATACCGCGGGGTCTGTTGTACCATCATATGATTCGATGTTTACGGGTTTAAAACCTTCCGGAAATTCATGATCCATTACTTCATCAGTGAAGCATAGGGGGTGTGCGGCGCCTCTGTGCCGAGCTATATCAGGACGAAGTTCATACGATTCTTGTCTACTGTATTCGGCCCGGCCGGATTTTCTTTTAGTATATCCGGCGTGACGGTCGTCGTCACGTGTTTGGCCGCGCCCCCGTGATCCGTAGATCGATCTTGCATGTCCTGCTTTGTTTTCCAATATGTCTCGCAGGTCCTGCGTGTTACCCCGAGCCTTGGTATTTTTGTTTGACTAGCGACGGGGTGCGGGCTGGACTTCGGCCTGATATGCCGCTTTGTCAGCCACATCATACGCTGGAGGCGTGGGCTTTAAGGCTTCCTCCTCGAGTTGGGGTAGCAACCTGCGCTTTGGGTAACTTTTGGTTGGGCGCTCGAGTTCGTATTCCTCGGCCGCTAGGACCTCAGTCCATCTATCCGCTAGCAGATCTTGATCAGCTTTAAGCTGCTATTGCTTTTTCTTCAGGCTCTTTGCTGTGGCTATAAGCCGGTGCTGGAAGCGCTCCTGTTCGACGGGATCCTCAGGCACGATAAATTCTTTGTCTCCAAGGCTCACCTCGTCTTCGGAGAAAGGCATGTAATTGTCATCCTCTGATTCTCCGCCTGCTGCCTGTTCCTTAGGGCTAGCTTGCCCATCCTCCCGCTCGAGGTCTGGCTGGAGGGGATTGTCTTCGTCTTCGACACTATCCGCAGCGTTATTGTTTCTTGTGCCGGTATCACCGCTTTTGCTATGGCGGGGCTTCGAGCGGCGCCATTGATGCCTGTGCTTAGATTGCTTCTCGAGGGGATTATCCTCTGTTGCCTTATTGCCATTGCTCTATTTGGGGGTGTCCACCATGTATATATCATATAATGAGGTGGCAGTCCACCGTCCTGTGGGCGGTGGTTCCTGTTCGTCTCCTGCATCGTCGTCCATACCGTCAATGTCTTCGGGGCCGAAATCGAGCGTGTCGGTTGATACGTCTCCAACGTTTCTATAATTTTTTATTGCTCCATGCTATATTATCTACTGTTTTGGACAATATTGGGCTTTATTTTCCACTTTTATATTATTTTTGGGACTAACCTATTAACCGGAGGCCCAGCCTGTAATTGCTGTTTTTGCCTATTTGAGTTTCGAAGAAACGGAATATCAAATGGAGTCCAAACGGAATGAAACCTTCGGGAACGTGATTTTCTCACCGAATATGATCCATGAGACTTGGACCCTAAGTCAAGGAAACTTCAAGGTGGGCACGAGGTAGGGGGGCGCGCCCTCCCCCCAAGCACGCCCTCCACCCTCGTGGGGCCCACGAAGCTCCACCGATCAGATACGGAGCCAAAAACCTAATTCCACCGCCGCAACTTTTTGTACCCACAAGATCCCATCTTGGGGCCTGTTTCGGAGCTCCGCCGGAAGGGGAATCCACCACGGAGGGCTTCTACATCATCACCATATCCTCTCCGATGAAGTGTGAGTAGTTTACTTCAGACCTTCGGGTCCATAGTTAGTAGCTAGATGGCTTATTCTCTCTTTTTGGATCTCAATAATATGTTCTCCCCCTCTCTCGTGGAGATCTATTAGATGTAATCTTCTTTTTGCGGTGTTTTTGTGAGACCGATGAATTGTGGGTATATGATCAAGATTATCTATGAACAATATTTGAATCTTCTCTGAATTCTTTTATGTATGATTGGTTATCTTTGCAAGTCTCTTCGAATTATCAGTTTTGTTTGGCCTACTAGATTGGTTTTTCTTGCAATGGGAGAGGTGCTTAGCTTTGGGTTCAATCTTGCGGTGTCCTTTCCCAGTGACAGTGGGGGCAGCAAGGCACGTATTGTATTGTTGCCATCGAGGATAACAAGATGGGGTTTTTATCATATTGCATGAATCTATCCCTCTACATCATGTCATCTTGCTTAAGGTGTTACTCTGTTATCTTGAACTTAATACTCTAGATGCATGCTGGATAGCGGTCGATGAGTGGAGTAATAGTAGTAGATGCAGGCAGGAGTCGGTCTACTTGTCTTGGACGTGATGCCTATATACATGATCATACCTAGATATTCTCATAACTATGCTCAATTATGTCAATTGCTCAACAGTAATTCGTTCACCCACCGTAAAATACTTATGCTCTTGAGAGAAGCCACTAGTGAAATCTATGGCCCCCGGGTCTATGTTCATCATATTAATCTTCATCACTTTATTATTGCCTTTGCTTATTACTTTGCTTTTTATTTTACTTTGCATCTTTATACCAAAAATACCAAAAATATTATCTAGCAGATCTCACTCTCGTAAGTGACCGTGAAGGGATTGACAACCCCTAATCGCGTTGGTTGCGAGGAGTTATTCGCTTTGTGTAGGTACGAGGGACTCGCGCATAGCCTCCTACTGGATTGATACCTTGGTTCTCAAAAACTGAGGAAAATACTTACGCTACTTTGCTGCATCATCCTTTCCTCTTCAAGGAAATCAAACGTAGTGCTCAAGAGGTAGCATGAAGAATTTCTAGCGCCGTTGCCGGGGAGGTCTACGCAAAAGTCAACATACCAAGTACCCCTCATAATCCCTTATATCCCGCATTACATTATTTGCCATTTGCCTCTCGTTTTCCTCTCCCCAACTTCACCCTTGCCGTTTTATTCGCCCTCTCTTTTCCGTTCGTCTTTTCATTTGCCTTGATGTCTTACTTGGCTCGTTTGCTCGTTTGGTTGAAATAGTTGAGTATTTATTCCTAAACAGAGAAGCTAATATCTATGGATCCTCATCCTCTTGCCAATCTTTTTAAGAGATCCAATTATGATGAACCAATTCCTAGTGATTTGGATGCACTAGATTATCTTTATAAGGTTTTGCCTGAAATCCGTAAATCTGAAAATTGTGATAAAGTGCTTTATGAAGTGATTCGCAATAGATCTTTGAATAAAAAGCATGATTGCAATGATTTTATTATAAATTCTATTGATGTAAATTATGCTAATAATATGCAAAACCCTAAGCTTGGGGATGCTAGTTTTGCTATGTCCAATAGAGTGATTGGGGAGATTCTTCTTATGATCTTGAAAATTTATTTAAGCCCCATGATGAATATAAGATTGATAATAGTGTTTGCAATAATATTGAAAGTGGGTTTGGAAGAGTGTCAACTTTAGATCCCACATATTTGGATAACATTCAATCTTATGAAATTTTTGATAAAAGTGGGCTTGGAGAAATCATGACTTTAGTTAATGATAATCCCACTATATTTTGGAAGAGTGTCAACTTCACATGCATGTGGATCGTGTTGAGAATATGTAATGTGATAGTTATATTGTTGAATTTTCTTATGATCCTACATGTAATTATTATGAGAGAGGAAAATATGGTTATAGAAATTTTCATGTTACTAAATTACCTCTCGTTATGTTGAGATTAATATTGTTCCTTTCCGCTTCCTTGCATATGCTAGTTTTTGCTTGCTACGATAATTTATTTTCCTATAATACGCCTATGCATAGGAAGTATGTTAGACTTAAGTGTGTTTGTCACATGTTTTGTGATGCTCTCTTTGTGCCTCAAGTCTTTCTTGTGAGCATCATTGAAATCTCAATGCCTAGCTAAAAAGGCTTTAAAGAAAAGCGCTTGTTCGGAGACAACCCAATATTTTTCCTTGCTGCTTAGTAAGAAATATTTGTTCTAGCCTCTGGTTAGATGTTTTTTTATGTTTTAATTAGTGTTTGTGCCAAGTTAAACCTATAGGATCTTCTTGGATAATAGTTATTTGATCTTGCTGTAATTTCCAGAAACTTTCTGTTCACGAAAACAATTGTTAAAAATCACCAGAACGTGATAAAATAGTGATTCCAATTTATGCTGATCAATAAACAAATTTCATAGGTCTTCCTATTTTGGCTGAATTTTTGGATTTCCATAAATTTGCGTTAGTTACAGATTACTACAGACTGTTCTGGTTTTGACAGATTCTGTTTTTCGTGTGTTGTTTGCTTATTTTGATGAATCTATGGCTAGTAAAATAGTTTATAAACCATAGAGAAGTTATAATACATTAGGTTTAACACCAATATAAACAAAGAACGACTTCATTACAGTACCTTGAAGTGGTCTTTTGTTTTCTTTCGCTAACGGAGCTCACGAGATTTCTGTTGAGTTTTGTGTTGTGAAGTTTTCAAGTTTTGGGTGAAATCTTTTGATGGATTATGGAACAAGGAGTAGCAAGAGCCTAAGCTTGGGGATGCCCATGGCACCCCCAAGATAATCTAAGGACACCAAAAATTCAAAGCTTGGGGATGCCCGGAAGGCATCCCTCTTTAAATCTACTTCCATCGGTAACTTTACTTGGAGCTATATTTTATTCACCACATGATATGTGTTTTGCTTGGAGCGTCTTGTATGATTTGAGTCTTTGCTTTTTAGTTTACTACAATCATCCTTGCTGTGCACACCTTTTGAGAGAGCCATACATGATTTGGAAATTATTAGAATACTCTTTGTACTTCACTTATATATTTCAGAGCATGGTGGTGGATTTGTTTTATAGAAACTATTGATCTCTCATGCTTCACTTAGATTATTTTGAGAGTCTTTAATAGCATGGTAATTTGCTTAAATAATCTTAATGTGCTAGGTATACAAAAATAGTAAAAACTTTCTTATGAGTGTGTTGGATACTAAGATAAGTTTGATGCTTGATGATTGTTTTGAGATATGGAGGTGATAATATCAAAGTTGTGCTAGTTGAGTAGTTGTGAATTTGAGAAATGCTTGTGTTGAAGTTTGCAAGTCCCGTAGCATGCATGTATGGTAAACGTTATGTAACAAATTTGAATCATGAGGTGTTCTTTGATTGTCCTCCTTATGAGTGGCGGTCGGGGACGAGCGATGGTCTTTTCCTACCAATCTATCCCCCTAGGAGCATGCGCGTAGTGCTTGGTTTTTGATGGCATGTAGATTTTTACAATAAGTATGTGAGTTCTTTATGACTAATGTTGAGTCCATGGATTATACGCACTCTTACCGTTCCATCATTGCTAGCCTCTTTGGTACCGTGCATTGCCCTTTCTCACATTGAGAGTTGGTGCAAACTTCGCGGGTGCATCCAAACCCCGTGATATGATACACTCTTTCACACATAAACCTTCTTATATCTTCCTCAAAACAGCCACCATACCTACCTATTATGGCATTTCCATAGCCATTCCGAGATATATTGCCATGCAACTTTCCACCATTCCGTTCATCATGACACATTCATCATTGTCATATTGCTTAGCATGATCATGTAGTTGACATAGTATTTGTGGCAAAGCCACCGTTCATAATTCTTTCATACATGTCACTCTTGATTCATTGCATATCCCGGTACACCGCCGGAGGCATTCATATGGAGTCATACTTTGTTCTAGTATCGAGTTGTAATCATTGAGTTGTAAATAAATAGAAGTGTGATGATCATCATTTTATAGAGCATTGTCCCATGTGAGGTTATTAAAAGTAAAAGAGGCCAAAGAAGCCCAAATAAAAAAGAGAGAGAGAAAAAAAGAGGCCAAAGAAGCCCACAAAAAAATGAGAGAAAAAGAGAGAAGGGACAATGTTACTATCCTTTGCCACACTTGTGCTTCAGAGTAGAACCATAATCTTCATGATAGAGAGTCTCTTGTTTTGTCACTTTCATATACTAGTGGGAATTTTTCATTATAGAACTTGGCTTGTATATTCCAACAATGGGCCTCCTCAAGTGCCCTAGGTCTTCGTGAGCAAGCAAGTTGGATGCACACCCACTTAGTTTCTTTTGTTGAGCTTTCATTCATTTATAGCTCTAGTGCATCCGTTGCATGGCAATCCCTACTCCTTGCATTAACATCAATCGATGGGCATCTCCATAGCCCATTGGTTAGCCTCGTTGATGTCAGACTTTCTCCATTTTTTTCTTCTCCACATAACCCCCATCATTATATTCTATTCCACCCATAGTGCTATTTCCATGGCTCACGCTCATATATTGTGTGAAAGTTTATGAAGTTTGAGATTACTAAAGTATGTAACAATTGCTTGGCTGTTTTTTGTGGATTATACGACTAAGTATTGTGTGGATAATCTCAAACTTTACTAAAGTATGTAACCGGAGGCCCAGCCCAGAATTGCTGTTTTTTGTCTATTTCAGAGTTTCGAAGAAACGAAATATAAAAAGGAGTCCAAACGGAATGAAACCTTCGGGAACGTGATTTTCTCACTTGAATATGATCCAGAGACTTGGACCCTAAGTCAAGGAAGCTTGAGGTGGGCACGAGGTAAGAGGCGCGCCCCCCCCCAGCGCCCTCCACCTTCATGGGGCCCTGGCTCCAGACGTATTTCTTCCTCCTATATATACCTCACGCACCCCAAGCGATCGAATCGGAGCCAAAACCTAATTCCACCGCCGCAACTTTCTGTACCCACGAGATCCCATCTTAGGGCCTGTTCCGGAGCTCCGCCAAAAGGGGAATCCACCATGGAGGGCTTCTACATCATCACCATAGCCTCTCCGATGAAGTGTGAGTAGTTTACTTCAGACCTTCGGGTCCATAGTTAGTAGCTAGATGGCTTCTTCTCTCTTTTTGGATCTCAATACAATGTTCTCCCCCTCTCTCGTGGAGATCTATTAGATGTAATCTTCTTTTTGCGGTGTGTTTGTTGAGACCGATGAATTGTGGGTTTATGATCAAGATTATCTATGAACAATATTTGAATCTTCTCTGAATTCTTTTATGTATGATTGGTTATCTTTGCAAGTCTCTTCGAATTATCAGTTTGGTTTGGACTACTAGATTGGTTTTTCTTGCAATGGGAGAAGTGCTTAGCTTTGGGTTCAATCTTGCGGTGTCCTTTCCCAGTGACAGTAGGGGCAGCAAGCCACGTATTGTATTGTTGCCATCGAGGATAACAAGATGGGTTTTTACCATATTGCATGAATCTATCCCTCTACATCATGTCATCTTGCTTAAGGCGTTACTCTATTTTCTTGAACTTAATACTCTAGATGCATGCTGGATAGCGGTCGATGAGTGGAGTAATAGTAGTAGATGCAGGCAGGAGTCGGTCTACTTGTCTCGGACGTGATGCCTATATACATGATCATACCTAGATATTCTCATAACTATGCTCAATTCTGTCAATTGCTCAACAGTATTTCGTTCACCCACCGTAAAATACTTATGCTCTTGAGAGAAGCCACTAGTGAAATCTATGGCCCCCGGGTCTATCTTCGTCATATTAATCTTCATCACTTTATTATTGCCTTTGCTTTTTATTTTACTTTGCATCTTTATACCAAAAATATTATCTATCATATCTATCAGATCTCATTCTCGTAAGTGACAATGAAGGGAGTGATAACCCCTAATCGCGTTGGTTGCGAGGAGTTATTCGCTTTGTGTAGGTACGAGGCACTCGCGTGTAGCCTCCTACTGGATTGATACCTTGGTTCTCAAAAACTGAGGGAAATACTTACGCTACTTTGCTGCATCATCCTTTCATCTTCAAGGAAATCCAACGCAGTGCTCAAGAGGTAGCATCGGTTAAGTCGTCGATAGTGGCTATCAAGTGGGTGGTGGGTGGGGAACGAATTTCTTCATTGTCCGCTTCCCACTCAAGCCGGACATAGTTCGGCCAAGGGTCACCTGACAAGGAGAGAGACCTTAATGAATTTAGCACGTCGCCCAGGGGCGAGTGCTAAAAGATATCCACGGAGGAAAACTCCATGATCGGCGCCCAATCAGAGTTGATAGGTACGGACGCAGGCGGTTCGGAGCCCGTGGCCGGGGACGAATCCAAGTGTCCGGCAACACAGGTATTGTCGGTGTCAAAACTGGCGGATCTCGGATAGGGGGTCCCGAACTGTGCGTCTAGGCGGATGGTAACAGGAGACAAGGGACACGATGTTTTTACCCAGGTTAGGGCCCTCGATGATGGAGGTAAAACCCTACTCCTGCTTGATTAATATTGATGATATGGGTAGTACAAGAGTAGATCTACCACGTGATCAGAGAGGCTAAACCCTAGAAGCTAGCCTATGGTATGATTGTTGTTCGTCCTACAGACTAAAACCCTCCGGTTTATATAGGCACCGAAGAGGGTTAGGGTTACACAGAGTCGGTTACAATGGTAGGAGATCTACATATCCGTATCGCCAAGCTTGCCTTCCACGCCAAGGAAAGTCCCATCCGGACACGGGACGAAGTCTTCAATCTTGTATCTTCATAGTCCAGGAGTTCGGCCAAAGGTCATAGTCCGGTTATCCAGACACCCCCTAATCCGGGACTCCTCGGTAGCCCTGAACCAGGCTTCAATGGCGAGTCCGCGCGCATATTGTCTTCAGCATTGCAAGGCGGGTTCCTCGTCTGAATTCTTCATAGAAGATTTTGAACACAAGGATAGTGTCGGCTCTGCAAAATAAGTTCCACATACCACCGTAGAGAGAATACTATTTACACAAACTCAATCTGGCGGCGTATTCGCAGCGTGACATCACATCACGACCAAGCCTTTATTGAATCGTTTTCTTTGTCCCACCTCGGTAGCGTTTAGCGAGGCGGTTTCCTTGGCACGTCTTGTCAAAGCAGAGATCGTGTCCCTTATTCCGGATTCTCATCAATACGGGCGTGGGTAACCCAACGCGCCATTGATTACTGGCGCTTGGTAGATAAGCGAGTTTTATCGGGCGGTGGGGACGCATAGCTTTGTCCGTCCATATAAGGGATAAGGATCCACTTTTTCACACGCCTTCTTCCTCCTTTGCTCATCCATTTCCAAGACTTGAGCTCTAGCGCCCAAGTCCGCACATCCCACCTCAACCTTCTCCAACTATGTCCGGAGCGGAGGCAAGTGGATGGCCTCCTCCGTCACGGAGGGGCACATCAAAAAGCTGCGAAGGCGGATACTTGTCCGGCGACATCCCGCATCGGCTCCCGACAAGGGCAGCTCATCCCCACCCCAGGCCCCATGAGAGGTGGTTTCCTCCCCACTTCCTCCGCGGACTAGGTTTTCCACTTCACCCATTTGTCAGGGGCTCATGTTCTACTACGGCCTAGATTTCCACGATCTGGCCCCAATTTCATCCTCAACATCTCGGGTTCATCGTGGGTGTGCGAGGCCTTCCTCTGCATCAGCCCCACTTCGGCTTATGGCTGAAGACCTTCAATGTCAAGCCGAAGGTAGTGGGTGGCCGCCAAGCGGAGTGCGGAGGTGCCATGGTGGGCAAGATGGCCAACGTCCTGTGGCTCGAGGGATCCTTCGTGGAGACCATAAAGGGGTAGCAATCGGGGTGGTTCTACATCACCGAGCCGCGCGACTCTAAATGGGCAGCGGCCCCCGAATTCTGATCTGGCTTCCCTACACGGCTCACCTCATGGAAAGAGACGGGCCTGACGTGGGGTAATTTGGAAGAGCTGACCGGACTCCAAATCTGCGTCCGAAACCTGGTGGACAACAAGCTCAAGCTTGTCAACGTAGTCCAGGTTATGCTCATCCGCCGGATCCTCCCATGCCAGCAATGGGCCTTCAACTTGTGGGAGTTTGATCCGGCACAACACCGAACCTTGAGCCGGCTCTTCGACACTACGTACGAAGATGCCTGGAAGGTGCTGTTCAAGGGCGCCGAGGCTCCCGCATCCGCTACCGAAGATCACGGATTCAGTTCGCGGCATCAAGCCAGCGAGGTAAGCTATTTTACCCTTTACGGGACTCTTTTTTCATAGTTTGACTCTATGCGGGATCTAAAACTCCCTCACCTTTGACAGGACTGGCAGAAGACGTCCGGACAGGTTCACTGTCCGGCTCCCTTGCCAGAAGACCCAGCGGATGCCCGATTGACGGGGCTGCTGGTTCCTGCACCTTACGTGGTGCCGAAGAAGAAGGCCAAGAAGAAGGCCACGGGAACTCGAAGGAGTTCCCGGCGCCAGGTGTTGTCGGACTCATCGTCCAATGACTCGAGGCGGACTCCTCCGGGAAGGCGAGGAGGAGGAAAGAGGCCTCTCCCGGCGGGGAGAGAAGAAAGGAAGGCCGCCCTAACCGGGAGGCGGAGGAATCAAGAAGGAAGGACCCTTCCTCCGGACTACACCACCAACGCCGACGGCGGCGAAGAGGAGTGGCCACCGAGGACCAAGCCCTGGCGAAATCGTAAGTGTCCGGACACCGAATAACTCATGGCGTTCCATTTGTCGCACTGGCATCTTCTAATGCGAATATAACCATGCAGCCCGCCCAAGGACGGGCTCGACGCTCCGACGAGCGGCTCCCTGGATTCGTCGGATGTGAATAGCACCTCACTTCCGACTGCCTCGTCTCCTCCCGCCGCGGATGACGCCGAGATGGAGTCCCAAAAAGGGCCCAGCCAGGAGGAGGTGGCCCTGGAGGCGCCGCAAGGCGACCTCCGGACTCCGGGCGCAAAGGGATAAAACCCGAAGGGCTTTAAGTCGACCTGTGCGGACTCATCTCGGAACCTTCAGTGGTTCCGGAGTCCGGCAGGCGACCCCTTCGTAAGAAGGGCAAGACTGCGACGCCGGTGACCTCCGCCCAACCGAGGCACGGATAATTTGATGGGGCGCTTAACGGCGCTTCCATCAACGAGGAGCACCGCCTTGTTATGAGTGAGGTGATCCGAGAAAGTTCAGTCCGCCAAGAGCGGGCTGGTGAAGCTTGTGCCAGCCTTCTAACAGGCTTTGAGGTATGTATTTAAGATATGTAAAAATATTACGCATAGACGGTAGCCCCGATGCTCGGTTTGGTGTTGGAAAGAAAAAGCCGAACGAGGATCTAAAAGATATACGCAGGAGTCTAACATAAGTATGTCAATATGGGAATGCAGGCTGCTTGCTGCTGACCTCTGCCGCCTTGACTGCGGAGGTTGATGCATTGAAGCGAGCCTCGGCGGTCCGAGAACGAGCTCGGCCTTGCCAAAAAGCAGCTCGAGGACAAGGAAGGTAAGTAATACCTTATGGGAGTATTTAAAAGATGTGGTTGCAAAAATGACAGGAATAACGTGAATCTGCGGGGGCCACGAGCGAGGTGGCGACCACGAAGGAAGCGGTGTCAAGGCGAAAGCAATGCGGACTTGGAGCGCACCGAGCGAGAGAAGCAGGAGGGCGGGTGGCGGAGGTGCAGCAAGAGCTCCAGGCTCGTGGAAAAACACGAGGGTTTGGGCGTGACTCAAGACTCGAGTCGAGCTCGCCTCGGCCCTTGAGAGCGCCAAAGCCGCTAAGGCCGAAACCCAAAAAGCCCTCCAGGAAATTGAGGCGATGAAGAAGATAGCGGCGGGTAAGGCATTCCTTATGCAAAGCAAGCATGTGAAAGTGAATTATCTGTTACTTACCCGAATCCGGAGCTCTCCAGGAGCATTCGCAGATCTACCCTGTAGTGTGTCCGATGCTGCCGCATTCTACCGAGCCGAGGAGGGAAGCTCGACGGAGAAGGTGTTCGGTCTCGATATCTTGAGGCGGACACCGTTCTTATAGCGACCAGTTGAAGCAGCTGGTTGAGCTCCATAAGGTGGCGAACAGGCCATGAAGAACCTCATAGTTGGTGTGGCCTAAGGAAGCCATGCACAGGAGCTACTTCAGGCTGGTGAGGCGGCTGGTGGGCCTTTGTCCATGGGTTGAAGTCGTCAAGCGCTCAAATGCATCAAAGGTGCCCGTGGGGCCTTGCCCGTGCTAAGGTGCCTGGGGCAAGACGGATCTTGAGAAGCTTGTGACAGACGGACCACCACCGGGCAAGGAGCATCGCAAGCCTGAAATGTATTATGAGGCGTCTGAAGGGTGCCCGCCTTATAGCGGTGAATGCTCCAAATATGTAATTTTTAGTAGACTCGCATTTGTTATCCTGTGACGCTGAAAACTTGTTCATATCGTTAAGCAACACTTTTGAATTTAAAATATTACCTTTCATGCGGCCGTGTATTAAATTTGAGAGATGGCGAGTCGTCGGCTTCAGCCCCCATGCCACAGTGTTGGGGTGTTGGGATAAACTTGGCGCTCTTGTTCCCATTCTTGGGTCCTTTGAGGAGGCTCTCAGCATAGCGAACAAGGCAACGGACTATAATGCTTGAACACTCTCACTTAGCCATAGAATTCTATAATTTTAAATTTCAGCGAAGCCCCTAGTATTCGGAAGACCGATTTCGGGGCGCTATCCACGCCTAGGCCGGACAATGCCGACTCCTCGCTCTAAGCGGCATAAGTCTTTAGGGACTCGAAAACCTCTCAAACAGCGACCGACTCTCGCCCTATCATGACGGTCGGTTTTAGCTTTCTCCACTGAGGTGCTTAACCCAGCTCAACCGGGGCACAATCGCAGTGGTTCTCCCAGCACTACCTTAGCCGATATAACGGAACATAAGGTACTAAAACATGGGAGCCGGGCAAACCCAACTATTGACCCAAGACATGATTCGGAGCCGATGCATATAATGCTATAAGTTCGGGTGCCGCACTTGTGAAAGTGTTGGACTTATCACACCATATTGTGGGGTACTTAAGCCCTCAGTGTATTGCCGTACCAAAGTGTAGGGTTGCACAATGTCATAGCGAACATATATATATATAGAAAAAGGAATTCAATAATAGGTAGAAGCAATGTATTGTTTATTCAAAGGGCTGCGATGAAGAGCAGAGCGATACAAATAGTCACGATAAGCAAGGGGCGGGACTTTTAACACGTCCCCCTCCGAGGGTAAGCTGCGGGATGGTATGTAAAACAGGTATAATGCTCATAATAGAGACCACTGGACACTCGGCGTAGCTACGCTTCCTGGATGTTGCATCGTGTGTTGGCGATTCTCTTGCGGACAGGGCTTCATGAGCGGAGTCTGAAAGTAAAAAAGAAAGAAGAAAAGAAAAGAATGACACAATCGGGAGCCCACAGTGCGGTTGAGCCGCGTGCGGGCATGCCGTGGTCGTGCCCTCCCCTATGCCCATGGTATTTCCAGGCGTAACTATGTACGCGTAGTACTGGTTTCACAATTTCGTGAGGGCTGGGGTTTGGGCGCATTGCTATGCGTGCTCGGGCGTACCAGCGGTCTTGTTGTAGGTTACTCGGGCGCAGCGGTGTCGGACGTTTAATAGCCAGACTCGAGAATTGCCTTAAGAGGCTGCTTTGTACTTCCATGGCGAGGGCGCCGTATGCTCCTCCGTGCGGAGAGGCGTTCGGTGTTTCCATTGACCGTAATGACTCCTCGAGGACTGACATCTTGAGCTTGAGATATCGTGAGTGCGGCACCGCATTGGAATTTACAAATGCGGTTCGTCCGAAGCGATCGCGTGATAGCCGCTGCATGAACAGGACTATGTCGAAGATTAACTCCTCGCTTCGGAAGTTATCCGGGGATCCGAAGACCACTTCAAGTGTAACTGTGCCTGTACAGTTGGCCTCTACACCTGGTATGACACCTTTAAAGGTCGTCTTCGTGGGTTTAATCCTTGATGGGTCTATGCCCATTTTGCACACTGTATCCTGATAAAGCAGGTTCAGGCTGCTGCCGCCGTCCATTAGGACTCTAGTGAGGTGAAATCCGTCAATGGTTGGGTCTAGAACCAATGCGGCGAATCCGCCATGGTGGATGCTAGTGGGGTGGTCCCTTCGATCAAAAGTGATCGGGCAGGAAGACCACGGGTTGAACTTTGGGGCGTGGCTCCATCGCATATCGTCCCTTAGTGCGCTTCCGCTCCCTTTTGGGTATGTGGGTTGCGTATATCATGTTCACCGTCCGCACTTGTGGGGGGAAGCCCTTCTGTCCTCTATTGTTCGGCGGCCGGGTCTCCTCCTCGTCATCGCTATGCAGCCCCTTGTCATTGTTTTCGGCATTTAACTTGCCTGCCTGCTTGAACACCCAACAATCCCTGTTGGTGTGGTTGGCTGGTTTTTCGGGGGTGCCGAGTATCTGGCACGAGCGATCGAGTATTCGGTCCAAATTGGACGGGCCCGGAGTATTTCTTTTAAATGGCTTTTTCCGCTGACCGGGTTTAGAGCCTCTGAATCCGGCATTGACTGTCGTATCCTCAGCATTATCGCCGTTAATGTGGCGCTTGTGCTTTGTTGCGACGCGACCTGCCATTGCTGTCCTTGGTATCCGAATTACCAGGGCTCTTGGTCATATTGTTACTACGAGCTAGCCAACTGTCCTCTCCCGCGCAAAAGCGGGTCATGAGTGTTGTGAGGGCTGCCATGGATTTCGGCTTTTCTTGTCCTAGGTGTCGGGAAAGCCACTCGTCGCGGATGTTGTGTTTGAAGGCTACGAGGGCATCTGCATCCGGACAGTCGACGATTTGATTTTTCTTGGTTAGGAACCGTGTCCAGAATTGTCTAGCCGATTCCTCTGGCTGCTGAATTATGTGGCTTAGGTCATCGGTGTTTGGTGGTCGCACATATGTGCCCTGGAAATTTGTCAAGGAATGCGGCTTCCAGGTCTTCCCAACAACCAATTGACTCTGCTGGCAAGCTGTTAAGCCAATGCCAGGCTGGTCCTTTAAGCTTGAGTGGGAGGTATTTGATGGCATGTAGATCATCACCGCGGGCCATGTAGATGTGAAGGAGATAGTCCTTGATCCAAACCGCGGGATCTGTTGTGCCATCGTATGATTCAATGTTTACGGGTTTGAAACCCTTAGGGATTTGACGATCCATCACTTCATATGTGAAGCATAGTGGGTGTGCGGCGCCTCTGTATTGGGCTATATCACGACGCAGCTCAAATGAGCTTTGTCTCTTGTGTTCGCCCGGCGGAGTTGCCATATCCGGCGTGACGGTTATAAATCCGCGTCGTAGTAGGCCCACGCGATCCGTAGATCGATCTTGTTTGTCGTGCCTTGTCCTCCAATATATCTCGCAGGTCTGGCGCATTTCCCCGCACCTTGGTATTTTTTGAGTGGCGACGGGGTGCGGCTTGAGTTGAGGGCCGAGAGGCCTCTCTGTCGCGGCCACGAGGTGGCCGGTCAGCCGTATCATGCGTTGGTGATGTAGGTTTGGGTGCTTCCTCCTCTAATCGGGGTAGCAGCCTGCGTTTTGGGTAGCTCTTGGAGGGGCACTCGAGTTCATACTCCTCGGCCGCAAGGACTTCAGTCCATCTGTCAGCTAGCAAGTCTTGGTCAGCTCTAAGTTGTTGTTGCTTTTTCTTGAGGCTGCTTGCCGTGGCCATAAGCCTGCGTTTGAAACGCTCTTGTTCGACGGGATCCTCGGGCACGACGAATTCGTCGTCGTCGAGGTTTGCCTCATCTTCGGAGGGAGGCATGTAATTATCGTCCTCTACCTCTCTTTCTGCCGCTCTCTCATGAGGGCTGGCTTCTCCATCCTCCTGCGCTGAATCCTGCTTGAGGGGGTTGTCTTCAGCACTGTCCGGGGTGTTATTGTCTCCCGTGCCGGGATCACCGTTTTTGCTGTGGCGGGATTTAGAGCGGCGCCGCTGACGCTGACGCCGACGCTTAGGCTGTTTCTTGGAGGGGTCATCCTCCGCTGTTCCATCGCCATTCCCATCTTTTGGGATGCCCACCATGTATATGTCGTATGACGAGGTGGCCTTCCAGTGCCCTGTGGGCACTGGTTCTTGGTCGTCTCCTGCATCATTGTCCATACCTTCGATGTCTTCGGAGTCGAAGTCGAGCATGTCGGTTAAATCATCGACAGTGGCTACGAAGTGGGTGGTGGGTGGGCTTCTTTGAATTTCTTCGTCGTCGCATCCCAACCTTCGACCATAATCCGGCCAGGGCTCTCGATAAAAGAGAGACTTTAGTGAATTCGGGATGTCGCCAAAGGGCGAGTGCTGAAAGATGTCCGCGGCAGTGAATTCCATGATCGGTGCCCAATCGGATTCGATTGGCGCGGGCACGGAAGGCTCGGAGTCCGGAGAGGAGTCCGGCACCTTGGAATCACGAGCTTCACAAAGTACGGGGTAGGTGTACGGCTCAATCGTTGTAGAGATCGCTGCCCCCGAGGCGGTGTCCAGCCACCCGTCCTTGATCGGCGCAGTCGGCTCCGAGCTAAAGGTCGGAGCGGACACTTGTGCGACCTCCGGGACTTTGTTCGCGGCAGAGCTAGATCATGCCCCTCGTGTGGTCTGCGGGCGCTTGGCTGTGGCCCGAACGGTCGAAGATCAAGTCTCCGCGACGTCGGCCGTGTAGTTCAAACTTCAAATCTGACCTGGTGGCGGGCGTAGCTTTCAATCTGCTCCAGACGGCCAGCTTAATTGGCCCGTGGTGCAAAGCCGCCCGAATCTGAAGATCTGTCCGGGAGAAAGGTCTCACCACAGGCGCATCGTTGTTGATGATCGGAGGAGCCATCTAGCCTAAAGATGACGACACAAAGGAACTCTCAATGAAAGCACCAAGGTCGGTGTCAAAACCGGCGGATCTCGGGTAAGGGGTCCCGGCTGTGCATCTAGGGGATGGTAACAGGAGACAAGGGACACGATGTTTTACCAGGTTGGGCCCTCTCGATGGAGGTAAAACCCTACTCCTGCTTGATTAATATTGATGATATGGGTAGTACAAGAGTAGATCTACCACGAGATCGAGAGGTTAAACCCTAGAAGCTAGCCTATGGTATGATTGTTGTTAGATCCCACGGACTAAAACCCTCCGGTTTATATAGGCACCGAAGAGGTTAGGGTTACAGAGTCGGTTACAATGGTAGGAGATCTACATATCCGTATCGCCAAGCTTGCCTTCCACACCAAGGAAAGTCCCATCCGGACACGGGACGAAGTCTTCAATCTTGTATCTTCATAGTCCAGGAGTCCGGCCAAAGGTCATAGTCCAGTTATCCGGACACCCCCTAATCCAGGACTCCCTCAGGTATCATAGGCGGTGAAATCAGTATTCGGCTCTATCTCCACTGAGTGTGCGGCCTCCGTGGCGGGGTCCAACCACCCATCCTCGAGCGGCGCACTCTGCTCCGGATTTAGGGCCGGAGTAGCCACAGGTGTGATCTCCTGAACACCGTCCGACGGTAGAGTTAGGTCATGCTCGTCGTGACTGTGCGGCGCACCTCACATAGGCTCCAATCCGTCTAAGATGAAGTCTCCACGGATGTCGGCAGTATAGTTTAAATTTCCAAACCTGACCTAACGGCCAGGGGCGTAACTCTCGATCTGCTCCAAATGGCCAAGCGAGTTGGCCCGCAGTGCGAAGCCGCCGAATACAAAGATCTGTCCGGGGAGAAAAACCTCACCCTGGATCGCATCATTGCCGATGATCAAAGGAGCCATCAAGCCTTATGGTGACGGCACAGTGGAACTCTCAATGAAAGCACCAATGTCGGTGTCAAAACCGGCGGATCTCGGGTAGGGGGTCCCGAACTGTGCGTCTAAGGTGGATGGTAACAGGAGGCTGGGGACACAATGTTTACCCAGGTTCGGGCCCTCTCGATGGAGGTAATACCCTACTCCATGCTTGATTGATCTTGATGATATGACTATTACAAGAGTTGATCTACCACGAGATCGTAGAGGCTAAACCCTAGAAGCTAGCCTATGATTATGATTGTTGTTCCTGTCCTATGGACTAAACCCTCCGGTTTATATAGACACCGGAGGGGGCTAGGGTTACACATAGTTGGTTACAAGGGAGGAGATCTACATATCCGAATTGCCAAGCTTGCCTTCCACGCCAAGGAGAGTCCCATCCGGACACGGGAAGAAGTCTTCAATCTTGTATCTTTCTAGTCCAACAGTCCGGCCAATGGATATAGTCCGGCTGTCCGAGGACCCCCTAATCCAGGACTCCCTCAGTCGTGCCGCCGGTGGACTCCTCCGCCGCGTGCCCTCTCCCGCAAGCACCCTCCCCCCCACCCCCCCTGAGGCTTTATAAGCCGCCGCCCCCGGCCCCTCTCGCCACCACCACCGCCCGCCGCCCATGCTGCAGCAGCAGCACCGCGCGCGCGCCGAGCCGCAGCCCGCCTCGCCGCCGCCGAGCCGCAGCCCGCCGGAGACCCCGCCTTGCGGATCTCGCCGTCGCTGGTTCTCTCCGGTGAAACGGTATGAACCGTTCGGTTTTTTCCGGTTTACTTTTTTAGATCGGTTTAGGTTAGATTGTTTTTTTGTTCGTTAATTAGCGGACGTTTGTTCGTTTAGTCCTGTTAGTGAATTATTTTCGTCAGATTGGTTCTGTTAGCGAACGTTCGTTCGATAGTCTTTTTCTTTTTATTTTTATTTTCGGCCAGGGACCTATCCGCAGATTAGCTCCTGATCTTCAAACCCTCGCAGTTTCTCAACGGTTCGTCCAAATCCAGTGAAACCAACGCCAAAATCTTTTTCTCGAACTCCTCTTTCTAGTTAATCAACTTGAACATGATTTTGAAAATTTAAAATTTGGTTTCAAGCAGATTTGATTTCGAACTTCTTTTGATCGTAGTTTGAGTTTCGTAGCTCCGATTTGATAGATTCTTGTTGCAAATAGAAGCACTTCAGTTGAACTTTCAGTTTGGACTTTCTCATCTGAGTTTTACCCTTGCATATGTGATTGAGTGCTTATGTATGTTATTGTATGTTTGCGATAGAATTTCCGGAGTGCGAAGCATGCTACTACGAGTCTCTAGGGTTTGCGGATCGTCAGCAAGGCAAGTAACACTTTGATTATACCTCTTCATTTCCTAGTTTTATGCATTAGTCCAATCCTCAAACATTGCATGAGTAGGATCTGTTTAACATGAGGGTATTGGTAAGTAGTTGATGAGGTAGAACCTAATGTCCCTTTATATCAAACCCTAGGAGTTACTTCTACGTTATGCTTATACTGCTATGCTATGCTCGTAGACGTGGATTGGTTGAGTGTATCAATGACAAATGTGAGAGTTGTTAATTAATGGTTAACTTAAGGTGGCTATTTAAATACACATCTGGGTGGATTGGTTGAGGCACCCTGGAGCACCCAGTGGTTCTCTGGGCACCTGGAGAATCCAGTGTTGTCCTAGGATATCCCGGAGTACCTGTGTGATCATCCTATGGTTCGCCACCCAGGCTCAAAGGGATCATAAGATTATTCATGCTAGAAACTTCCGTGTGCAGCCACAAGCCATTATGGGCTCTGGCATAGTTGAGTAAATTGTGGCAAACCTTTCCATGATGGGCTAGCAGATGTAGGGGATTGTAGGTGTACCGGCCTATCTATCGGTTAAGGGGACCTCTTCGGAAAGACTGTGTATCGATCATCCGTTTCTCAAACATCATGTAGTGCGAGAAATTCAATGGAGGAGATCGAGTCTTGTGGGGAAAAGTGCGCAAACCTCTGCGGAGTGTACAAACTAATCATGATTAGCCGTGTCCCCAGTTATGGACATCTTGAGTATCTGGTACTTGAATTATTGATTTGATCTCATCACTCTAAATTAATTTGTTGGGTTATTAATACTGTTTAATTAAGATTGAGTTGGAGGAACCTTCTCAATGTTTATCAACAACCATGATAGTTAAGCAAAAATCTATTCCTTTGTTGTAGGGAAAAATTGGCTTTTCGCAAAAACATGATAACCGTAGAGCCTCCACCAGCCATATTTGCATATAGTTATAGTTTTATCTTGTTCATTGCTCTAAAGTGTTATATTGCTAGCATATTCCATGTGCTGACCCGTTTTTGGGCTGCAACGTATTATGTTGCAGACTTTTCAGACGAAGAGTAAGGTGCGCTAGGTCGTTGTCGTGCACTCAGCTATGCCGTTGGAGTTGATAGAATCATTTACCTTCGATGCTTCCGCATTTATCTTTGTTAGATGGCCTTAAGCCATATTACTGTAATAAGTTCTCTTTTGAGACATTCGACGTAATAAGTGTGTGATTGCACTCTGTTATAAATCCTTCAAGTACTGTGTGTGTCAGCATTACCGATCCAGGGATGACTCTTATGCACGGAGATTTGACCGTTTGAGGTCGGATCGCTACAGATATGTCTCTGACGTATCTATAATTTTTTATTGTTCCACACTGTTATATTATCAATCTTGGATGTTTTATAATCATTTTATGTCATTATTTGGTACTAACCTATTGACATAGTGCCAAGTGCCAGTTGATGTTTTCTGCATGTTTTTTACATCGCAGGAAATCAATACCAAATGGATTCCAAATGCAACGAAACTTCACGGAGAATATTTTTGGACCAGAAGACACCTAATGGGCCAAGGCTGCACCTGGGGTGTGCTCTGAGGACCTTAACACCAGTATTCTTACTAGAGCACCTAATGGTAGCCTCGTATTTCTTCTCCGATATTTGGGTTTTGTTTGGCCAACTTGATCTATTTATCTTGCAATGGGAAGAGGTGCTTTGTAGTGGGTTCGATCTTCCGGAGCTTGATCCCAGTGACAGAAGGGGAACCGACACGTATGTATCGTTGCTACTAAGGATAAAATGATGGGGTCTATCTCTACATAGATAGATCTTGTCTACATCATGTCATCGTTCTTATTGCATTACTCTGTTTCTGCATGAACTTAATACACTAGATGCATGCTGGATAGCGGTCGATGTGTGGAGTAATAATAGTAGATGCAGGCAGGAGTCGGTCTACTAATCCTGGACGTGATGCCTATATAATGATCATCGCCTGGATATCGTCATGATTATTTGAAGTTCTATCAATTGCCCAACAGTAATTTGTTTACCCACCATTTGTTCTTTTTCTCGAGAGAAGCCACTAGTGAAACCTACGGCCCCGGGTCTCTTTCTCATATTATTTGCCTTTGCGGTCTACTTTTCCTTTGCTTTTAATTTCAGATCTATTAAACTAAAAAAACAAAAATACCTCGCTTCATTTTATTCTTATTTATTTTATTTGGCGTTTGATCTATCAATATACTACAATTTTATTCACATCCGTTTGCCTATCTTGACGCGTCGTTACCCGAAAGGGTATGACAACCCCTTTAACACGTCGGGTTACGAGGATTTGTTATCTGTGTGCATGGGTTGTTTACGTTGTGTTGCTTGGTTCTTCTACTGGTTCGATAACCTTGGTTTCATATCAGAGGGAAATACCTACCACTGTTGTGTTGCATCATCCCATCCTCTTTGGGGAAATATCGACGTAGCTTCGAGCCGCATCAAAAGGAATTTATGGCGCCGTTGCCGGGTAGGATCTTCAACATATACCAGGTTCCTAATCACAAATCTCATCTCCTCGCAATTTACATTATTTGCCATTTGCCTCTCGTTTTCCTCTCCCCCACTTCACAAAAATTTGTGATTTTATTAAGCCCCTCTTTTAGTTAAATCGTTTTCTTCTTTGGATCTGTTTTTGGTGAAATCGTCTTTGTGTAGTCATCATGACTCAAGAGAACACCAAGTTATGTGATTTCTCAAATACCATTGACACGTCTCCAACGTATCTCTAATTTTTGATTGTTCCATGTTGTTATATTATCAATCTTGGATGTTTTATAATCATTTTATAGTCATTTTATATCATTTTTTGGTACTAAACTATTGACATAGTGCCAAGTGCCAGTTGCTATTTTCTACATCTTTTTTACATCGCAGGAAATTAATATCAGACGGGGTCCAAATGTAACGAAACTTTACGGAGATTTTTTATGGACCAGAAGACACATAATGGGCCCTGGTTGTGCCTGGGGGGTGCTCCGAGGAGAGCACAACCCACCAGGGCGCGCCCTGGTGGGTTGTGCCCACCTCGGGTGCCCCCCGGACCGCCTCTTAGCTCTATAAATACCCCAATATTCCCAAAACCGTGGGGGAGTCGACTAAATATTGATCCATCCGCCGCGGAGTCCATAACCACCAGATCCAATCTTGACACCATCTCGGATGGGGTTCACCACCTCCATTGGTTCCTCTTCGATGATGCTTGAGTAGTTCTTTGTAGACCTTCGGGTACGTAGTTAGTAGCTAGATGGCATCCTCTCTCTCGCTGAATTCTCAATACAATGGTCTCTTCGAGATCCATATGATGTAACTCTTTTTGCGGTGTGTTTGTTGGGATCTGATGAAATTTGAGTTTATGATCAGTTATATCTTTTTATATCCATGAATGTATTTGAGTTTCTTTGATCTCTTTTGTGCATGATTTCTTATAGCCTCGTATTTCTTCTATGATATTTGGGTTTTGTTTGGCCAACTTGATCTATTTATCTTGCAATGGGAAGAGGTACTTTGTAGTGGGTTCGATCTTACGGTGCTTCATCCCAGTGACAGAAGGGGAACCGACACGTATGTATCATTGCTACTAGGATAAAACGATGGGGTCTATCTCTATATAGATAGATCTTGTCTACATCATGTCATCGTTCTTATTGCATTACTCCGTTTCTCCATGAACTTAATACACTAAATGCATGTTGGATAGCGGTCGATGTGTGGAGTAATAGTAGTAGATGCAGGCAGGAGTCGGCCTACTAATCTCGGACGTGATGCCTATATAATGATCATTGCCTGGATATCGTCATGATTATTTGAAGTTCTATCAATTGCCCAACAGTCATTTGTTTACCCACTGTTTGCTATTTTTCTCAAGAGAAGCCACTAGTGAAACCTATGGCCCCCGGGTCTCTTTCTCATATATTTCCTTTGCGATCTACTTTTCCTTTGCTTTTATTTTCAGATCTATTAAACAAAAAATACAAAAGTACCTTGTTGCGCTCTATCCTTATTTATTCTATTTTGCGTTCGATCTATCAATCTACTACAAATTTATCTCACGTCCATTTGCCAACTTGAGGCGCCGTTACCCGAAAGGGATTGACAACCCCTTTAACACGTCGGGTTGCGAGGATTTGTTATCTGTGTGCAGGGGCTATTTACGTTGTGTTGCTTGGTTCTCCTACTGGTTCGGTAACCTTGGTTTCTTCACTGAGAGAAATACCTACCGTCGCTGTGCTGCATCATCCCTTCCTCTTTGGGGAAATACCGACGTATTCCTAGCCGACATCGAAAGGAATTTCTGGCGCCGTTGCCGGGGAGGATCTTCAACATATACCAGGTTCCTAATCACAAATCTCATCTCCTCGCAATTTACACTACTAGTCATTTGCCGCTTGTTTTCCTCTCTGCCACTTTACAAAAAATTGCCGTTTTATTTGCCCCTCTTTTTTTGTTCGCCGTTTTCTTTCCAGATCTATTTTGTGTGCTATCTTGCTTGTCGTTATTATCATCATGGATAGTCCTTCCTCTATTGTGTGCACTCCCAAGAACGAAGTTCTCAACTTTATACAAAGGGGAGGAGAAACTCTGAAAGATGCTTGGTATAGAATTTGCAATGCTCATAATAGATCTATCTGTAAGCAATCTACTGTTGTTCTTCTTCGTTGCTTTTATGTGGGAATCACCACTTGGTATAGATTCGTCCTTGATACGATTACCGGTGGAAATTTCTTGATGTGTCCCTCTCTTGATGCTTTTAATGCTATGGGAAATATAGTGGGCTCACCACCTCTTATCATTGATGAAATAACTTTGACTCTTGAGCATGTTATGGAAACACTAGATGCTATTGAAAATAAAATGCTTACCGAAGATCATATTGAAAATATAGAAAAAAAGATGTATAATTTTGCCACCAATATTGGGTCAAAAGCGGGAGAAGTTTTTAAGTTGTTGAAAGAAAAGGGTACCATAATCCATGAAAGAATAGAAGAAAGCCCGTCTCGGATTGATAAACTGGAAGAAATCTTTAGTGATCTAAGAACGACTTTTGCTTCTGCCAAAACTATCGAAAAAACTCCTGTAGAAATTGGCAATACTACCCAAGTTACTAAGAGTAAAGGTGCAACTTCTAGTAAAGAGGATCTTAAGATGATTAGTATCCACCCGGATTTTGTTGAAGTTACAAGAGATACCTTTGGCAAGAATGAATTCTTTAAATTTGTTCCTAGAAGTATTGTCATTGAAAATCTCTATGCTAAATCTCTAAGGGACTCTAAGTGTTTGATTGAAAAGATCAACAAAGATGACAAAACTTAGATCTTTGCTTTATGCCTAGCTAAGGGCGTAAAACTATAGGGCTTGTTGGGAGGCAACCCAATAAATAAAATTTATTTTTGCTTTTTGCTTTCTATTCTTTAGTGTTTGCACAATTATGCTACAGTTATGATTGTGTTTTTTGTGTTTTAATTAGTGTTTGCGCCAAGTAAAGCCTTTAGGATCTTCTTGGGTGATAGTTGTTTGATCTTGCTGAAAAACAGAAACTTAAGCACTCACGAAAATAATTTTCATAACTCATAGAAACGTGCTTTTACCCTGATTCTTTTTGCACAAGATTAATATAAAAATAACCCAGGTCGTCCTAATTTTTCAGAATTTTTGGAGTTCCACAAGTATTCGAACAAATCAGATTGCTACAGACTGTTATGTTTTGAAAGATTTTGTTTTCTTTGCATTGTGTGCTTATTTTAAGGGCTCTATGGTTTTCTTTGATGAGTTTTTTCCATAGAAAAGTTGGAATACAATAGATATAATGGAAAACAAAATATGAATTGGTTTGATACAGTACTTATAGTAGTGGTTTGCTTTCTTATACTAACGGATCTCACGAAGTTTTGTTGAGTTTTGTGTGATTGAAGTTTTCAAGTTTTGGGTTATCTTACGGTGGATGAAAGGAGTAGAAGAGCCTAAGCTTGGGGATGCCCCGACATCCCAAGCTATTATCCAAAAGTGAGCAAACAACTAAGCTTGGGGATGCCCCTGAGTGGCTTCCCCTCTTTCTTCTAACGACCATCGGTATTTTACTCGAAGCTATATTTTTATTCGTCACATACTATGTGTTTTGCTTGGAGCATCTTGTAAGATATCAGTCTTTGCTTGTTTTACTTTGTGTTTTATGTCTTGATCCCTTGCTGGATACACCTATTTGAGAGAGCCAAAATTATGTCATGACTTGTTATAATTGCTCTCTATGCTTCACTTAAATCTTTCATGAGCTATGGACTTGCTCTAGTGCTTCACCTATATCTTTTTGAGCACGGTGTGCTTTAGTATTTTTGAAGAAATGCACTCTTGCTTCACTTAGATTTATTTGAGAGTTAGTAAAATTTTCAAGAAATTCTCTCTTGCTTCACTTAAATTATTTTGAGAGAAAGGAAAAACTATGCTCATGATCTTCACTTATATTTGTTTGAGCTTATGAAAAGCAACACATGAAAATTAGTCCCAAAGTGATAGCTATCCAAGAAGGATATAATAAAAAATTTCATGAAGATCATTGGACAAAATAAACTTGATTCTTAGTAATAGTTTTGAGATATGATGATGTGATATATGAGTTATGTTGATGAGTAATTATGCTTTAGTAAGAATATTGGTGTTAAGGGTTGTGATTCCCTATGCAAATATGAAAGTCAATAGTCATGTTATGAAATTATATCCTACTTGTGGTGCATTATTCGGTGTTCATTATGCTTAATGCTCACTTATGAAATTATTCGTTTGTTGGTTGGTCGCTTCTCAATCTTGTGCTAGCCTTCATTTTGCACTAAGTATGATCTCTACTTGTGCATGCAAAATCCTTTAAACCCGTTTTCCACATGAGTCCACTATATCTACCTATATGCGGTATTATTTTGCCGTTCTAAGCAAATTTGTGTGTGCCATCTCTAATTTTCAAAATAAACATCTCTTTTGTTTGTTTGTTCGTTTCGCTCGCGGAGTGGTGAGGGGTGGCTAATATTTTCCATGCTAGATGTGTTATTCTCACGATGAGTGTTTATTCACTTGTCATTGCACGAGAGTAAGGAAAAGGTTTTAGGGATGCCCGGTCCCGAAATGAAAAATGAATTTACCTTATGTTGTCAAATAATAAATTCCTTGGAAAGTGTTGGTATGGAGGGCAACCGTGGATACGGCTAGCCATGAAAAGTGAAAGTATGGTTGAAAAAGGAATAAACTTTATTTTCTCTTTGGGAAACACCTATGATATATCTAGCATGGAAAGTGTTGGGAACTCTAAGTCGTTTTCGTTGGTGGGAAGGATGCAGCTCCCAAAATGTTTTTATCTCTAAGTTTTCCGCTTTGAGCTCTAGCACCTCTACAAATCCCTACTCCCCTCTACGAAGGGCCTTTCTTTTATTTTATGCAAAAAAATTTGAATTTGAGTCTCCATCTTCTCTTATAAAAGCACCAACTAAGAGGCAATATGATTCTACTTGAGTGTTGGGTGTAGTTAATATGCGAGTGTGTTCATGAATGGATCAATGGTTGAGCATGATGGGCTAGGGATAACTTATTTTAGCGGTTATATTTTGAAAGACATGGTTGCTTGTTGATATGCTTGAGTATTTGAATTATCATGTCAAAACTAGATTATTGCTTTCAATCACATAGAAGTCCTAATGTCCATGCTATAAAGAAAAGAATATGATATGACATGTTAGGGAGCATTCCACATCAAAAATTCTGTTTTTATCACTTACCTACTCAAGGACGAGTAGGATTTAAGCTTGGGGATACTGATACGTCTCCAACGTATCTATAATTTTTTTATTGTTCCATGCTGTTATATTATCAATCTTGGATGTTTTGTAATCATTTTAAGTCATTTTATATCATTTTTTGGTACTAACCTATTGACATAGTGCCAAGTGCCAGTTGTTGTTATTTGTATGTTTTTTACATCGCAGAAAATCAATATCAGACGGAGTCCAAATGCAACAAAACTTTACGGAGATTTTTTTATGGACCAGAAGACACATAATGGGCCCTGGCTGCGCCTGGGGGGGTGCTCTGAGGAGAGCACAACCCACCAGGGCGCGCTAGGAGGCCCAGGCACGCCCTGGTGGGTTGTGCCCACCTGGGGTGCCCCCGGACCGGCTCTTAGCTCTATAAATGCCCCAATATTCCCAAAACCCTGGGGGATTCGATGAAATATTGATCCAGCCGCCGCAGAGTCCAGAACCACCAGATCCAATCTAGACACCATCTCGGATGGGGTTCACCACCTCCATTGGTGCCTCTCCGATGATGCGTGAGTAGTTCTTTGTAGACCTTCGGGTCCGTAGTTAGTATCTAGATGGCTTCCTCTCTCTTTCTTTAAATTCTCAATACAATGGTCTCTTGGAGATCCATATGATGTAACTCTTTTGCGGTGTGTTTGTTGGGATCTGATGAACTTCGAGTTTATGATCAGTTATATTGCTGCGTTTGGACTCCGTTTGGCATTGAATTCCTGCGATGTAAAAAACTTGCAGAAAACAACAACTGGCAGTTGGCACTATGTCAATAGGTTAGTACCAAAAAATGATATGAAATGACAATAAAGTGATTATAAAACATCCAAGATTGATAATATAACAGCATGGAACAATCAAAAATTATAGATACGTTGGAGACGTATCAGCATCCTTGCGCTTAATTCCTGCTCGTCCTCGAGTAGGTAAATGATAAAAACAGAATTTTTTATGTGGAATGCTGCCTAACATGTCATATCATATTCTTTTCTTTATAGCATGGACATTTGGACTTTTATGTGATTCAAAGCAATAGTCTAGTTTTGACATGAGACTTAAATACTCAAGCATACCAACAAGCAAACCATGTCTTTCAGTATATCACCGGTAAAATAAGTTATCCCTAGCCCATCATGCTCAATCATTGATACATTCATGAAACACACTCGCATATTAGCTACACGCAATACTCGATTATGATTATAGTGCCTCCTAGTTGGTGCTTTTATAAGAGAAGATGGAGACTCAAATTGAAAATAAAAATTGCATAAAGTAAAAGAAATGCCCTTCGTGTAGGGAAGTAGGGATTTGTAGAGGTGCCAGAGCTCAAAGCAAAAATTGAGAGATAAAAACATTTTGGGAGGTGTGTCTTTCCCACCAAAGAAAATGACTTAGAGTTCCCAACACTTTCCATGCTAGATATATCATAGGCGGTTCCCGAACAGAAAATAAAGTTTATTCCTTTTGAGGGAGTTCCGGATTAGGGGGTGTCCGGATAGCCGAACTATCACCGTTGGCCGGACTCCTGGACTATGAAGATACAAGATTGAAGACTTCGTCCCGTGTCCGGATGGGACTTTCCTTGGCGTGGAAGGCAAGCTTGGCGATACGGATATGTAGATCTCCTACCATTGTAACCGACTCTGTGTAACCCTAACCTATCCGGTGTCTATATAAACCGGAGGGTTTTAGTCCGTAGGATGAACAACAATCATACCATAGGATAGCTTCTAGGGTTTAGCCTCCTTGATCTCGTGGTAGATCTACTCTTGTACTACCCATATCATCAACATTAACCAAGCAGGAGTAGGGTATTACCTCCATCGAGAGGGCCCGAACCTGGGTAAAACATCGTGTCCCTTGTCTCCTGTTACCATCCGCTAGACGCACGATTCGGGACCCCTACCGAGATCCGCGGTTTGACACCGACATTGGTGCTTTCATTGAGAGTTCCTCTCTGTCGTCGCCGTCAGGAAGGATGCATCATCCCATCTTTAAAGACGATATTATCGCCAAAGGAGCCACCGCCCTTTGGTCGACTCTTGACTAGGTGGTTTTCTTATGACCGCCCGGTCGCCATCATACCGACGATGACTTCTTGAGTCATCGAAACCAATCTTCACGTTAATTCGGAACTTGCCGAACAGTTAGATCCGATCGAGCTCTCCTCCGTAAACGAGCTCTTGGATCGCATCGCCGCCCTGGGAGTCGCCACAGACTACGACCGGATTGGGCCTAAAACCGATCTGAGAGAGATCAACTCTCCCCAGGCTACCCATCATGTTGCTGTGAAGGAGGAGCAATGCGGCGATTCTTCTTCTATCTTAAGGACTAGCTACGTCCGGATTCTCGATCCCTCCATGCCGGATTCCCGCAGAGGGACGGATGTCGATCAAGTCCTGAACTTAAAGTCAGGCGGCGGGTTGGATTCGTTGGATAGCATTCAAAAATCCAAACTTCCGAGTTCGGAAACTGCTCGGCCCCTGAGTATTAAATTGGACGGGGTTCCGGATCTAGTTCCACCCGCCCACCCAAACATTAGCGATCTATCTCAAATTAGGCAAGAGCCCGCTGAAACAGTACATCATTACTGGGCCAGATTCCTCCTGGTTACGGACAGGATAAAGGACTGCCGAGAGGAGGACGCAATCCCACTTTTCTGCAATAATTGCACGGACAAGGGAATCCTAAATGCCATAAGTCGCCGCGAAATTACACGCTTTGCTGATTTGGTGACCATAGTACAAAAGTACTGTGTGATGGAGAGTGCTTGGAAAACCGAAAGTAAATTTTGGGATAATCCGGCCCCGAATACATCCCTAGTCCGAAATAAAAGGGTGCATCATCACCAAGCACCTAGGTTAAACACCAAAAAACCAAAAACCCCTAAAGGGTACGGAACCGTACTGGAGGGTTGGCTAAGCGGACCCGCAAAATTCATATCACAGAGGCGCCACTCCAACTCATAGCCTTGAGCATGTTGGATACTACGGCGGTGGCCAAAAGTGGCGAAGAGCTTCTAGCCTCGAATCCCAGCCCAGCAACACCGATGCAGTGTTAATAAGTGTTCGAGACTTTCGCATCAAATAACACGCAACGAACACTCCATAACCTTGCGAAGTCTACCAAGTAGCAACAATAAATCCATGGGTAACACGGCTATTACCTTTAATGCCGGTGGCGAACCTAAATTCGAACAGCCCGAGCACCGGCCGAATTGGTCCTCGGTCCAATAGTGGGCGGCTTTCGCCTTACTAAGGTACTCATGGATGGCGGCAGCGGACTAAACCTCATCTATGAGAAACCCTCCGAAAAATGGAAATAGACTAGAACCGCATTGGCGAAGCAGCACAACCTTTAGAGGAATAATCCCTAGCCGGAAGCATGCTGCACAGAAAAATCACACTGGGCGTAGTGTTCGCTCACGGAGAATTACAGGTCGGAGGAGGTCACATTTCAAGTGGCCCCGTTCAGCAACGGATATCACGCTTTATTAGGGCGAGAGGCATTCACAATTTTTCAAGCTATACCCCATTATGGGTACATGAAGCTTAAAATGCCCGGACCTAACGGAATCATCACTCTCGCTAGTGATCCGAACATAGCACTCCGCGCCGAGAACAAGACAACCGCACTAGCCCTCAAGGCACTATCCGAAGCCTTAGCGGCCGAGGAACTAACTGCACTGCGCTCCACGGTGAACAGGGACGATGTGATACTTGATAAAAGATCCAAGTCCACCTCTTTTAAACCAGCAGATGAAATAGTCAAATTCCAAGTCCACCCAACGGACCCTGCAAAGACGGCCTCCATTGGGGCACAATTAAACCCTGATGTAGGCGCCAGACTACGAGAATTTCTACGAGAAAATCTGGGACATTTTGCTGGCACCCTTGAGACATGCCGGGAATCCACGTCGGTGGCGAGCACAGCCTAAATATCCTAAAAGGATTCAAGCCATCAAACAGGCTCTTGGCGCTTTTCGAACCCAAGAGACAGGCCATGGGAGAGGAACTAGCCAAACTTTTGGAAGCCGGATTCATCAGAGATATAAAACATCCGGACTGGCTAGCAAACCTGGTGATGGTACCAAAGAAGGATAAATCCTGGCGCCTATGTGTTGATTTTAAAGACCTTAATAAGGCTTGCCCAAAGGATCCCTTCCCCCTCCCTCAAATTGATCAAATTATCGATGCTACAGCAGGACACGACTCATTGTGCTTCCTCGACGCGTACTCCGGCTACCACCAAATCAAGATGGCGGAGCCAGACCAAGCTGCAACAGCATTCATCACTCCATACGGCCCATTCTGCTTCAACACAATGCCCTTCGGGCTCAAAAACGCCGGCGCAACATATCAGCGCATGATTCAGACATGTCTGGCAAACCAGATCGGCAAAACAATGGAAGCATATGTAGATGACGTGGTCGTCAAATCCAAGCATGTCGAAACTCTAGTAGACGACTTGAGGCTTAGAATCGACAATCTCCGAAAATATGACATTAAGCTCAATCCGGAAAATCGTCTTGACGTTCCGGTGGAAAGCTCTGGGCTTCATTGTGTCCGTAGAGGATTGAAGTAAACCCAGCCAAGATCCGAGCTCTGTCACAACTGGATATTCCAAAGACCTCAAACAAATACAAAATTATTTGGATGCGTGGCGGCTCTAAGCCGCTTTATTTCCCGTTGGGAGAAAAGGCGTTACCCTTTACCGCCTCCTCCGGTGCACGAACACTTCGAGTGGGCGGATGCCGCCACGGACGGACTCGAAGAAATAAAAGCCATATTGGCAACAAATCCGGTCTGGCGCGTAGCGTGGGCGAACCAATGCTATTATATATCGCCGCAACACATCAAGTTGTTAGCGCGGTGCTCAAATCATCGAACAAAAGCGGACGGACACGGTTCCCTCTTCAAAACCGGTTTACTATGTGTCCACTGTCCTAACTCCATGCAAGTCCGGTACCCACATTATCAAAAGATAGCATACGCGGTGTTCATGGCATCCGGAAGCTGCGACACTAGTTTCAAGAGTGTTCGATAGCGGTAGCCTCAAGTACCTCTTAACGACATTATAAACAACCATGACGCGACGGGCGGATTGCTAAATGGGCCATAGAGCTCCCTCCATTCGACATAACCTATAAGCTACGACGAGCTATTAAGTCGCAGGTTTTGGCCGACTTCGTGGCCGAATGGACCGAAGCCGAACTCCCTAAAGAGTACGGCGCATACTCCAATTGGATCATGCACTTTGACGGCTCCAAAATGTTGGCCGGCCTGGGGGCTAGCGTCGTCCTGACGTCCACAACCGGGGACACAGTCCAATATATCCTTCAGATAATGTATACGGACTCCAACAACGCAGCCGAATACGAGGCCCTTCTGCACGGCCTCCGGATGGCAGTCTCCATGGGCATTAAACGCCTAGAGGTGCGCGGGGATTCAAACCTCGCGGTATCTCAAATAAACGGAGACTTTGATGCCAAAGATCCGAAAATGGCAGCGTACCGCAATGCGGTCCTAAAAATGTCAGCACGGTTCGAAGGGCTCGAATTTCATCACATAGCCCGGGACAACAATCAGGCTGCGGACCTATTGGCACGCATCGGTGCAAAACGCGATGCCGTCCGCCGAACATCTTCCTGGAACGGCTGTTCAAGCCATCTGTACTATGGGAAGGGGAGTCCGGAAATAACGATTCGGACCCAACCGCACTGCCTGACACCGAACACTCTGACACAATTGGAGGCTCTGCCACCGAGATAACACCCTCCGCTCACGAAATAATGGCGATTATCGCCCCGTGGACGGAACCATTCCTAGCCTACCTAACTAGGCAGGAACTCCCCGAAGACCAAAATGAGGCTCGCTGCATAGTACGGCGATCCAAAGCCTATAAAGTCCATGAGGAGAGCTCTATAAGAAAAGCACAACAGAGTCCTTCAAAGGTGTATCTCCGAAGAGGAAGGGCGAAACCTCTGGCTGAAATTCATGCCGGACTGGGTGGGCACCACGCCGCAGCCCGGCCCTTGTACGCAAGGCCTTCAGACAGGATTTTATTGGCCAACGGCCCGGCAGATCTTGAGGATTTAGTCCAACGATCGTCGGTTGCCAGCTTTTTGCTAACCAAAGCCACATGCCACCCACCGCCCTCAAAACTATACCCATCACCTGGCCATTCGCGGTCTAGGGGCTTGACATGGTTGGACCCCTTAAGGGAGGATCCCACAAGCAAAAATACCTATTGGTCATGGTGGATAAATTCACCAAATGGATAGAGGCCAAGCCTGTTAAAACGGCCGAATCCGGACCGGTGATAGACTTCATATCAGGGGTAGTGCACCGTTACGGTGTCCCCCACAGTATCATCACTGATAACGGCACCAACTTCACGGCCGATGAGGTCAAATTATGGTGCAAAAACATGGGCATTAAGCTCGATTACGCTTCAGTCTATCACCCTCAAACCAACGGCCAAGTCGAGCGAGCAAACGGTCTAATCATGAGCGGCATTAAACCCAGACTAGTGCGGTCCCTCAAGGAATCTAACACGCACTGGGTTGAGGAGCTCTACTCCGTACTCTGGGGGTTGCGGACCACGCCAAATCATACTACCAGATTCACACCATTTTTTATGGTGTACGGCGCAGAGGCAGTCTTGCCCTGCAACATAATTCATGACTCACCTCGTGTGCGCATGTACGAAGAAAGGGAAGCCGATCTCGATCGGCAGGACAGTTTGGACGCATTGGAGGAGGAGCGCGACGTGGCAAAAGCTCGTTCCGCATTTTATCAACAGCAGGCTCGAAGATATCAAAGCAGGGAAGTACGGGCCAAAGCTTACAACGTTGGCGAACTAGTTCTCGCTGCGGACAAGAAAAAGGACAAACTCAAGCCCAAATGGGAAGGTCCCTTCATCATCGACCAGGTCCTGATCGGCGGAGCATACCGTCTGCGAAACGCATCGGATAACCGACTCGAGCCGAACCCATGGAACGCAGCCCGTCTACGAAGATTCTACACCTAAGCCGGACTCCAAGTTCGTCTCCTTCCTCTGTCCACATTTTCTATTTTTGCTGTCTTTTATTTCTCTTCTTCCTCCTCCTTCTTCTTGAAGCCTTTAGAGGCTCATTTGTGTTTTGTTCGCACATACTTGACGTGCTGTCCGTGCTCATTATACCTGGGGGCTTCTCTAACAGAAGCTTATTTATACGGGCTTCATGCCCAACACATGTGTCAAACTTTCGCATGTACCTTTTATTCACCATTATATGCATCGATATGACTTAAGTTTTGGCCAAGCTGGGTTGCCTGGCTCCTGTGCTTACCCCTCGTTCCCGATTGTTCGGCTAGGTGGTAAAGGAGCACCTCTGCGATTATTCTGCCGGGTCAGCGGATGTGTACCTCGGACCGGGTGAAGCCAAAGCTAGCGTTCTTAAGGGAATATTCAGTCGGTGAACTGAAAGATGATTTTTAACTATTCACCCATCTGCCCCCAGATGATTTTCTGCTTTCTTAGCAGTTTGGACATGCACTTTAGGGCATGCCTCCCAGCGAAAGGAACCCTTAACGGAACTATTCTCCCTGGAAGATGTTTCTTACTATCCATGTAATATAACATAACTAGTTGGGCACTTATGCGATACAGCAATAATGACCCCTCGCCTTGTCTCCATGCATGCCCGGTTCTTATATAACCGCGAGGGTATTCGGACACACTCCGGACTGTTGGGTCCCGAGGTCGGCGAAAAGGTCCGTTATGACAAACGATCTACAATCCGGCTAGAAGACATTTTTATGTCATATTCAATTACATAGTCAACTCGACTCATTGTATTCCTCCTCAATGCCATCTAATAGGCTATCTAATTTACAATCTTGTTGGGAATACTTGGCGGCCAATTCTACTTGGCGTACACTAAGCTTTCAGGATCTCCTTCCCATCGGGCCCCACATGTTCGACCTCGGCCATGTGGTTTGGGTCAACAACCGTGTGCAGCGTCTTTACCATGGCCCAGGCCTCCCTGGCGCCTTGACGGCAGGCCAATATCTTCCATAGTCGGAAGCGCCGCTGTTCTCCTTGAAGCCGCTCTGCCAGCTCCCCAATGCCTTCGGGCAGGGAGATAGATGGCCACAAGGCCTGGTCGACGCTTTTCATCACCTGCCGAACTCGTTCGTGCAGCTGACGCAGTTCGGGAAGAAGATCACCTGAAGAACTGGGCATCTCCTCTTCAGGACGACCTGTGAGCAAACCTGCATACATGTTTATGTTAGTCGCCTTCCTCGCCGAACTCTTTCAAATTTCGCTCAAGCACTTACTGAAAATGTCGCGACGAAGCCGTCGATTCTCCTTTACGGAGTCAGACAACTGGGCACGGACATCCTTTAGTTCCTCACCCAGTTGGGTGTTGGCATCTTGGAGGTTATTTTTCTCCTGCTGCACCCTCGTAAGCAAGCTCTCGCCGGCCTTTAGCTGGCGCAGGAGTTGTTGCTTGTCGGATCTAGTCCGCGCCATCTGCAATATTATTGTCGATTTACACACGCCGCACTTCATAACCTATTTATCTTTTGAAGCATATATTACGGAGGGGTCTGTGGCTCCCCCATGGCGGCTAGTCGGCCTCAAGTTGGGCCTTGCATTCTTCAAGCTCTGGGACAGTCGGGTATTCTTTTTGAAAGATCCTGCATAACAAATGAACCTTAAATCAGTTATTCTAACTAATTTAAGTCTCGGAACTCTTGGCATATATAATCATCAAATTTCCTCACCGTATGTCCTTTACATACTGCTCCGTGGCTCTGGCTAGACCATCTTGAGCGGCACGGAGGTGCGCATCTCCCGAATTGAAGGCATTCAAGGCCTCCTGGGAGAAACATGGGTCACGAAGAACTGTCCGGCGGTGCCTCTGATTCATGGCGCTCTCCACCTCAAAGTTGGTGGCGGACAGCCTGTCGGCATCCTCTGTCGGAGGAGCATCCGACGCACGCCTCATGCTCGCCTCCGCTTCTGGACCCGACTTTGGAGCCTGGCTGGCGGAGGTTTGATTGGCAACCTCTCCGGACTTAATCCGGCGAGTGCTCTTTTTCCTGAAAAGAGCACCAGCGTTAGTACGCCTTCCAGGAATCAATCCTGGGAATATGGTGACACGCCATACCGTTGCGGCGGAGTTTCGATCCGGACCGCACTTCTTTTTAGCCTGCGGGGCCGTACTGCCCCTTGTTGGCTACCTGCCGCGGGCTCGGCCTCCTGCCTCGAAGGCACCCCCTGCGAAACACCATTTGTGTACGGTGATCAGGAAATAAGCACGGATGGATCATTATCAGAGTATTGGGACCTCGGTCTCAGTTACCTGCGAGGCTGGAAGTATTCCGGGGTAGTCGGCCGTAATGGCAACCAAAGCATTGCCGTAATGGAACACCCCGTCGATCAACTCCACCTTTATATCCGGATCCTCTTCGGAGGCCGGATCGAGGGACCGTTCCGGCTCCTCAGGTTGTGGGGGAGGGCTGTGTATCTTCTCCACGACCCAGCGCAGTTCCTGCGCAGAAACCATGAAATGAGATATTTAATCACGGGAACATGGATCGGACAGGCCACAAAGATGTTTGCTTACCCAACTTCGAGGATTATTCAAGAAAACTTCGCTCGATGGGTTGACGGAGAAAATCCTCCTACTCCCCTTTATACATGGCGGACAAGGTCTTCACCAGTTCGGTGATCGATCCGGCCCTTTGCGGCCATGGCGGGTGGCATCGTCCTCCCGTTGAAGTCCCACATGGGTGGCCCCTATATTGGGCGGCTGCACTCCCCTCATAATCTGATTGCCATGACTCCAATCATGGTCAATCCGACATGAGCCGATAATCTTATTGGCTCATCAAGTAAAGGACATCTCGGTCATTTTCCCTCCGGGGCTCATGGCGCCAGCTTAGGCGTTTCTTCAGAGGAGCGTTGCTAAACTCCAGAAGGCCGATCCGAACAGGATCCGGCAGCGGGACGCCCTCCATGTAAAACCATTCCGAAGGCCAGTCTTCGGATGCCTTCTTCGGGGTTCCGGATAGATATCCGGTCCCGGCGATGCGCCATAGTTCGGCTCCGCCCACTTGATATATTGACCCCTCATGAGAACGGGGTACTAGGCAGAATAATCTCTTCCACAGCGCAAAATGAGCCTCGATGCCCAAGAATAGTTCGCACAGGGCCACGAAGCCCGCAATGTGCAAAATGGAGGCAGGCGTAAGGTGGTGCACCTGGAGGCCGTAGAACTCCAAGAGCCCCCGGAGAAACGGATGGATTGGAAATACGAGTCCTCTTACTAGATAAGAGACGAAGCATATCCGCTCTCCTTTAGAGGGATCGGGGACACTCTCCGCTTGCTTTCCGCCCTTGTAGGTGGCAAGTCCGGCTCGAACCGGAACCATGAAGGCCGGGGGAAGAAATCCCTTGGTTTGGAGTATAACTAACTCGCTATGCGGGACTGAGCATCTCTTCCAATTTCTAGGCTGAGGGATGGGAGCGTGAGAGGAGGAGCCGCGTCGACTGTCCATGATGGAATGGGCTTTGGTCAGAGGCGCTCTGATGAAAGCTCGCAGAGGAGGGATGGTGTGACTCAGATCTAGATCCTCGCCCCTTTTATAGGCGGCTCATTTGCGTAGCTAGAGGGATAAGTGTAAAAATACCCTGGCTTTTCGCATTCATTCAAACACGTGGAAGATGGCCATTATTGGGCGTAGAAGCCAAGGAGCACAGCATTTATCAGAAGCCGGACACTATTCGACAAGTATATGGAATTTGGAGAAGAACCCGCCTCGCAATGCCGAAGACAAACTACGCGCCGGACTCATCATCATTGAAGCCTGGTTCGGGGGCTACTGAGGGAGTCCCGGATTAGGGGGTGTCTGGATAGCCAAACTATCACCGTTGGCCGGACTCCTGGACTATGAAGATACAAGATTGAAGACTTCGTCCCGTGTCCGGATGGGACTTTCCTTGGCGTGGAAGGCAAGCTTGGCGATACGGATATGTAGATCTCCTACCATTGTAACCAACTCTGTGTAACCCTAACCTATCCGGTGTCTATATAAATCGGAGGGTTTTAGTCCGTAGGATGAACAACAATCATACCATAGGCTAGCTTCTAGGGTTTAGCCTCCTTGATCTCGTGGTAGATCTACTCTTGTACTACCCATATCATCAATATTAATCAAGCAGGAGTAGGGTATTACCTCCATCGAGAGGGCCCGAACCAGGGTAAAAACATCGTGTCCCTTGTCTCATGTTACCATCCGCCTAGACGCACAGTTCGGGACCCCCTACCCGATATCCGCCGGTTTTGACACCGACACCTTTTTTCACCATACTTTCACTTTCCATGGCTAACCGTATCCACGGGTGCCCTCCATACCAACACTTTGCAAGGAATTTGTTATTTGACAACATAAAGTAAATTCATTTTTCATTTCGGGACTGGGCATCCCTAATACCTTTGCCTTACTCTCGTGCAATGACAAGTGAATAACACACTCATCGTGAGAATAACACATCTAGCATGGAAAATATTAGCCACCCCTCACCGCTCCGTGAGCGGTACGAACACACAAAAGAGAAGTTTATTTTGAAAATTAGAGATGGCACATACAAATTTTCTTAGAACGGCAAAAGAATACCGCATATAGGTACATATAGTGGACTCATGTGGCGAAACTGGTTTATAGGTTTTTGGATGCACAAGTAGTGATCATACTTAGTGCAAAATGAAGGCTAGCAAAAGATTGAGAAGTGACCAACAAAGAAACGAATAATCTCATAAGCGAGCATTAAGCATAATTAACACTGAATAATGCACCACAAGTAGGATATAATTTCATTGCATGACTATTGATTTCGTGCTTGCATAGGGAATCACAAAGCTTAACACCAATATTCTTATTAAAGCATAATTACTCATCAACATGACTTCCATATCACATCTGTAAGTGCATCTAGTGCCACCCCTAGTTGGTTTTGGAGTATTGACGACAAACTTGGTTGAGGGACTAATGTGTTTGACAGGTAGTAGTCCCTTATTGATTCGGTTTACCTACCAGAGATGACCCCTAAAAATGTGTGAAGACATTGAAGACAATGGTGGTCTGTGAAGATATTCATTGTGAAGATTATGACATGAGAAGACATTCACATGAAGACTATGGGATGCGAAGACATAGTTGTTTTGTAGTTTCGTTTTCTTCTTTGTTGAGTAATAGGAACCACCATACTGTTAAGTGGGGTCCAAGTGAACAATGTCAGAGTGACCGATGTGATGCTCAACCAAATCCTATGTCTTCGATCAAAGACAATGAGAGCAAATCTTATCCAGAGCTGGATGAGTCAGCTTTACTTGTAGCCCAAGTCAAGATGCCGCGTGTGTTTGAAATCAGATCGTTGGACACGTGTCAGTTCTTAGTGACCCAGGGTCATTTCGGACAAATCAGGTCGGGTTACCTCCTGGCTATAAATAGCCCACCCCCTACACCCTAAATTGGCGGCTGCTCAGAGTTAGTGCACGGCTTTTGTCGTTTGAGAGCAACCCAGCTCCGAAGCATTTGAGAGAGAGAGATCCTTGCGAGGACAAAGCCCAAAACACCCAGAGCCAAAGAGTGGTAGGCATCACTGAAGTATTTCTGTCCGCGTGATCTGAAGACTTGTTACACTTGAGGACTGTGAATTCTCCAGCCGGTTAGGTGTCGCGTTCTGAGCATCCAAGAGCCATTGTGGACTGCCAGTGAACGGAGTTTGTGAAGGTTTGGAAGTCTACCTTGAAGACTTCCAAGAGTGATTGGGCGAGGACTAAGTGTTCTTAGCTCAAGGGGAATAAGGTGAAGACGCGGACTTCTAAGTTAAATCTCAGCCTCCCTAACCATACGTACAGTTGTCACAGCAACTGGAACTGGTCTACCAAATCCTTGTCTTCACCAAGCAACTGGTTCTATCCTTCACTTCCCTTTACTTTATAGTTTGTCCTCGTGAAGTCATTGCCTGCTTCATGATCTAATTGTCTTCACTGTGTGAAGACTGGTTGTTGTTTAGCTTCATACTATCTTCCATCCTGATCCATACTACCTAGCTGCTGATAGTCTTCGTGCTTTCACTTCATTGCTTACTTGACTAAGGCTTGTCTAGTGTAGTCTACCTTCCGCTGCATATCAATAGGTTCATTTCTATTGTTTGTCTTCAAAGCCCTCGTGTTTTGAAGACTTTCATAAAAATCGCCTATTCCCCCCCCCCCCTCTAGTCGATAACTAGCACTTTCAATTGGTATCAGAGCAAGGTGCTCCCTTGTTCTGTGTGATTCAGTTTAACCACCTAGAGTTTTAGCTATGTCAACTGCAAGGATAATTAAGGTCTCTCCTGCGTGCCCTGTCTTTGATGGCACTGAGTACCCCTACTGGAAGAATAAGATGCATATGCATCTTGAAGCCATTGACGTTGACCTCTGGTATGTCGTCAAGAATGGCGTTCCCAAGGTCGGTGAAGGTGTCACCGCTGCTGATGTCAAGAGGTTCATTCAACTGGACTCGACCGCTAAGAATATCGTCTATGGTCCTCTGACCAAAGGACAGTATGGCCTTGTCAGTGCTCTGGAAACTGCGAAGCTAGTCTAGGACTGGCTCTCCAAGGTCAATGAAGG
This sequence comes from Aegilops longissima, assembly GCA_021605205.1. NCBI lineage: Eukaryota > Viridiplantae > Streptophyta > Magnoliopsida > Poales > Poaceae > Aegilops > Aegilops longissima. The sequence goes on from CM038676.1 coordinate 580,862,776, forward strand.
CGTCTCAACCCAGTGAGACTCAAGGATTGATGTTCTTCGCAACCTCTTCAACCGCTTCAAGAGAAACGACAATGAGAATGTCCAGCTCACGTTTGATCGCCTCACGGATATCACAAATGAGCTTCGCGCACTTGGCGCCACTGAGATCACCAAGAAAGAAATCATCAAGAAGCTCCTGAGATCACTTGACAGCACATTCGACACCCTGGCCCTGATGATTCAAGAATGTCCTGACTTCAAGACTCTCGATCCGTCTGACATACTTGAGAGGCTCAACACACATGATTTCCAGTTATCTGAGAAGAGAGATATCTATGGTCCCAACTATGGCCGAACTCGCGCTTTGAAGGCAAATGTTGTTTCCTCATCGAAGAAGAATCATTCGCAGCCTGGGATCCACGAAGACATTGGAAAGGAGCTTGTTATGCTTGTGAAGAAGTTCCAGAAGTTCACCAAGAAGAAAGGCTTCAGAAAGTCTTCAAGATCCAGCTCTAGAAATGATGAAGCTTCCACTCGTGACCACAAGAAGAGAACATGCCACAAATGCAAGAAACCTGGTCACTACATCTCTGAGTGTCCACAGTGGGACAATGAGACCAAGAAGAAGAAGAGCAAGGAATATGATTCTGATGACAAGAAGAAGAAGAAATCCTCAAAGTCTTCTTCAAAGTCTTCGTCAAAGTCTTCATCACACTAGAAGAGCTCATCAAGCAATGATCATGCATTGGTTGGCAAGGAGATGGATTCAGAGGAGGAGTCTGCTTCCGAGGAGGCGGAGGTGGAGTCTGAGGAGGAGTCCAATTCAGGCGTGGCAAGCCTGGCTCTAGCTTCAACCTATGTCACCAAGTCCATCTTCAACACTGAAGACAATGGCCTCGTCACCAACACTGATGCTAATGATGAGGATGACTCTTCTCCCACTTACTGCTTCATGGCACGAGGTGCTAAGGTAAACTCACGCGATGCTTACTTTCAAACATCAAGTGAAGATGACTCTGAATGTGAATCTAAACCTGGCTACAAAAACTGCAACTGAACAACAAACTGCTATGGAACATATTCAAAAGTTGCTAGAAAAAAGCGATGACCTGTTGGACGCGGAAATGACCCGAACTCAGTCCTTAATTGAAGACATTAAAAATCTTCATGTTAAGTACGAGGAACTTGAAAGTCGTCATGAAACGCTCTCAACTACTCATGAAAAGCTCTGCTATGACTATCTTCAAAGGAAGCAAGAACTTGAGAACTTGAGAGCGACTCATGAAGGTCTTCAAAAAGAGAAATGAGTCACTCCGCGCTCAACAGATTAGTTCCGCTGAGGAAGGGTTTGAACCACCATGTCTAAAATGCCTTGAGCATGATAATGCTGTCTCTGTTGCTGAATGTTCTACTGCTGCTACTGTTGCAATATCAACTACTGATGTGGTAACTAACTCCTCCACTGAGGATACCACTACTATTGCTGATGAGGATGCCAGGTTGAAGAAATTGCTTGAAACAGGAATCTACGAAAGTCTCAAAGGGCATCAGACACTATGTGATGTCCTCAAGAAATAGATTCTGAACCGAAACCCTAGGAAAGAGGGTGTTGGATTCGAGAGGAAAATGAATGTTGATGGTTATTACTGGAAGCCTGAGCAGTACCCCAAAACCACATGGGTTGCTGCAAAGGAACCTTCAGTGGTTCCATCTACCTTATCTGGCTTCACTTGTGCTAACCTGATTATCATTGATGAATCCTTTGATGCAAACTATAAACTGTTTAAGAATCAGAATGGTGAAGTGTTTGCCAGGTATATTGGTACTAACTACAGGAATGGACCACCTTTGAAGAAGATCTGGGTGACCAAAAGTTGTCTTGAGAAACTTCCTGTGAATGTCATCATGACACCACCTGGGAAGAAGACAAACTCCAGACAAAAGGCTTCATATGGTCCAAAGGCTTCATACAGACAGAGGACTCACAGAGTCACCCTAACACCAATGTTTTGCAGGGAAACCATACTCAGACTTATGAATATGAGCGTGATTCATCAAACCGCTATGTTCATAAGACCAAGAACTTTTCTGCTTATTCTTATGAGTATTATTCACCTCCTGCAAGGCTATTTGCTAGGGCTCCAAAGCCGAAGTTCTCAGATGCTGCACTTAGACTCATTTCTTCGAAGCCACCCCTGAAGATGTGGGTGGTTGCTACGTCTTGAGCTTGCGTTGGTTTTCCTCGAAGAGGAGAGGGTGATGCAGCAAAGTGTAGCGTAAGTATTTCCCTCCGTTTTTGAGAACCACGGTATCAATCCAGTAGGAGGCTCCTCAAAAGTCCCACTCACCTACACAAACAAACTGAGAACTCGCGACCAACGCAATAAAGGGGTTGTCAATCCCTTCACGGCCACTTGCGAAAGTGAGATCTAATAAAGATAGTATGATAAGATAGATATATTTTTGGTATTTTATAATATAGATGCAAAAAGTAAAGATGCAAATAAAAGTAGATTGGAAACAAATATGATAAGAGATAGACCCGGGGGCCATAGGTTTCACTAGTGGCTTCTCTCAAGATAGCATAAGTATTACGGTGGGTGAACAAATTACTGTCGAGCAATTGATAGAAAAGCGCATAGTTATGAGATTATCTAGGCATGATCATGTATATAGGCATCATTTCCATAACAAGTAGACCGACTCCTGCCTGCATCTACTACTATTACTCCACACATCGACCGCTATCCAGCATGCATCTAGAGTATTAAGTTCATAAGAACAGAGTAACACATTAAGCAAGATGACATGATGTAGAGGGATAAACTCATGCAATATGATATAAACCCCATCTTGTTATCCTCGATGGCAACAATACAATACGTGCCTTGCAACCCTTTCTTTCACTGGGTAAGGACACGCAAGATTGAACCCAAAGCTAAGCACTTCTCCCATGGCAAGAAAGATCAATCTAGTAGGCCAAACCAAACTGATAATTCGAAGAGACTTGCAAAGATAACTTAATCATACATAAAAGAATTCAAAGAAGATTCAAATATTATTCATAGATAAACTTGATCATAAACCCACAATTCATCGGATCTCGACAAACACACCGCAAAAAGAGATTACATCGAATAGATATCCACAAGAGAGGGGGAAAACATTGTATTGAGATCCAAAAAGAGAGAAGAAGCCATCTAGCTAATAACTATGGACCCGTAGGTCTGCGGTAAACTACTCACAACTCATCGGAGGGGCAACGATGTTGATGTAGAGGCCCTCCGTGCTTGATTCCCCCTCCGGCAGAGTGCCGACGAAGGCTCCAAGATGGGATCTCGCGGATACAGAAGGTTACGGTGGTGGAAAATGTGTTTTGTGGTGCCCTGGATGTTTTGAAGTGCGTGGGTATATATAGGAAGAAGAAATACGCGGTGGTCGCCCAAGGGGCCCACGAGACGGGCGCGCCTATAGGGGGCGCCTCCTATCTCATGGAGACTCCGTTGCTTCTTGACTTGCACTCAAGTCTCGGATCACGTTCAAGCAGAAAATCACGTTCGAAGGTTTCATTCCGTTTGGACTCCGTTTGATATTCCTTTTCTTCGAAATACTGAAATAGGCAAAAAACAGCAATTCTGGGCTGGGCCTCGGGTTAATAGGTTAGTCCCAAAAGTAATATAAAAGTGGAAAATAAATCCCAATAAAGCCTAAAACAGTAGATAAAAGTAGCATGGAGCAATCAAAATTATAGATACGTTGGAGATGTATCAGTGGTTAAGAAAAATTAACTCTTTCTTGCAGGGAAAGGTCTCCGGCCGGAAATCAAAGGCTTCCAATGCTTATGCTGGGGACCTAAAACATCTTGTGGGATGCAAGATAAAATGCCAAAATGGTCTTACTATGTATTTCGTCCCGGGATTCCTTGACAAACATCCTATTTATCCTAACAAAGATCTGAACTTTCATAATCCGCTTGTTTGTCAAATGTTTATGCTTCAGAATACCCTTGGTGAAGCCTATCCCCCAAACTACACAACCACCTGGTTTTGAAGACCCAAAGCATCCTGACATGGTATACAAGCTCAACAAGGCACTGTATGGCCTCAAACAAGCCCCTCGCGCTTGGTATGACACACTCAAAGACTTCCTGAAGAGCAAATGCTTCAAACCTGGTTCCCTAGATCCTACACTCTTCACAAAGACATATGATGGTAAACTGTTTGTATGCCAAATCTACGTGGATGACATTATCTTCGGCTACACTGACAAGAGATACAGTGATGAGTTTGGGCACATGATGCAAGAGCAATATCAGATGTCCATGATGGGTGAGCTGAAATTCTTCCTCAGTCTTCAAATCCGTCAGCAGAGCAATGGCATCTTCATTTCACAAGAAAAAATATCTCAAAGATTGCCTGAAGAAGTTTGGAATGCAAGACTGCAAAGGGTACACGATGCCAATGGCAACCAAAAGTCATCTGGGCCCCGATGACAATGGTAAAGAGTTCGATCAAAAGGTATACCGCTCCATGATTGGTTCTTTACTCTATTTATGTGCATCTAGGCCAGGTATCATGCTTAGCGTTTGCATGTGTGCCCTATTCCAAGCGGCACCAAAGGAATCGCATCACTTACAGCTATGTTGTAAAGGACTAAACATATATGCATGTTCTGTCCTTTACAGCATTCACTTATAGCTATGTCTTCATACTTGAATTTTTCTGGTCTAAGTGAATGTGATCGGACCCTAACCCCTTCTGTGCTTCTTCCTCAAATTCTATCTATCCAAGTCATATGAATTCTGTTCAAACCTATACAATGTCTTCACTGAGTCCTTGTCAGAAGAAGACACAAAGACACGCATTTAAATCTGTTTTTAATGCCATATCCCTTGTGCCTGAATACCGGAGAAGCCATAATGACCACCCGATAATCCAGGCGTGCGTGGGAACATGGAACAACTTCCAATAAGTTGCATGTAAGCCACGTGTCCTTCAGATATGAACCGCCAAGGGCACCCGTGTAATTACGTTGTGCAGTCCCTTTCCTTATAAATACACACACCACGCGGTCATTATCTCTTCTTCCACCTTTCCACCTCGCTCAAACCCTAGTACCTCCGCTAGCTCGCGTCGACGCCGGAGACGAAGCGCTTAGCCGCCGCGACTTCTTCGACGCCGTCCTCACGCCGGCCGCGGACCTCGTCCTCTCCGCCGCCGCCGTAGGGTGTCTTCCACCGCCAAGTTAGGGCATGGGAGATTGAACTGCTCGGCTTCCTTCTATGCCTCATCTAGCAGTTCGTCGGTGGTAATTAAATCTTACTTTTTACTGTCTTTTTGATCCGTCAAATCCATCCACTTCAACCAAAAGTGATTTCTACACTTCCAAATCTGGATCTGTCTCTTTCAGCATCTCATATGATGCTAAGGGTATTCACTTTTGCTTCCTAACTAGTTAGATTCCTCACTTGTACTTATTCATGCATTCGTACAAATCTGGAACCAACTCTCTTCAAATAAGTGAATGTCTTCGGACTATGAGGTCAATGTCTTCAAACTGATTTATCTTCAAAATCTTTTGAGAATGCATATGACCTCTTCCCTCGCACCTCTAAAGCTGTCACAGGTACATGTCCGTGGGAGAATCCCTTGGTTCTCATAGTTTGCATTCATTTACAGAGTTCTTACAGCATCATATTCACTCCCCTGAAGCCAGTTCTTGTCTGACCAGTAGATGGAAACATTTCACTATTCTGAAGCCAGTCAGTCTGAATATTATGGCCACAAAAAAGTCTGCAAGGAAAGGTGGCAGGCAGCACAGAGGCAACACAGCTCTAGATCTGCGTCTGGATCTGTATGAAATGTACATAACTGATCCTGAGGAGAACTATAATCAGCGAAAGACCCGAACCCAATGGATTTGAAGATATTGGGCAGAACAGTGGTCCAAGTACAACTTCGTCACTGCCGAGTATGCTGAGAAGAATGCTATCAAGCGCCCATGGGGCGATATACTGTACAAGAATCTGCAGCCAAAGTCGAAGCCTGAAGCTATTGCCCAAGGTTTCTATCCGTGCATGGTCCGGGGACCGAAGCCTTGGAATGCCGACCCATCATCCATGCTATGGTGTCGCGAAGACAATCTTTTAAAGCACAATTATCAGTTTGCAAAGGAGTCAGCAGCAAAGAACAAGAAGGATCTTGGACTCAACTTCAACCCTCGTCCATCTGCTGCTAGGCAGGATGGCACTCGTGATGCCAATCCGAATTTCATCAGCCCTTTCACCGGCTTCGATGGGCTCCTCTCCCACATTGCGGCTCAGAGGGCCACTGTGGAGCAATCAGTTGATGACGAAGACTCTGAAGATGCGCCTGCTTCACTGAAACAAAAGAAAAAGAAGTCAAAAGCTTCGAAGCCCTCTATGACACCAAATGCTTCGACTGTGAAGCCGCTTAATACTACACCTCCTGAACCCAGTGTGGAGTCTGAAGATTTGTCTCGTGTCTCCACGAAGACTGAGAAGACCAAGAAAACCAAGAAGCCCAAGAAGATTTCTGGGCATGAACTGACTCCAGCTGCCGTTCTGCGCAACGAGGAAGACACCATTGATCTGTCTAGTGATGAAGATCTTGGTGATGAAGCACTTGAGATGCTGATCAAGGGCAAGCAAGAGGCAGAGATCTTTAATGATCTGCCCCTCTTTGATGTTGATATTCTGAACAACTTCATCGATGAGTGGTTTGATGACCAGAGCATCAGTATTGATGATCTTCAGCTGCCTGTGGACATAAGCGTCACGTTTCACGGAGCCATTGCTAATGAGTTAGCATTGGGTCAGAAAATTGTCGAGCTCAAGAACAAGATTGACTATGAGAAGGAGCATTTCAAGAAGAATATGGCCAAGCTCAGTGTGGCTGATGTGCAAATCTTCAAGAAGATGCTGCATGATCTTAAGGAAGAATTCCACAAGAAGCGTGAGGAAGCCAAAGGCTCATGAGAGGGCATGAAGTACTTTGCGCAGAAATGCGTCCAAGCCCACAATGAAGCTGAAAAGCGAAAGGCTTTTGGGCGTCCTGGCATCGATCCCAGGATGGCTGCCAAGCAAAAGAAGAAGTCTATTGTGATCCAAACTGAAGCACCAAGGCAGGAAGAACCTCACATTGTCTTCCCTGCTAGTATGACTGGCTCAAAGCCTAAGGTCACCTGAGCAGCTTCAGAGGTGAAGAAGACAAGGGCAGCTGAAGCCGAAGCCAGGAAGCGCAAGCTCAAAGATACTTCTGATGATGCCCCATCCAAGAAGAAATTGAAGACAAAGTCTTCAAAGAAAGAGCGTGTTGCAGCCACTGAGCCCCTCATTGTTGAATCCATTTCTGTTGCCCTGCCTCAACCAACCATGAGCGTCGTCTTGTGAAACATGAGCCTGCTTCCACAGAGGCTCCAGAAAGTGAAGAAGTTCCAGCTACTGACCTCAACACAGCTGAAGGCATTGGTCGTGAAGACAATGTTGATGATGATGTAGTCCATCCTCAGCTCAAGCCCCAGTCGGTATCATCAATGAGCAGTGAACTTATCAGCATTGGTCGTCCATTGACGCCAATCGCTCAGGCTGAATCATGGGCCGAGTGCCAACAGCAAGACACCCCAGTACATGATGAGACTCCCAGAACATCACCACCTCAAGTTACCACTCCGGTGCTTGATGACGACAATTACATGGTACAGACCTCTCCCTCACCAAAGGTGTCGCCAGCGTTTCGCAGGCTTCGCAAAGGCCCCAGGCCACACATCACCATGTTGAGCATTCCAGAAGGGGAAGTGCACCAAAGCTCAGTCGCACATCAAGTGTTTCCTGAAGCCACCCCTACTGCGAATGTCTCTGTGTCTGAAGCCAAAGTCGTTGAAGACATTCCGGCTGCATCAGCCGATGAAGATGAAGAAGAAAGAGTTGCCACACCCCCAGCTACTGATCAAGTCATTCTCGAGGAGAATGTGATTGTGCCCGACCCGCCAGTCCTTGAACAAATGGAGGTTGAACACACAGAGGCTTCCACCAACAACGCCACTGAAGCCAATGACTCAGTCATGGCTGAAGACAATGTGGAGCCTGAAGCTACTATAACGCCAATCATCTCGTATGGCACCGTTCCTCCTCCAAGGCCTCACACCATGGAACAAGCCTTCAATCGTGGTCAGCTTGTCATAATTAGATGGCATATTTTGGTTCCTCCCACTACTCCCGGACCACAATATGACTATCATGTGGAGCGGAGGCCTCAAGTTCAGAATCCCAAGCCTAGCCTGCCAAGGCTTCCAGGTGCTGGAACTTCACAGGGTTCTTTCAGCGTGCATAGCTTCAGAGAGCACAATACCTTCTTTGACAGTGCCAATAATCCTTATTCAAAGCCAAAGATCTCCTCTGATAGATTCTGGAGTTATCAGCAGCGAAGCTATTACTCGTGCATCCTCTACAACCAAGACCGGATCTTTCCACACATGCGTCTGGATTATGAAGCCATAGCTGGGCTGGCCTGTCTTGAAGAAGCTCTTGACTTGCTTTAGGGATCAAGGGACACTCTTCTGAAGCTAAACTTGAAGGAGCCATGAAGACTTTGGTATTTATATCATCAATCGCATCAGATTCAATACCCAGGATTTCTTCATCAAACAACTAGCTGCTTCTGGGATTGATCTGTTTGGCTTAAAGTTCTATGCTCCATGGGTGATGCACCTGATTAAGCTTCATTCCACCATTGACTATCAACCCTCAGCACGCAACCACATTGTTTTTCTGCCTGAGGTTGATCTGTCTATTGAAGCCATCTACCCCGAGCCAGCCAAGAAGCCCCTACATCTTCAGAATGCTGAACATCAAAGCTTCACGCAACCAATCGAAGGAATTCTTGTCCCCAATGCTGCAACCCCCGCTTATCCTCTGGCTGGAAATATGAGAGTGCCACACCGTGCTAACACTGAAGCCACTGCAAGTATGATTGCACAAAGGCCTCGGAAGCGTTCTCGTGTACTCAATGACCGAGAGCTTCTTTTGGTCTTGCATCAGAAGTAGGATAATCATCATGACTGGCTAAAGCGTCAGATGCAGAGTCTCTTGGTGGATGTCAATCGCATTCGTAACTTGGCCACCAAGAACTCGTTTGTTGCACATGAAGCCTGTCGGCGGTCATGGAAGAGCCTCACAATGCTCTGTCCTAAAGACGATCTTCGCGAAGATGGCTTCACAGAGAATTTCAAGTTTGATTCCAGGCCTCCACCAAATGCAAGCTGGCGTCACACGCCGTCTATTGAGGACTCTGAACATTCTTCTTCGTCTGCAACAGTTGTTGCAAGAGTCGTCGACACTGTGTCTCGACACTGTGTCAAGCCCGTCTGCACCACCAAACTCCAACGACAACCCTGCTCCATCATCTACTCCAACTGGGAACGAGTAGATACTCTATGTCTTCAAGCTTTTATGGCCATTACTGACAAAAGGGGGAGAAGCATATGAGTTGATAGTCTTCAAGCGGGTCCATATGGGTGGTTGCATTATTTTCGCTAAGTCTTTACAACTCTCGTCTTTTGAAACAATTTGGTTCTTTGAGTTGTAACACTTAAACTCGATGGTCGTCTGCTACTTTTTCTGCTACCTTGTGATGCGATGATAAATCCCGCATGAAGTCATTTTGCAGACGTCCGTTTTTCATTATGCATGTTATTATCTTCATTATATGTTTATATGCATGATGAACTGTCTTCATAAGTTGAAGAGGATCTCCACAAAGTAAAATATGCCATGTGCATTTGCATTCAAAATCAAACTACTTATATGCACATCTTCGGGGCCTTTTTGCTACTTATGAAGACAATGCCTTAATCCTTAACTTTCACATACTTTTATCCCCGTTGAAAACTTCAACCAGTTTGTCACCAATCACCAAAAAGGGGGAGATTGTAAGTGCGTCTAGTGCCACCCCTAGTTGGTTTTGGAGTATTGACGACAAACTTGGTTGATGGACTAATGTGTTTGTGAGAATTGCAGGATAACACAGGTAGTAGTCCCTTATTGATTCGGTTTACCTACCAGAGATGACCCCTAAAAATGTGAAGAAGACATTGAAGACAATGGTGGTCTGCGAAGATATTCGCTGTGAAGATTATGACATGAGAAGACATTCACATGAAGACTATGGGATGCGAAGACATAGTTGTTTCATAGTTTCCTTTTCCTCTTTGTTGAGTAATAGGAACCACCGTACTGTTAAGTGGGGTCCAAGTGAACAAAGTCAGAGTGACTGATGTGATGCTCAACCAAATCCTATGTCTTCGAGCGAAGACAATGAGAGCAAATCTTATTCCAGAGCTGGATCAGTCAGCTTTACTTGTAGCCCAAGTCAAGTTGCCACGTGTGTTTGAAATCAGACCGTTGGACACGTGTCAGTTCCTTAGTGACCCAGGGTCCTTTCGGACAAATCAGGTCAGGTTGCCTCCTGGCTATAAATAGCCCACCCGCTACACCATAAATTGGTGGCTGCTCAGAGTTAGTGCATGGCTTTTGTCGTTTGAGAGCAACCCACCTCCGAAGCACTTGAGAGAGAGAGAGAGATCCTTGCGAGGACAAAGCCCAAAACACCCAAAGCCAAAGAGTGTTAGGCATCACTGAAGTCTTTCTGTCCGCGTGATATGAAGACTTGTTACACTTGAGGACTGTGAATCCTCCAGCCGGTTAGGCGTCGCGTTCTGAGCATCCAAGAGTCATTGTGGATTGCCAATGAAAGAAGTCTGTGAAGGTTTGAAAGTCTACCTTGAAGACTTACTAGAGTGATTGGGCGAGGACTAAGTGTTCTTAGCTCAAGGGGAATAAGGTGAAGACGTGGTCTTCTGAGTTAAATCTCAGCCTCCCTAACCAGACGTACAGTTGTCACAGCAACTGGAACTGGTCTACCAAATCCTTGTCTTCACCAAGCAACTGGTTCTATCCTTCACTTCCCTTTACTTTATAGTTTGTCCTCATGAAGTCATTGCCTGCATGCATGATCTAATTGTCTTGACTATGTGAAGACTGGTTGTTGTTTAGCTTCATACTATCTTCCATCCTGATCCATACTACCTAGCTGCTGATAGCCTTCGTGCTTTCACTTCATTGCTTATTTGACTAAGGCTTGTCTAGTGTAGTCTACCTTCCGCTACATATCAATAGGTTCATTTCTACTGTTTGTCTTCAAAACCCCCGTGTTTTGAAGACTTCCATAAAAATTGCCTATTCACCCCCCTCTAGTCGATAACTAGCACTTTCAATTGGTATCAGAGTAAGGTGCTCCCTTGTTCTGTGTGATTCGGTTTAACCACCTGGAATTTTAGCTATGTCGAGTGCAAGGATAATCAAGGTCTCCGTTGCGTGCCCTGTCTTCTATGGTGCTGATTACCCCTACTAGAAGAACAAGATGCGTATGCATCTTGAAGCCATTGACGTCGACCTCTGGTATGTCGTTAAGAAGGGCGTTCCCAAAGTCGGTGAAGGTGTCACCGCTGCTGATGTCAAGAGGTTCATTCAACTGGACTTGACCACAAAGAACATCATCTGTGGTCATCTGACCAAAGGACAGCATGGCCATGTGAGTGCTCTGGAAACTGCGAAGCTAGTCTGGGACTGGCTCTCCAAGGTCAATGAAGGCGTCTCAACCCAGAATGACTCAAGGATTGATGTTCTTCGCAACCTCTTCAACCACTTCAAGAGAAAACGACAGTGAGAATGTCCAGCTCTCTCAAATAGGTGTGTCCAGCAAGGAATCAAGACTTAGAACACAAAATAATACAAGCAAAGACTCATATCATACAAGACGCTCCAAGCAAAACACATAGTATGTGACGAATAAAAATATAGTTTCGAGAAAAATACCGATGGTCGTTAAAAGAAAGAGGGGAGGCCACTCGGGGCATCCCCAAGCTTAGGCTCTTCTTACTCCTTATTCCTTCATCCATCGTAAGATAACCCAAAACTTGAAAACGTCAATCACACAAAACTCAACAAAACCTTCGTGAGATCCGTTAGTATAAGAAAAAAAATCACTACTATAAGTACTGTTGCAACCTATTCATATTTTATTCTTGCATTATATATATTGTATTCCAACTTTTGTATGGCAAAAACTCATCAAAGAAAACCATAGAATCATCAAAACAAGCACGCAACCCAAGGAAAACAGAATCTGTCAAAAACAGAACAGTCTGTAGCAATCTCAATTGTTCGAATACTTCTGTAACTCCAAAAATCCTGAAAAATAGGACGACCTGAGCAATTTGTATATCAATCTAATGTAAAACAAATCAGAGTTTTTCGTCGCTTCTGTTATTTTTGAAAATTCTAACTCTGGACGCAAAAGGTTCTGTTTTTTCTAGCAAGATTAAACAACTATCACCCAAGAAGATCCTAAGGTTCTACTTGGTGCAAACACTAATTAAAACACAAAAAAAACAATCATAACAGTAGCATAATTGTGCAAACAGTCAAGAACAGAAAGCAAAAAAGCAAAAGTAAATTTTATTCATTGGGTTACCTCCCAACAAGCGCTATAGTTTTACGCCCTTAGCTAGGCATAAAGCAAGGATCTAAGTTTTGTCATCTTTTGTTCGAGATCCATAAGATGCCCTCATGATTGATTCATATGGTAGCCTAATTCTTGTTCTAGGGAAGTGTTCCATACCCTTCCTTAGTGGAAATTGGTACTTAATATTGCCTTCTTTCATATCAATCACGGCACCAATTGTGCGTAAAAACGGTCTACCAAGAATAATTGGACAAGATGGATTGCAATCAATATCAAGAACAATAAAATCTATGGGCACAATATTCCTATTTGCAAGAATAAGAACATCATTAATTCTTCCCATAGGCTTTTTTATAGTAGAATCCGCCAAGTGCAAAGTTAAAGAGCATTATTCAAGATCGGTAAGACCAAGCACATCACATAAAGATTTTGGAATTGTAGAAACACTAGAACCCAAGTGACACAAAGCAAAACACTCATAATTTTTAATCTTGACTTTGATAGTATGTTCCCATTCATCATGCAATTTTCTAGGAATTGAAACTTCTAATTCCAATTTTTCTTCCAAAGCTTTCATGACAGCATCAACAATATGTTTAGTAAAAGCTTTATTTTGTTCATAAGCATGTGGTGAATTTATCATGGATTGCAACAAATAAATACAATCAATCAAAGAGTAACTATCATAGTTAAAGTCTTTGTAATCCAAAAGAGTGGGCACATCACTAGTTAAAGTCTTAACCTCTTCAAACCCACTTTTATCAAGTTTCTCAACAAGATTTTCACCCTCCGAATTATCGGGACGCCTTCTAGCTAAAGTTAACTCTTCTCCAGTCCCTTTTTCATCAATATTAGCTTTAATAAACAAGGAATCAATAGAAGAAACACCAATCATTTTAAGATCTTCACCACTTTTATGAAAGCAATCACTAGAAAACGCTTTTTCTAAAAATTCTCTTCTAGCTCTAAGCATAGCGGTTCTTTTCTTACTTTCATCCGTAGAAACATAAAGAGCTTTAATTGATTCCTCAACTTTAGGCACAAATATTTTCATCTTGAGATTTTCCACATCATGAGAAATTCTATCAACACTTCTAGACAAATCATCAATCTTATTCAACTTTTCTTCTATGGTACTGTTGAAAACTTTTTGTGTGTTGATAAATTCTTCAATATTATTCTCAAGATCAGAGGTGTTCCTATTATTATTATAATATTTATTTCCATAGGGATTAGCATAATTATTAGAGGAAGTACTAGGAAAAGGCCTAGGATTAAAATTACCTCTATAAGCATTGTTATTGAAATTATTTCGCGAGATAAAATTCACATCTACGGCATCACTATTTTTCTCAATCAATGTAGACAAAGGCATATCATTGAAATCAATAGGAGCACTTTTACTAGCAACCAATTTCATAAGAGCATCAACTTTTTCACTCAAAGAATAAATTTCTTCAACCGAATTAACTTTTTTACTAGTTTGGAACTCTTTCGGTATGTCATTGTGAATAATTTTCCATAATATTATCAAGAAATTTTGTGGCTTCACCCAAATTAATTTCCATATAAGTACCACCCGCGGTAGAGTCTAAAAGATTACGAGAAACAAAATTCAATCCTGCATAAAAAATTTGTATGATCATCCAAAGATTTGACCCATGAGTTGGGCAATTCCTTAGGATCATTTTCATTCTTTCCCAAGATTGTGCAACATGATCATGTTCAAGTTGCTTGAAATTCATGATTTAGGTTCTAAGGGAAATAATTTTTGCGGGCGGAAAATACTTAGTGATAAAAGCATCTTTGCACTTATTCCAAGAATTGATACTATTGCGAGGCAAAGAAGAGAACCAAATTTTTGCAGAATCACGCAAAGAAAACAGAAATAGATTCATCTTCACCACATCATTGTCCATGTATTTTTTTTCTTTTGCATCTCGCATAATTCCACGAAGGTATTAAGGTGGGACGCGGCATCCTCATTAGGAGTACCTGAAAATTGATCTTTCATAACAAGATTCAGCAAAGCAGTATTAATATCTCAAGACTCCACACTAGTGGAGGGAGGAGCAATAGGAGTGCCAATAAAATCTTTGTTGTTGGTATTTGAGAAAACAAATAATTTGGTGTTCTCTTAGGTCATTATGACTACGCAACAAGATTGCACTCAAAATAGATCCGGCAAGAAAACGGCGAACGGCAAAATTTTGTGAAGTAGGGGAGACGAAAATGAGAGGCAAATGGAAAATAATGTAAATTGCGAGGAGATGAGATTTGTGATTAGGAACCAAGTATATGTTGAAGATCCTCCCCGGCAACGGCGCCAGAAATTCCTTTTGATGCGGCTTGAAGCTAAGTCGGTATTTCCCCAAAGAGGAAGGGATGATGCAGCACAGCGGCGGTAGGTATTTCCCTCAGTGATGAGACCAAGGTTATCGAACCAGTAGGAGAACCAAGCAACACAACGTAAGCAGCCCCTGCACACAAATTACAAGTACTCGCAACCTGACGTGTAAAAGGGGTTGTCAATCCCTTTCGGGTAGCGACGCCCAAGATAGGCAAACGGACGTGAATAAATTGTAGTAGATTGATAGATCGAACGTCAAATAAAATAAATTGCAGCAAGGTATTTTTGTATTTTTGTTTTAATAGACCAGAAAATAAAATCAAAAGGAAAATAATATGAGAAAGAGAACCGAGGACCGTAGGTTTCACTAGTGGCTTCTCTCGAGAAAAATAACAAACGGTGGGTAAACAAATTACTATTGGGAAATTGATAGAACTTCAAATAATCATGACGATATCCAGGCAATGATCATTATATAGGCATCACGTCCAAGATTAGTAGACCGACTCCTGCCTGCATCTACTACTATTACTCCACACATCGACCGCTATACAGCATGCATCTAGTGTATTAAGTTCATGGAGAAACGGAGTAATGCAATAAAAACGATGACACGATGTAGAAAAGATCCATTTATGTAGAAATAGACCCCATCGTTTTATCCTTAGTAGCAACGATACATACGTGTCGGTTCCCCTTCTGTCACTGGGATCATACACCATAAGATCGAACCCACTACAAAGCACCTCTTCCCATTGCAAGATAAATAGAGCAAGTTGGCCAAACAAAACCCAAATATCGGAGAAGAAATACGAGGCTATAAGAAATCATGCATATAAGAGATCAAAGAAACTCAAATAACTTTCATGGATATAAAAAGATAGATATGATCATAAACTGAAAGTTCATCCGATCCCAACAAACACACCGCAAAAAGAGTTGCATCATATGGATCTCCAAGAGACCATTGTATTGATAATCAAAAGAGAGAGAGAGACAGGAAGCCATCTAGCTACTAACTACGGACCCGAAGGTCTACAAAGAACTACTCACGCATCATCGGAGAGGAACCCATGGAAGTGGTGAACCCCTCCGTGATGGTGTTTAGATTGGATCTGGTGGTTCTAGACTCTGCGGCGGCTGGAAATGACTCCCCTAGGGTTTCTGGAATATTGGGGTATTTATAGAGTAAAGAGGCGGTCCGGGGGGCACCCGAGGCTATTAAATGGGTGGTGGGTGGGACGTAAAATTCCCTACTCTCAGCCCCCAGGTCAAGCTGGGCATAGTTCGGAGGTGACACTATCGTGATGGCGAGAGATTGTATTAAGTCTAGTGTTTCGTTTAAGAGCGAGAGCTGGACAGGCGTCTGAGGATCTGCGGAGCTAGGCTTGGCGATAACCACTTGACCGAGCCCGAAGGACGCAGACCTCGAGAGTTCAGAGTTTGTGTCCAGAGGCGAGTCCGACTTCCCGATAACGGGAAGAGTCCCGTTTGACTCCGGGTCCGCCGACGGCGTGGTTGCATCTGAGTCTCCGGCTAGAAGCTCCGTGATGGGAGAGAGTACGGCGGGGTTTATACTCCCGTCTTCGGACGAAGTGGTCCGCCCCGGGTCTAAGGCCGAGGCGGACATGAGTGTCGACCCGTGGACGGGATCTGATAGTAGATCCGAAGGGCCTCCTTTATGCGGGTGTGGAGCGGCGGCCGAGGCCACGAACCCCTCAAAGATCAGATCTCCTCGGATATCGGCGATGTAGTTCAAACTTCCAAACCTGGTCTGGTGACCAGGGGCATGGCTGTCGACCTGATCAAGGTGACCGATCGAGTTGGCACGTAGCACGAAGCCGCCAAACACAAAGAGTTTACCAGGGAGAAAAGTCTCCCTGGAAACAGCGTCATTATCGATAACGAGGCGAGCCATCGATTATTGTGTCGACAACACAACGGAACTCTCATTGAAAGCACCAATGTCGGTGTCAAAACTGGCGGATCTCAGGTAGGGGGTCCCAAGCTGTGTGTCTGAGGATTAATGGTAACAAGGGACAATAGGGACACGATGTTTACCCAGGTTCGGGCCCTCTTAAAGGAGGTAAAATCCTACGTCCTGCTTGATTGTATTCGGTGTGTATAAGGGTTACAAGAGTTGATCTACCTCGAGATCGTAAAGGCTAAACCCTAGCTGTCTAGCCCATGATTCTTCCCCCTTTTCTACGGACCTAACCCTCTGGTTTATATACACACCGGAGGGGCCTAGGGTTGTAGAGAGTCGGTTTGCAGAGGAAGGAAGTATTACACTCGGACACCAAACCTGCCGTTCTACGCACATAGGAGACCTACCCGGACACGGGGGATAGTCTTCTGCTTTGTCTTCATGGCCCATCAGTCCGGCCCATATCGAATAAACCGGACACCCGAGGACCCCCTAATCCAGGACTCCCTCACCCCGAGTGCTGCATGCCGCCGACGTTGCCTTCTGTCGCTGCTGCTAGCCGCCGTCTGCGCTAGCTGCTGCTCGGGTGCGCGCTGAGGAGGTAACCCTAGGTACCTCCAGTGTCTATATAAACTAGGAGGTCTAGTCCGTAGCGAGGAGGATGAAAACTACAACCAGCTAGCCCTAGGGTTATGACATGATTTATGATCTCGAGGTAGGTCAAGCTTGTACTCGATACACAATCATCAATACAATCAAAGCATGACTTTGGGTATTACCTCTTCGAGAGGGCCCAAACCTGGGTAAATATTGTTTCCTTCATCTCCTGTTATCCATACATCCGAGATCCATAGCTCAGGACCCCTCCTCGAGGTCTGCCGGTTTCAGTACCGACACCACCCTCGAACGCTAACCCCCGTTCTCTCCTGACCTCGCTGCCACTCCCTCAACCCTCTCTCTCGCACGACCATGGAGACCGAAGCCACCGGATTTCCTTGGTCTCCTCACGTCGCTGCCTAGGCCCGGCGACGGTCGTCTCCGACCCGAGCATCCGTAGCCATCTCCCGTGTCCGACGTCACGACTCCTGCAAAACGCCGGTGAGCGTGCCAGCCGCGCCGCCGCTCCGTGCATAGCTCCTATAGCCTCTTCTTCCTCCCTCCCTTCCCCTTCCCTCCCCCTCTCATCTCTCCCTATTTCCCTTCTGGATCCATTGGTGTGAGCGTGCAGCCGCCACCGTCCCAACAATCCGTGTGTCGCCGGTAGATCTGCAGGCCGCCGCCGCCCAGCCACCATCGGCCGCCGCCAGATCTGGGCCCCTCTGCCATCCTCCCTCCTCTCTTCTTCTCTTCTCCTTCCTCCCATATCCGTTATGTTCCTCCTTTTCTCCTTTATCACATTTTACATCTGAAGTTTGTGGCCATCATGAAGAGATAATATATTTGTGCAACCAGGTGCAGATATGTGCTAATTTGCATAGTCTATCTTCAGATTTTGTGCTGCAAGTCTCAAGCATAATTATTTCAATCCTACCGTCACCTGTGTCAATTTTTTTCAGAGGTTATGAAAATGATTGTGCACTTTCTTGGTCAGTGTCATCAGTCCATGTAAATTTTGTGTTAAATAATAAACATAGTCTAAGCCCAACATATCTAACCAGATGCATGCTACCAAACAAAGTCTTGGCACATACTGCCTCCGTTTTAAAATAGATGACTCAACTTTGTACTAACTTTATACTATAGTTAGTACAAAGTTGAGTCATCTATTTTGAAACCGAGGTGACGGTAGGATTGTAATCTACTCCCTCCGCCACATAATATAAAAGTACCAAACAACTGCATTTGCATGTATTCAACATGTCTACCCTCCGCATGTAAAATGGAACAACCATGCTGGGTGAGTACTACCGCACCCTCCGAGACATGGAACAAGGGTTTTGGTGTGGCTCCAGCGCTGTTCCGGGCGATTGGCTGCCAGTGACATTGCCCTTGATGGTGTTGGTACCTTGGCAGTAATGGATCTTTAACCATGGATTTGATGCTTCATACAGGGAGTACGTGAGGCACGGGACATCCATCCCATCGTAACCACCGCGATCACGTGCCCGGCGCAACCGACGACGATTACAATACAGTACTACGCGAAAACAAAAACACCTGGGCCCCCCTCTTGGGGAGCGACGCGGACGCGCGCGTGACGCAAACTGCGCCAAATTTCAATGGGGGCGCAGCATAATCTAAAAAACGCCACGCGCTGCATGTGCCCGTCTCCCAACACGGCTCGATGACGCCATCGACGTCGAGCGTCGTCGTGGACGGATAATGAAGTTTTCAAACGGGAGGAGATCTCTCACCGGTGCTGGACAGTGGATCCCACCACCACATCGTACGAAAAGTTGTGTTGTGTACAGCATGTTTCTTGAAACCTACTGGATCGATCTCCCTCTCGCGTATCGCCACCTTTTCGACGCGTAGCGGCGAAGCAAATCAAAGCGGTGCGCGCCGGTACAGGCACTCCGGCACCGGCGACGAGCCTAATTACTACTCGCCGCACGTACGAACGAGCTGCACGCTTTCAAGGCAGTCCGGGACGGGAGAACCGCGCCCAACAGAGGACGCGTAGCGGGCGAGAAGTGATGCCGGAAGGGAGCCCGTGCATGCGTACCAGCTAGCTACTACTCCGGCGGCGATCGGGGAACTTAGGCGCAATCAAGGCGAGACATCGTACACCTACGAGATCCCTGCCGGTTCCGGTTTCGTCATTATGGCCGAGCCAGGCAGACCGAACGGCCGGCGTCACCGGGCGTCAGCGGCATGGCCGGGTCAAACGCTCGTCGTCATGCCATGTGTGCTGCGCCATTTCCCATCCTGCTCACTTCTAGCCTTCTAGACCTGCCGCCGCAGGCCACGCCGGAACGGGGCTCGGTCCCCCGCCGCTGCCACCTTGCTCGATCGAGCGAGCGAGCCCCCTACCGCCCTACGCCTCTTCCCTCGTCTAGGCCTGGTGATAATCGAGCCCATCGACCCAGCGCAGCGTGGCGCGAAATAAATGGAAGGCCATGCATGCATGCCCATCTCATGATCGAACCAAACGAACGTACTGCTAGGAGTACGTATTACTACTACCTCGAGCCGCGTTGGAGTGCCTCCGCCCCGGCTATCGTTCGCGCAGTTCTGCGACCGTTAATTTCGTGGTACGAGCGACCATGGGGGCGATGTGGGGCGCGCACTACGCAATCTACACGACGCGAGCGGCGGTGCAGCTGCAAGGTAGTAGTATGATGAGGTTAATGGCGACAAGGAGTATGTCGTGCGACGAGCTTGGACCCAGCTATGCTATAGAGTCTTATTACTGTGCGCTTTGCCGGGCTCGCCACGTAGAGTCACCTAGGCGCAGTGGCAGGGGTGACGCCATCTAGCTACTAACTACGGACCCGAAGGTCTACAAAGAACTACTCACGCATCATCGGAGAGGCACAAATAGAGGTGGTGAACCCCATCCGAGATGGTGTCTATATTGGATCTGGTGGTTCTGGACTCTGCGGCGGCTGGATGAATATTTTGTCGACGCTTTTAGGGTTATGGTATTTTGGGGTATTTATAGAGCAAAGAGGCGGTCCGGGGGGCACCCGAGGTGGGCACAACCCAGGTGCAACCAGGGCCCATTGCCTTCCTTCTGGCCCATAAAAAATCATTGTGGAGTTTCATGGCATTTGGACTCCGTTTGATATTGATTTCTTGCGATGT
Source organism: Aegilops longissima (assembly GCA_021605205.1). Classification (NCBI taxonomy): domain Eukaryota; kingdom Viridiplantae; phylum Streptophyta; class Magnoliopsida; order Poales; family Poaceae; genus Aegilops; species Aegilops longissima. The sequence goes on from CM038676.1 coordinate 580,883,321, forward strand.
AAAAAACATGGAAAAAAGCAACAATTATCACTTGACACTATGTCAATAGGTTAGTACCAAAAAATGATATAAAATGACTATAAAATGATTATAAAACATCCAAGATTGATAATAAAACAACATGGAACAATCAAAAATTATAGATACGTTGGAGACGTATCAGCATCCCCAAGCTTAACTCCTACTCGTCCTCGAGTAGGTAAGTGATAAAAACAAAAAATTTGATGTGCCGTGTTGTTCATCAAGTCATATCATACTCTTTTCTTTATAGCATGGACATTTGGACTTTTTATGTCATTCAAAGCGATAGTCTAGTTTTGACATAATAATTTAGATACTCAAGCATATCAACAAGCAACCATGTCTTTCAAAATATCAACGCTAAAATAAGTTATCCCTAGCCCATCATGCTCGAACATTGATCCATTCATGAAACACACTCAAATATTAACTACACCCAATACTTAAGCACGATCATATTTCCTCCTAGTTGGTGCTTTTTATGACAGAAGATGGAGACTCAAAATCAAAAATAAAAATTGCACAAAATAAAAGAAAGGCCCTTAGCAGAGGGAAGTAGGGATTTGTAGAGGTGCGAGAGCTCAAAGCGAAAAATTTGAGATAAAAACATTTTGGGAGGTGTATCCATCCCACCAACGAACACGACTCATAGTTCCGAACACTTTCCATGCTAGATATGCCATAGGCGGTTCCCAAACAGAAAATAAACTTTATTCCTTTTTCAACCATACTTTCACTTTCCATGGCTAGCCGTATCCACGGTTGCCCTCCATACCAAACTTTCCAAGGAATTTATTATTTGACAACATAAAGTAATTTTTTTTTGCATTTCGGGACTGGGCATCCCTATAATCTTTGCCTTACTCTCTTGCAATGACAAGTGAATAAACACTCATCTTGAGAATAACACATCTAGCATGGAAAATATTAGCCACACGTTACCGTTCTGCGAGCGAAACAAACACACTAAAGAGAAGTTTATTTTGAAAATTAGAGATGGCGCATGCAAATTTGCTTAGAACGGCAAAAGAATACCACATATAGGTAGATATCGTGGACTCATGTGGCAAAACTGGTTTTAAGTATTTTGGATGCACAAGTAGAGGTCATACTTAGTGCAAAATGAAGGATAGCAAAAAGATTGAGAAGCAACCAACCAAGAAACGAATAATCTCATAAGCAAGCATTAAGCATAATTAACACCGAATAATGCACCACAAGTATGATATAATTTTCATTCCATGATTATTGACTTTCGTGCATGCATAGGGAATCACAAACCTTAACACTAATATTATTACTAGAGCACAATTACTCATCAACATAATTCACATATCACATCATCATATGTCCAAACTATTACTAAGAATCAAGTTTATTTTGTCCAATGATCTTCATGACATTTCTTTTTCTTTATCCTTCTTGGATATCTATCACTTTGGGACTAATTTTCATGTGTTGCTTTTCATAAGCTCAAACAAATATAAGTGAAGATCAGGAGCATAACAAATTTTCTTTCTCTCAAAATAATTTAAGTGAAGCAATAGAGAATTTCTTCAAAATTTTACTAACTCTCAAATAAATCTAAGTGAATCAAGAGAGCATTTCTTCAAAAATAACAAAGCACACGGTTCTCAAAAAGATATAAGTGAAGCACTAGAGCAAGTCCTAGCTCATAAAAGATTTAAGCGATGCATAGAGAGCAATTCTAACAAGTCATGATATAATTTTGGCACTCTCAAATAAGTGTGTCCAGCAAGGATGGATGACTTAAAACACAAAATAAAACAAGCAAATACACATATCATACAAGACGCTCCAAGCAAAACACATATCATGTGACGAATAAAAATATAGCCTCGAGTAAAATACCGATAGTTGTTGGAAGAAAGCGGGGATGCCACTCGGGGGCATCCCCAAGCTTAGTTGGTTGCTCATTCTTGGATAATAGCTTGGGATGTAGGGGCATCCCCAAGCTTAGGATCTTACATCCTTCCTTCATCCATCGTAAGACAACCCAAAACTTGAAAACTTCAACCACACAAAACTCAACAAAACCTTCGTGAGATCCGTTAGTGTAAGAAAAATAAATCACTACTATAAGTGATGTATCAAACCAATTTATATTTTGTTTTTGCATTATATCTACTGTATTCCAACTTTTCTATGGCAAAAACTCATAAAAAAAACCATAGAGCCATCAAAATAAGCACACAACACAAAGAAAAAAGAATCTGTCAAAACAGAACAGTCTGTAGTAATCTGATTTGTTCGACTACTTCTGGAACTCCAAAAATTCTGAAAAACTAGGACAGCCTGGATAATTTGTATATTGATCTTAACTATTTGGCATTTTATCACGTTCCGGTGAATTTTAACAATTGTTTTCATGAGCACAAAGTTTTTGTCTTTTTCAGCAAGATCAAACAACTATCACCCAAGAAGATCCTATTGGTTCTACTTGGCACAAACACTAATTAAAACATAAAAAACACAATCATAACGGTAGCATAATTGTGTAAACACACAAGAACATAAAGCAAAAAGTAAAAATAAACTTTATTCATTGGGTTGCCTCCCAACAAGCGCTATAGTTTTACGCCCTTAGCTTGGCATAAACAAAGGATCTGAGTTTTATCATCTTTGGTTCGAGATCCATAAGATGCCCTCATGATTGATTCATAAGGTGGCCTGAATTTTTTTCTAGGAAAGTGTTCCATACCTTTCCTCAAAGGAAATTGTAACTTAATATTGCCTTCTTTCATATCAATCATGGCACCGATAGTGCGTAAAAACGGTCTACCAAGAATAATTGGACAAGACGGGTTGCAATAAATATCAAGAACAATAAAATCTATGGGCACATAATTCCTATTTGCAAGAATAAGAACATCATTAATTCTTCCCATAGGCTTTTTAATAGTAGAATCCACCAAGTGCAAATTCAAACAACATTCTTCAAGATTAGTGATACGTCTCCAACGTATCTATAATTTTTGATTGCTCCATGCTACTTTACCTACTGTTTTGGACTATATTGGGCTTTATTTTCCTCTTTTATATTATTTTTGGGACTGACCTATTAACCGGAGGCCCAGCCCAGGATTGTTGTTTTTTGCCTATTTCAGTGTTTCGAAGAAACGGAATATCAAACGGAGTCCAAACGGAATGAAACCTTCGGGAACGTGATTTTCTCACCGAACGTGATCCAGGAGACTTGGACCCTACTCCAAGGAACAAAAGAGGCGGTCACGAGGGTGGGGCCCCCCCCAGGGACCGCCCCCCTGCCTCGTGGGCCCCCTGTTGCTCCACCGACGTACTCCTGTTGGAAATATGCCCTAGAGGCAATAATAAAATGGTTATTATTGTATTTCCTTGTTCATGATAATCGTCTATTATTCATGCTATAATTGTATTGACCGGAAACCACAATACATGTGTGAATACATAGACCACAACATGTCCCTAGTGAGCCTGTAGTTGACTAGCTCGTTGATCAACAGATGGTCATGGTTTCCTGACCATGGACATTGGATGTCATTGATAACGGGATCACATCATTAGGAGAATGATGTGATGGACAAGACCCAATCCTAAGCATAGCACAAGATCGTGTAGTTCATTTGCTAAAGCTTTTCTAATGTCAAGTATCATTTCCTTAGACCATGAGATTGTGCAACTCCCGGATACCGCAGGAATGCTTTGGGTGTACCAAACGCCACAACGTAACTGGGTGGCTATAAAGGTGCACTACAGGTATCTCCGAAAGTGTCTGTTGGGTTGGCACGAATCGAGACTGGGATTTGTCACTCCGTATGACGGAGAGGTATCTCTGGGCCCACTCGGTAATGCATCATCATAATGAGCTCAATGTGACTAAGTAGTTAGTCATGGTATCATGCATTATGGAATGAGTAAAGTGACTTGCCGGTAATGAGATTGAACGAGGTATTGGGATACCGCCGATCGAATCTCGGGCAAGTAACATACCGGTTAACAACGGGAATTGCATACGGGATTGCTTGAATCCTTGACATCGTGGTTCATCCGATGAGATCATCGTGGAACATGTGGGATCCAACATGGGTATCCAGATCCCGCTGTTGGTTATTGACCAGAGAACGTCTCGGTCATGTCTGCATGGTTCCCGAACCCGTAGGGTATACACGCTTACGGTTCGGTGACGCTAGAGTTGTTATGTGACATAGTATGTGGTTACCGAAGGTTGTTCGGAGTCCCGGATGAGATCCCGGACATTAAGAAGAGCTCCGGAATGGTCCGGAGGTGAAGATCGGTATATTGGACGAAGGGTATTGGAGTCCGGAATTGTTCCGGGGGTACCAGGTGATGACCAGCGTGTCCGAAAGGGGTTTCGAAGGCCCCGACAAGCGTTGGGGGGCCTTATGGGCCAAGGGGAGAGGGCACATCAGCCCACTAAGGGGCTGAGCGCCCCTCCCACCCCATCTCACGTAACCTGGAGAGGTGGGGGCGCCACCCCTAGGGCAGCCGCCCCTCCCGGCTTGGGGGCAAGTTTCCTAGGGGTGGGGCGCCAAAACCCATCTAGGGTTTCCCCTATGGGCCGCCCTCCCTAGGGAACCCTAGGCGCCTCCCCTCCTCCCTTCCCCTATATATAGTGAGAGAGAGAGAGAGAGGGCAGCCGGACCCTTCCCCTGGCGCAGTCCTCTCCCTCCTCCAACACCTCCTCCTTCTCCGTAGTGCTTGGCGAAGCCTTGTCGGAGAACCACGAGCTCCATCACCACCATGACGTCGTGCTGTCGGAGTTCTCCCTCAACTTCTCCTCTCCCCTTGCTGGATCAAGAAGGAGGAGACGTCCCCGGGCTGTACGTGTGTTGAACACGGAGGCACCGTTGTTCGGTGCTTAGATCGGAATCAACCACGATCTGAATCGCTGCGAGTACGACTCCTTCATCCGCGTTCTTGTAACGCTTCCACTTAGCGATCTTCAAGGGTATGAAGATGCTCATCCTCTCCCTCTCTTGTTGCTAGAATCTCCATAGATTGATTTTGGTGATGCGTAGAAAATTTTGAATTTCTGCTACGTTCCCTAACAACTCCTTCCTCCTATATATACCTACGTACCCCCAAATGATCAGAACAGGAGCCAAAAACCTAATTCCACCGCCGCAACTTCCTGTATCCACGAGATCCCATCTTGGGGCCTATTCCGGAGCTCCGCCGGAGGGGGCATCCACCATAGAGGGCTTCTACATCATCACCATAGCCCCTCCGATGAAGTGTGAGTAGTTTACTTCAGACCTTCGGGTCCATAGCTAGTAGCTAGATGGCTTCTTCTCTCTTTTTGGATCTCAATACAATGTTCTCCCCCTCTCTCATGGAGATCTATTCGATGTAATCTTCTTTTTGCGGTGTCTTTGTTGAGACCGATGAATTGTGGGTTTATGATCCAGATTATCTATGAACAATATTTGAATCTTCTCTGAATTCTTTAATGTATGATTGGTTATCTTTGCAATTCTCTTCGAATTATCCGTTTGGTTTGGCCAACTAGATTGGTAGTTCTTGCAATAGGAGAAGTGCTTAGCTTTTGGGTTCAATCCTGCGGTGTCCTTTTGTAACATCCCAAATTTCCTATTTGGAATGTTTTACAATTATAGCTAAGCATCTATGACTTCTGTTTGAATTTGAGTGGCATTTGAAGTTTCAGAAGTTTTTGGATTTGTTGGAATTGAATTCAAATTTTGGCAAGTAGAAATCATTTCAAAAACTATGCCTGATAAATACTTGAGAAAAAGTATGAGAGGAGTAAACATGACACTCCAAAAATATCAGAGGAAAAACATTGCCAAAAGTTTTGAATTCAAATTTGAGTTTTATTTGAATTTTGAAAAAATGAATTTTATAAAGTTTGGATTTTGCCCTCGAAAATGTTCAAATGATAGGAATATTCCTGATCATTTTGATATATATATGTCCTATATAAAATATTTATATATCATATATATTTTCTCTGTTTTTATTTTTCAAAAAAAAAAAAAAATAGAAAAAGAAAAGCCCCTGGGCGCCGGCCAGGCCAACCGGCCCAGCCAACACCCAGGCGGCCCAGCCAGGCGCCAGCCGACCGAGCCCACCAGGCGCGCCAGCCCACGACCGAGCCACCCAGCCGAAAACCCTCCGGTCGGCCGACCGACCCGCCTCCGCTTCTCCCGCTGACAGGTGGACCCCACCTCCTCTTCCCCTCGCCTCTCAAGACGAGCTCGCCGCCGCCACGAAACCTCATGATCCCCGGATCCGCCCGATCCCTCACCGGATCTTCCCCTCCTCCAAGTCGTCCCGCCTACCTATAAATACCCCACCGACCCCCCTGCTTCTCGCCCCTCACCGGACCCCTCTCTCACAAGACGCCGCTGGAGCCCGAGCACGCCGCCGCCGCCATTAGCCGCCCGAGCTCGCCCCGGTCACCCCCGAGCTCCACCAACTCCACCAACTCCACCCCCTCGCCCGTCCGCACCCGCCGGAGCTCCCTGCCGTCGCCCCCGACCACCGGAGACGCTGGAGCACTCGCCGCCCGAGCCGCCGCCGCCGTCGACCTTCATGAGTCGCCGGAGTTTCCCCTCGCCGTCCGATCTCGTTTCGATGGATAGGATTAGATCGCCTCAAGGGGTATGTTCATTTAAATAAAACCGGTTCAGTCCGGTTAGTCCGGTTTATTTTATTTTAGTTAGGGTTTTTAATTGAGCCGGCCCGATTCGTTTAAACCCTAGGCCCGTTTAGTTAAGTTACGCCCAGGGCGTTAGTTAGGCCCATTAGGCCATTTTTCTTTTATTTTCGTTTTCTGTTTTAACAGAATAGTTTTAGATTTGAAAAATTCATATCTTTTAATCTACTTAATATTTTTAAGTGATTCTTTTTTTGTTGGTTTGCAAATTTCTTATAGTTTCTGTAGAAAATATAATTAGCTATGTAAAAAATTATTTAAAATTGCTTTATTTTAGATTTAGACAGAATAGTAAATCTGCTATAAAATGAGTTAGGAAAATTAATTTTAGTGATTCTTTTTGTCACAACTTTGTCTTGACATTGCCTAACCATAGGAATTTATTTGGGGCATTTTAGGATTAATAAAAAATAGTTTTAATCAGAATCATGTTATTCTTAATTAATTAACTAGCTACTGTTTTCCTATTGTTTTAATTAGCAAATAAATTTATTTTTCCTATGTGATAGATTATTCTAGGTTAGTTTCTGTAACTTTAGAGCATGAACTTTTATTTATATTAAATAAAACTTTTATTTTATTTTTCTTACTAAAATTTACTTTAGGCCTAATAGGAGTTTTATAATAGATTTTAAGGTGATTCTTTTTGCTCCTAGTTGCATGATGGATTCTTTTTCTGTTAGGTAGCATAAACCCTTGCTTAGGTTCTGTTAAGAAAATTTTTGTTATGAAAAAACTAGTTTTTGTTGTTGCTTGAAGTAGGAAAACTTTGTGTTGGATTTCTTCGATTTTTCCTTTGGGTTTTGATTCGTTTGTTTTGGTGTGTTATGTTACTATGCTATTGTGTTAAGTGATCATATGCTATGTGCTTATTATGGTTATTGTTTGCCTCGGTAGAATTTCCGGAGTGCGAAGCTTGCTACCACGAGTCCCTAGTTTTCGAAGATCGTCAACAAGGCAAGTTCACTTTGACCATGTTTTTCATACCTATGTGTTTTATTGCATCTAGTGTCATCTTCGCAACAATCCCTCCAGTAGTGATATTGAATTCTTGTAGTTGAGTAGTATGCATGAGGTAGGAACCCATCACCCTGTTACCAAGCCCGGACGATATTTTATTTTAATGCTACGCTATAGTAGACGGGTTTGGTATGAGTGCTCGGAGTGGTGTGAGAATGGAGGATCTCGTCAATGACGACAACTCCATGATGGAATCTGCAAGGACTGCATCTTCAAGGCCTCAAGACTTCAAGACTCGAGACAAGAATTCAATACACACTCTTGGGTGAAGGATGGTTGACGGGCACCTGGAGAATCCAGTGGTTGGCGGGATGCATGGAGAAGCGCCATGACATCTTGGAAAGCTTCACCCAGACTCAAAGAGACGGAAGAATACTTCATGCCGGAAGCTTACATGTGCAACCGCAAGTCACTATGGGCTCTGGCTTGGTTGACCTTAGTTGTGACTCTGGCTAGGACGATGCTAGCAGATGTAGAACTACGGTAGGATTGAATGAGCACCGGACAGTGGTCAGGGGAACTCTTCGGAAGACCATGTTTCGGTCATCTTGTTCTCAAACACCACGAAGTGCGAGAACGTAAAGAGAGGGATCGAATCTTGCGGGTAAAGTGTACAAACCTCTGCAGAGGGTTAAAACCTAATCGATTAGCCGTGTCCCCGGTTACGGACAATTTGAGCATCTGGACTTGGATTTATCTCGGAACTCTCACCACCGGACTGATAACTTAATTGTGGGCAACTTATGATGATTTGGGCTATGGGACATCGGTTGGCGGAACCATGTCATGATAGAAAACTCCATAGTACAGACTCCTGATATTCCTTTGTTGTAGGGAAAAATAAAACCAACTTTTATGCAAACAAAACTCAGACACAGAGCCACAAAGCCATATTGCATATAGTATAGTTTTATCATCTGTTTCCTCATGTTGTGATCTTGCCGGTACATTCAATGTACTGACCTACATGGCTGCAACGTATCATGTTGCAGATACTTTCTTCCGACGAGTAAGAATACGGTACAGGGTTACGGTCTACACTCAACTTGCCGATGGCGTTGATGGGACTCCATACCCGACTATTTGTTTCCGCTGTGACTTATGAGGTATATATCAGTTTTACGTTATTTATACATGTGATTGCACTTTGATATATACATTGATATACTGTGTGTGCCAGCATACTGATCCAGGGATGGCACAGAAACACAGAGGCTTGACCGTCTGAGGTCGGGTCGCTACACCTTTCCCAGTGACAGAAGGAGCAGCAAGGCACGTATTGTATTGTTGCCATCGAGGATAACAAGATGGGATTTTTATCATATTGCATGAATTTATCCCTCTACATCATGTCATCTTGCTTAAGATGTTACTCTGTTTTTAACTTAATACTCTAGATGCATGCTGGATAGTGGTCGATGAGTGGAGTAATAGTAGTAGATTCAGGCAGGAGTCGGTCTACTTGTCTCGTACGTGATGCCTATATACATGATCATACCTAGATATACTCATAACTATGCTCAATTCTGTCAATTGCTCAACAGTAATTTGTTCACCCACCGTAGAATACTTATGCTCTTGAGAGAAGCCACTAGTGAAACCTATGGCCCCCGGGTCTATTCTCATCATATCAATCTCCATTACTTTAATACTTGCTTTGTTTTTACTTTGCCTTTTACTTTTCACTTTGCATCTCTATACCAAAAATACCAAAAATATTATTTATCATCTCTATCAGATCTCACTCTCGTAAGTGATCGTGAAGGGATTGACAACCCCTAATCGCATTGGTTGCGAGGAGCTATTGTTTTGTGCAGGTACGAGGGACTTGTGCGTGGCCTCCTACTGGATTGATACCTTGGTTCTCAAAAACTGAGGGAAATACTTACACTACTTTGCTGCATCATCCTCTCCTCATCGGGGAAATCCAACGCAGTGCTCAAGAGGCAAGAAGAGTTTCTGGCGCCGTTGCCGGGGAGGCTTACGCAAGAGCAAGTCAAGACTAGGACTCCTAACAACAAGCCACTTCTGGCATCGTTAAAGTCTACATACCAAGTACCCATCACAATCCCTATCTCCCGCATTATATTATTTGCCATTTGCCTCTCGTTTTCCTCTCCTCCACTGCACCCTTGCCGTTTTATTTGCCCCTCTTCTGTTCGTCCTTCTGTTTGCTCGTGTTACCATGTGCCTTCTTTTTGCTTGCATCTTTGCTTGCTAAAAGTTTATGGATCCTCATCTACTTGCTAATCTCTTTAAGAGATCCAATTATGATGAACCTATTGCTAGTGAGTTTTGTGCACTAGATTATCTTTATGAGGTTTTGCTTGAAATTCGTGAATCTAAAAATTGTGATGAAGTGTTGAAATACGAAGCTTATGAAGTGATTCATGATAGATCTTTGAATAAAAAGCATGATTGCAATTATTTTACTATAAATTCTCTTGATGTCAATTGTGCTAATAATATGCAAAACGCTAAGCTTGGGGATGCTAGCTTTGCTATGTCTACTACTTGTTGCAATGATCATAATTGGGGTGATTCTTCTTATGATCTTGAAATTTTATTTAATCCCCATGATGAATATGAGATTGATAATATTGTTTGCAATAATATTGAAAGTGGGTTTGGAAGAGTGTCAACTTTAGATCCCACGTATTTGGATAACATTCAGTCTTATGAATTTTTTTATAAAAGTGGGCTTGGAGAAATCATGACTTTAGTTAATGATAATCCCACTATTTTGGAAGAGTGTCAACTTAGCATGCATGTGGATCGTGTTGATAATATGTTATGTGATAGCTATATTGTTGAATTTTCTTATGATCCTACATGTAATTATTATGAGAGAGGAAAATATGGTTATAGAAATTTTCATGTTACTAAATTACCTCTTGTTATGTTGAGATTGCTATTGTTCCTTTCCGCTTCCTTGCATATGCTAGTTTTTGCTTGCTACGATAATTTGTTTGCCTATAATATGCCTATGCATAGGAAGTATGTTAGACTTAGATGTGTTTGTCACATGTTTTATGATGCTCTCTTTGTGCCTCAATTCTTGTCTTTCTTGTGAGCATCATTAAAATTATCAATGCCTAGCTAGGGGCGTTAAACGATAGCGCTTGTTGGACTTAGATGTGTTTGTCACATGTTTTATGATGCTCTCTTTGTGCCTCAATTCTTGTCTTTCCTGTGAGCATCATTAAAATTATCAATGCCTAGTTAGGGGTGTTAAACGATAGCGCTTGTTGGGAGGCAACCCAATTTTATTTTTTAGTTTTTTGTTTTTGCTTTGTTTAGGAATAAATAATCCATCTAGCCTCTGTTTAGATGTGGTTTTATGTTTTAATTAGTGTTTGTGCCAAGCTAGACCTATTGGATCTTCTTGGATGATTGTTATTTGATCTTGCTGTAATTTCCAGAAACTTTGTGCTCAGTGACCGAATTATTAAAAATCACCAGAACGTGATAAAATACTGATTCCAATTGCTTCTGATCAATAAACAAATTGTCTAGGTCTTCTAATTTTGGTAGATTTTTTGGAGTTCCAGAAGTTTGCGTTAGTTACAGATTACTACAGACTGTTCAATAAACAAATTGTCTAGGTCTTCTAGTTTTGGTAGATTTTTTGGAGTTCCAGAAGTTTGCGTTAGTTACAGATTACTACAGACTGTTCTGTTTTTGACAGATTCTGTTTATCGTGTGTTGTTTGCTTATTTTGATGAATCTATGGCTAGTAAAATAGTTTATAATCCATAGAGAAGTTGGAATACAGTAGGTTTAACACCAATATAAATAAAGAATGAGTTCATTAAAGTACCTTAAAGTAGTCTTTTGTTTTCTTTCTCTAACGGAGCTCACGAGATTTCTATTGAGTTTTGTGTTGTGAAGTTTTCAAGTTTTGGGTAAATTATTTTGATGGATTATGGAACAAGGAGTGGCAAGAGCCTAAGCTTGGGGATGCCCATGGCACCCCCAAGATAATCCAAGGACACCAAAAAGTCAAAGCTTGGGGATGCCCCGGAAGGCATCCCCTCTTTCGTCTACTTCCATCGGTAATTTACTTGGAGCTATATTTTATTCACCACATGATATGTGTTTTGCTTGGAGCGTCTTGTATTATTTGCGTCTTTGCTTGTTAGTTTACCACAATCATCCTTGCTGTACACACCTTTTGAGAGAGCCATACATGAATTGGAATTTGATAAAATACTCTATGTGCTTCACTTATATCTTTTGAGCTTGGTAATTTTGCTCATAGTGCTTCACTTATATCTTTTGAGCGTGATAATTTTTGCTCTAGTGCTTCACTTAGATCTTTTAGAGCACGGTGGTGGATTTGTTTTAAAGAAACTATTGATCTCTCATGATTCACTTAGATTATTTTGAGAGTCGTTAATAGCATGGTAATTTGCTTAATATTAATATACTTGGTATTCAAGATATGTGAAACTTTCTTTTGAGTGCATTGAATACTAAGAAAAGTTTGATGCTTGATAATTGTTTTGAGATATGAAGATGGTGATATTAGAGTCATGCTAGTTGAGTAGTTGTGAATTTAAAGAATACTTGTGTTGAAGTTTATGATTCCTGTAGCATGCACGTATGGTGAACCGTTATGTGATGAACTCGGAACATGATTTATTTATTGATTGTCTTCCTTATGAGAGGCGTTCGGGGACGAGCGATGGTCTTTTCCTACCAATCTATCCCCCTATGAGCATGCGCGTAATACTTTGCTTTGATAACTTCTAGATTTTTGCAATAAGTATATGAGTTCTTTATGACTAATGTTGAGTCCATGGATTATACGCACTTTTTCCCATCCTTCCACCATTGCTAGCCTCTCTAATACCGCACACTTTTCGCCGGTATCATACACCCACCATATATCTTCCTCAAAACAGCCACCATACCTACCTATCATGACATTTCCATAGCCATTCCGAGATATATTGCCATGCAACTTTCCACTGTTCCGTTTATTATGACACGCTCCATTATTGTCATATTGCTAGCATGATCATGTAGTTGACATCGTATTTGTGGCAAAGCCACCTTTCATAATTCTTTCATACATGTCACTCTTGTTTCATTGCATATCCCGTACATCACGGAGGCATTCATATAGAGTCATACTTTGTTCTAAGAATCGAATTGTAATTGTTGAGTTGTAAGAAAAATAAAAGTGTGATGATCATCATTACTAGAGCATTGTCCCAAGTGAGGAAAGGATGATGGAGACCATGATTCCCCCACAAGTCGGGATGAGACTCTGGACGAAAAAAAGAGGCCATAAAAAAAAGAGAAAAGGCCCAAATAAAAAAAATAAAAAATGAGAGAAAAAGAGAGAAGGGACAATGCTACTATCCTTTTACCACACTTGTGCTTCAAAGTAGCACCAAGATCTTCATGATAGAGAGTCTCTCATTTTGTCACTTTCATATACTAGTGGGAATTTTCATTATAGAACTTGGCTTGTATATTCCAATGATGGGCTTCCTCAAATGCCCTAGGTCTTCGTGAGCAAGCGAGTTGGATGCACACCCACTTAGTTTTTTTTTGTTGAGCTTTCATATACTTATAGCTCTAGTGCATCCGTTGCATGGAAATCCCTACTCACTCACATTGATATCTATTGACGGGCATCTCCATAGCTCGTTGATACGCCTAGTTGATGTGAGACTATCTTCCCTCCTTTTTTCTTCTCCATAACCACCATTCTATTCCACATATAGTGCTATATCCATGGCTCACGCTCATGTATTGCGTGAAGATTGAAAAAGTTTTGAAAATGTTAAAGTATGAAACAATTGCTTGGCTTGTCATCGGGGTTGTGCATGATTTAAATATTTTGTGTGGGGGAGATGGAGCATAGCCAGACTATATGATTTTGTAGGGTTAACTTTCTTTGGCCATGTTATTTTGAGACGACATAATTGCTTAGTTAGTATGCTTGAAGTATTATTATTTTCATGCCAATATGAACTTGTGTCTTCTATCTTTCGGATCTGAATATTCATACCACAATTAAGAAGATTTACATTGAAATTATGCCAAAGTATCACTCCGCATAAAAAATTCTCTCTTTATCATTTACCTACTCGAGGACGAGCAGGAATTAAGCTTGGGGATGCCTGATACGTCTCCAACGTATCTATAATTTTTTATTGCTCCATGCTACTTTATCTACTGTTTTGGACTATATTGGGATTTATTTTCCACTTTTATATTATTTTTGGGACTAACCTATTAACGGTGGCCCAGCCAAATTGCTATTTTTTGCCTATTTCAGTGTTTCAAGAAACGGAATATCAAACGAGTCCAAACGGAATGAAACCTTCGGGAACGTGATTTTCTCACCGAACGTGATCCAGAGACTTGGACCCTACTCCAAGGAACAAAGAGGCGGTCACGAGGCAGGCGCGCCCCTAGGCGCGCCCGCCTCGTGGGCCCCTGTTGCTCCACCGACGTACTCCTTCCTCCTATATATACCTACGTACCCCCAAACGATCATAACAGGAGCCAAAAACCTAATTCCACCGCCGCAACCTCCTATATCCACGAGATCCCATCTTGGGGCGTGTTCCGGAACTCTGCCGGAGGGGGCATCCACCACGGAGGGCTTCTACATCATCACCATAGCCCCTCCGATGAAGTGTGAGTAGTTTACTTCAGACCTTCGGGTCCATAGCTAGTAGCTAGATGGCTTCTTCTCTCTTTTTGGATCTCAATACAATGTTCTCCCCCTCTCTCGTGGAGATCTATTCGACGTAATCTTATTTTTGCGTGTGTTTGTTGAGACCGATGAATTGTGGGTTTATGATCCAAATTATCTATGCACAATATTTGAATCTTCTCTGAATTCTTTTATGTATGATTGGTTATCTTTGCAAGTCTCTTCGAATTATCCGTTTGGTTTGGCCAACTAGATTGGTAGTTCTTGCAATAGGAGAAGTGCTTAGCTTTGGGTTCAATCTTGCGGTATCCTTTCCCAGTGACAGAAGGGGCAGCAAGGCACGTATTGTATTGGTTCCATCGAGGATAACAAGATGGGGTTTTTATCATATTGCATGAATTTATCCCTCTACATCATGTCATCTTGCTTAAGGCGTTACTCTTTTTAACTTAATACTCTAGATGCATGCTGGATAGCGGTCGATGAGTGGAGTAATAGTAGTAGATGCAGGCAGGAGTCGGTCTACTTGTCTCGGACGTGATGCCTATATACATGATCATACCTAGATATACTCATAACTATGCTCAATTCTGTCAATTGCTCAACAGTAATTTGTTCACCCACCGTAGAATACTTATGCTCTTGAGAGAAGCCACTAGTGAAACCTATGGCCCCCGGGTCTATTCTCATCATATCAATCTCCATTACTTTAATACTTGCTTTGTTTTTACTTTGCCATTTACTTTTCACTTTGCATCTTTATACCAAAAATACCAAAAATATTATTTATCATCTCTATCAAATCTCACTCTCGTAAGTGATCGTGAAGGGATTGACAGCCCCTAATCGCGTTGGTTGCGAGGAGCTATTGTTTTGTGCAGGTACGAGGGACTTGTGCGTGGCCTCCTACTGGATTGATACCTTGGTTCTCAAAAACTGAGGGAAATACTTACGCTACTTTGCTGCGTCATCCTCTCCTCTTCGGGGAAATCCAACCCAGTGCTCAAGAGGTAGCAATTAGTAAGACCAAGCACATCACATAAAGATTTCAGAATTTTAGAAAAACTAGCACCCAAGTCACATAAAGCAAAACACTCACAATTTTTAATCTTGAATTTGATAATAGGTTCCCACTCATCGTGCAATTTTCTTGGAATTGAAACTTCTAATTCCAACTTTTCTTCCAAAGCTTTCATCATAGACAATATGTTTAGTAAAAGCTTTGTTTTGTTCATAAGCATGGGGTGAATTTAGCATGGACTGCAACAAAGAAATACATTCAATCAAAGAGCAAATATCATAATTAAAGTCTTTGTAATCCAAAAGAGTCATTACTGGAATCTGGCATTTTGCTGTCTGCCACCTTTTTATCGTCTACCAGCTGACTGCAAAGAGCCTCTTTGCCGTCTGTTTCCGCAAAGCGGACGACAAAGAAAGTGAAGATGGCAAAAAGGCTATTTTCCATCAGTTGCTTCTTTGCTGTCAGCCAGATGATGGCAAAGAGCTAGAAGGCACACATCAAAGAGCCAGGTGGGCCCCATAGAGCACGACGTGGCTAGGTCTGATTCTTTGCCGTCCGCCTAGTCTTTGCCGTCTGCCTTCTGGACCTTTGCCGTCCGCTGGCGGACGGCAAATAAATGACCCAGCTAACGGCCGTCTCCCCCCTCCTATGCGCGCTCTCTGTCTCTCCGGCACCACCCCCTCTCTCTCCCCTCTCTCTCACCTCGCGCCCCCAACTCACCCGCGCCCGTGCCCGCACTTTCGCCGTCGAGCACCGCCGCCCCACCCCGCCGCCCCGAGCCCTGCGACCCGGCGCCTCCGCCTGCGGCCAGCGCCACCCCGCCGCCCAGACCCTCTGACCCGTCGCCACCATCGCCTGGTGCCCCTTCCGCCCGGCAGTGCCCCTCCGCCGCCGAGCAAACCCGCCGCCCGGCGCCCCTGAGCCTGCTGCAGGCCGTCCCACCCCTACCGCAGGTGAGCCCCGACCGCACCCCTCTTCTCCTCTTTTTTCTGTTTTTTCTGTTTTTTTAGTTTAGATTACTTTTAGTTTTTTTAGATTTAGTTTAGTTTAGATTACTGTTAGTTTGGTTTTATATTTAGTTTACTTTAGACTACTTTTAGTTTGGTCTTAGGTTTAGTTTAGTTTTAGGTTTATGTTTAGTAATCAAAAAACTAGGAATAATTAGAAGAAGAGGAGGAGAAGAAGAATAACTAGGTTTAGGTGTAGTTTTTCCTGTTTAGTTTTAGGTTAATTAGTGCTAGGTTTAAGAAGAGGAAAAAGGAGAAGAAGAGAAGAAGAAGAAGAAGAAGAAGAAGAAGAAGAAGAAGAAGGAGAAGGAGAAGGAGAAGGAGAAGGAGAAGGAGAAGGAGAAGGAGAAGGAGAAGGAGAAGGAGAAGGAGAAGGAGAAGGAGGAGGAGGAGAAGGAGGAGGAGGAGGAGGAGGAGGAGGAGGAGGAGGAGGAGGAGGAGGAGGAGAAGAGGAGGAGGAGAAGAAGGAGGAGGAGGAGAAGAGGAGGAGGAGAAGGAGAAGGAGGAGAAGGAGAAGGAGGAGAAGGAGAAGGAGGAGAAGGAGAAGGAGGAGAAGGAGAAGGAGGAGAAGGAGAAGGAGGAGAAGGAGAAGGAGGAGAAGGAGAAGGAGGAGAAGGAGAAGGAGGAGAAGGAGAAGGAGGAGAAGGAGAAGGAGGAGAAGGAGAAGGAGGAGGAGGAGAAGGAGAAGGAGGAGAAGGAGGAGGAGGAGAAGGAGGAGAAGGGAGAGAGAAGGAGAAGGAGAAGGAGAAGAAGGAGAAGAAGAAGAAGAAGAAGAAGAAGGAGGAGAAGGAGAAGGAGGAGAAGGAGAAGGAGGAGAAGGAGAAGGAGGAGAAGGAGAAGGAGGAGAAGGAGAAGGAGGAGAAGGAGAAGGAGGAAGAAGAAGAAGAAGAAGAAGAAGAAGAAGAAGAAGAAGAAGAAGAAGAAGAAGAAGAAGAAGAAGAAGAAGAAGAAGAAGAAGAAGAAGAAGAAGAAGAAGAAGAAGAAGAAGAAGAAGAAGAAGAAGAAGAAGAAGAAGAAGAAGAAGAAGAAGAAGAAGAAGAAGAAGAAGAAGAAGAAGAAGAAGAAGAAGAAGAAGAAGAAGAAGAAGAAGAAGAAGAAGAAGAAGAAGAAGAAGAAGAAGAAGAAGAAGAAGAAGAAGAAGAAGAAGAAGAAGAAGAAGAAGAAGAAGAAGAAGAAGAAGAAGAAGAAGAAGAAGAAGAAGAAGAAGAAGAAGAAGAAGAAGAAGAAGAAGAAGAAGAAGAAGAAGAAGAAGAAGAAGAAGAAGAAGAAGAAGAAGAAGAAGAAGAAGAAGAAGAAGAAGAAGAAGAAGAAGAAGAAGAAGAAGAAGAAGAAGAAGAAGAAGAAGAAGAAGAAGAAGAAGAAGACTTCGTCCCGTGTTGGACGAAGAAGAAGAAGAAGAAGAAGAAGAAGAAGAAGAAGAAGAAGAAGAAGAAGAAGAAGAAGAAGAAGAAGAAGAAGAAGAAGAAGAAGAAGAAGAAGAAGAAGAAGAAGACTTCGTCCCGTGTTGGACTATGAAGATACAAGATTGAAAACTTCGTCCCGTGTCCGGATGGGACTCTCCTTTGCGTGGAAGGCAAGCTTGGCAGTTCGGATATGTAGATCTCCTCCCTTGTAACCGACTCTATGTAACCCTAGCCCCCTCCGGTGTCTATATAAACCGGAGGGTTTAGTCCGTAGGGCAAGAACAATCATAATCATAGGCTAGCTTCTAGGGTTTAGCCTTTATGATCTCGTGGTAGATCAACTCTTGTAATACTCATATCATCAAGATCAATCAAGCAGGAAGTAGGGTATTACCTCCATCGAGAGGGCCCGAACCTGGGTAAACATTGTGTCCCCCGCCTCCTATTACCATCCGCCTTAGAGCACAGTTCGGGAACCCCTACCCGAGATCCGCCGGTTTTGACACCGACATTGGTGCTTTCATTGAGAGTTTCACTGTGCCGTCACTATAAGGCTTGATGGCTCCTTTGATCATTGGCAGCGATGCGATCCAGGGTGAGGTTTTTCTCCCTGGACAGATCTTTGTATTCGGCGGCTTCGCACTGCGGGCCAACTCGCTTGGCCATCTAGAGCAGATCGAGAGCTATGCCCCTGGTTTGGAAACTTAAACTATAATGCTGACATCCGCGGAGACTTGATCTTTGACGGATTCGAGCCCGTGTCAGGTGCACCGCACAGTCACGACGAGCATGACTTAGCTCTGCCGACGGACAGTGTTCGGGAGATCACCCCTATGGCAACTCCGGCCCTTGATCCGGAGCAGGTCGCGCCGTCCGAGGACGGGTGGATGGACCCCGCCACGGAGGCCGCACACTCAGCGGCGATAGAGCTGAATACTAACTTCACCTCCTACGAGACCTGTGTTGCCGGATCCTTGGATTCGTCCCCGACCACGGACACCGAACCGCCTGTGTAAGTGCCTATCGAATCTGATTGGGCACCGATCATGGAGTTTTCCTCCGCGGATATCTTTCAGCACTCGCCCCTGGGCGATGCTAAATTCATTAAGGTCTCTCTCCTTGTCAGGAGGCCCTTGGCCGAACTATATCCGGCTTGAGTGGGAAGCGGACGACGAAGGAATTCGTTACCCACCCACCACCCACTTAATAGCCACTGTCGACGACTTAACCGACATGATTGATTTCGGCGCCCGAAGACATCGACGGTATGGACGATGATGTAGGAGAAGAACAGGAACCACCGCCCACAGGGCGCTGGACTGCCACCTCATCATATGATATATACATGGTGGACACCCCCAAACAAAGCGATGGCAATAAGGAAACAGAGAATAATCCCCTCGAGAAGCAATCTAAGCGCCGGCGTCAACGGCGCCGCTCTAAGCCCCGCCGTAGCAAAAGCGGTGATACCGGCACAAGAGACAATAATGTTGCGGATAGTGCCGAAGACAAAGACAATCCCCTCCAGCCAGGCTTCAAGCGGGAGGATGGGCAAGCTAGCCCTAGGGAAAAGGCAGCAGACGGAGAATCAGAGGATGACAATTACATGCCTCTCTCCGAAGACAAGGCGACCCTCGGCGACGAAGAATTTATCGTGCCTGAGGATCCCGTGGAACAGGAGCGCTTCAAGCGCTGGCTTATAGCCACAACAAAAAGCCTGAAGGAAAAGCAGCAGCAGCTTCAAGCTGACCAAGATCTGCTAGCGGATAGATGGACTGAGGTCCTGGCGGCCGAGGTATACGAACTCGATCGCCCAACCAAAAGTTACCCAAAGCGCAGGTTGCTACCCTAACTCGACGAGGAAGCATTAAAGCCTACGCTTCCAGCGTATGATGCGGCTGAACGGCCACCTCGTGGCTGAGACAAAGTGGCATATCAGGCCGAAGTCCAGCCCGCACCCCGCCGCCAGTCAAACAAAAATACCAAGGCCCGGGGTAACACGCAAGACCTGCGAGATGTATTGGAAAACAAAGCAGGATATGCAAGATCGATCTATGGATCACGCGTGTCCGCCCCAACGCGTGACGACGACCGTCACGCCGGATATACTAAAAGCAAATCCGGTCGGGCCAAATATAGCAAACAAGACTCGTATGAACTGCATCGTGATATAGCCCGGCACAGAGGCGCCGCACACCCCCTATGCTTCACTGATGAAGTAATGGATCACGAATTCCCAGAAGGTTTTAAACTCGTGAACATTGAATCATATGATGGTACAACAGACCCCGCGGTATGGATTGAAGATTTCCTCCTCCACATCCACATGGCCCGCGGTGACAATCTACATGCCTCAAGTACCTCCCATTAAAACTCAAAGGACCTGCTCGGCATTGGCTCAATAGCCTGCCAGCAAACTCCATAGGCACTTGGGAGAATTTGGAGGACGCATTCCTTGACAACTTCTAGGGCACTTATGTGCGACCACCGGATGCCGATGACTTGAGTCACATAATCCAACAGCCAGGGGAATCAGCCAGGAAATTCTGGACTCGGTTCCTATCTAAAAAGAACCAAATTGTCGACTGCCCGGATGCCGAGGCCTTAGCGGCATTTAAGCATAACATCCGCGACGAGTGGCTCGCCCGACACCTCGGCCAAGAAAAGCCGAAGTCCATGGCAGCCCTCACGACACTCATGACCCGCTTTTATGCGGGCGGAGATAGCTAGCTGGCTCGCAGCAACAGCACATCAAGAAACCCTGGCAATTCAGATGCCAAAGATAGCAACGGCAGGCCACGTCGCAACAGACACAAGCGCCGCAACAACGGCGGTAACGCTGAAGACATGGCAGTTAATGCCGGATTCAGTGGCTCTAAATCCGGTCAGCAGAAAAAGTCGTTCAAAAGAAGCAATCCAGGCCCGTCCTGCTTGGACCGCATACTCGATCGTTCGTGCCAAATACACGGCACCCCCGATAAACCAGCCAACCACACCAACAGATAATGCTGGGTGTTCAAACAGGCTGGCAAGTTGAATGCCGAAAACAAGGAAAAGGGGCTGCATAGCGACGACGAGGACGAGCCCCGGCCGCCGAACACAGGAGGACAGAAGAAATTTCCTCCCCAAGTGAAAATGGTAAACATGATATACGCAACCCATATTCCTAAGCGGGAACAGAAGCGTGCACTGAGGGACGTTGTCGGTGTCAAAACCGGCGGATCTCGGGTAGGGGTCCCAAACTGTGCGTCTAGGCGGATGGTAACAGGAGACAAGGGACACGATGTTTTTACCCAGGTTCGGGTCCTCTCGATGGAGGTAAAGCCCTACTCCTGCTTGATTAATATTGATGATATGGGTAGTACAAGAGTAGATCTACCACGAGATCAGAGAGGCAGAACCCTAGAAGCTAGCCTATGGTATGATTGTTGTTCGTCCTACGGACTAAAACCCTCCGGTTTATATAGGCACCGAAGAGGGTTAGGGTTACACAGAGTAGGTTACAATGGTAGGAGATCTACATATCCGTATCGCCAAGCTTGCCTTCCACGCCAAGGAAAGTCCCATCCGGACACGGGACGAAGTCTTCAATCTTGTATCTTCATAGTCCAGAGTCCGCCAAAGGTCATAGTCCGCTATCCGGACACCCCTAATCCAGACTCCTCAAGAGCCCCGAACCAGGCTTCAATGACGACGAGTCCGGCGCATATTGTCTTCGCATTGCAAGGCGGTTCCTCCTCCGAATACTTCATAGAAGATTTTGAACACAAGGATAGTGTCCGGCTCTGCAGAATAAGTTCCACATACCACCGTAGAGAGAATAACATTTACACAAGTTCAATCTGCCGAAATATTCCGCGGCGTGACATCACACCACGGCCAAGCCTTTATTCGAATCATTTTTACTGTCTCACCTCAGCGCGTTTAGCGAGGCGGTTTCCTTGGCACGTCTTGTCAAAGCAGAGATCGTGTCCCCTTATTCCGGGATTCTCATTAATACGGGCGTGGGTAACCCAGTCGTGCCCGTTGGCACACCTCCTCTATCGAAGGCGAGTCCCGAACAGTCACGGGGAGGGCTCCTGGTATTCCACCTCTTTATAAAGAGACCAAGGCCCCGCTCTTTTTTCTCAATCTCAATTGAATCCGCCCCTCGCTTCGAGTCCCAACACCTAAAGCTCCAGATTCAGGCGCTTCGGACCTTCGATGATGTCCGGCTCCGACCTTCAAGGCTGGTGGATGCCTTCCTCTGTCACGGAGGAAGACGTCCTAAAGCTAAGAGATGCCAGGTATCTAACCGGCGAAATCTCACATAGGCTACCTGCCCAAGGGCAGGTTATTCCCTCTCCCCAGCCCGGTGAAAGCGTGGTGTTCGCGTCTCACTTCCTTCGAGGGCTAGGCTTCCCGGCGGACCCCTTCGTGAGGGGCCTCATGTTTTATTACGGGCTGGAATTTCATGACTTGGATCCGGAGTCCATCCTCCACATCTCATCGTTCATCGTCGTATGCGAAGCATTCCTCCGCATTACCCCTCACTTAGGATTGTGGCTCAAGACCTTCAAGGTGGAGCCAAGATGATCAAGGGCAACAGCAGAAAAGCGGAGGGCTGTTATAAGCAAGAATGCCGACGCTCCATGGTCCGAGGGCTCTTTTCAAGAGGAGCTCAGTCTACGGCAACAAGAGTGGTTTTATATCACAGCTCCCAGGGGCACCAAATGGGTGGCACCACCTGCCTTTCGCTCGGGTCCTCCACCGTGGCTGGCATCATGGGTCAATAAAGGGCTTGACTGGGGGCCGTCCAAGGACGTGCCCTTGTTGCAGGGCCGTATTCGAGACCTCCTAGAGAGAGAGAGATCAATCTGGTCGTAGTAGCGCAGGTCATGTTGATTCGTCGCATCCTGCCCTGCAAACGTTGCCCCCTCCGCCTGTCGGAGTTCAATCCGGAGGAACCACGAGCTCTCCAACATTTTGTGGGCGCAACGCCCGTGGAGATGTACAAACTGTTCTTCGGATCACAAGCAATGTGTCCGGACTTGACCGAGGACGCAGGTCTGAGCGGCCATCGCCCGGATGCTCAAGTAAGTAGTCCCGTACCCGGATACGCTATCCGTATATTTATCATAAACTTGCCCTTAAAAGAGTTGTCCCTTAAACAGGAATGGATAGCGAAAGCAAAACTGACCAGGTGTCCGGCCCCCCTCCCTGAGACCATGCCGGATCCCGTGCTAACCAAGATGCTGGAGGCAGCGCCTTTAAAAGAAGGCGAAGGGGGGAACAAGGAAGCTACTGCCTCCGCGAAGAAGGTTATCAAGCAAGGAGGGATCGAGAATCCCTCCATCCAAGGGGAGAAGAGGACCGCCTCTGAAGATCCGGAGACCAAAGCCTCAAAGCGCGGGAAGAAATCTTCGCCAGAGGGTCTTGCGCCGGAAGATGCCCCGGCCGCATTATTTCCCCAAGGAGATCAGCCCTCCAGCGGGTCGTAAGTAGAGAGGGGAGTTTTTTCTAAAATAAGAGACATCCCCGTTTTTTTTCTGAAGATGACCAAAATTTTACCTTGTAGTTCGGATCTCATCCCTTCTCAACAGAGCTCGTCTTCAGGGGATCTTCGTCCGGAGATGATGGAGAGCGGAACGCCTCCCCCTGCCGTACCGCCTAGCGAGGCGGACGATCTTGAGGTGTCGTCGCGGAGGGTTTCTCCGAATCCGGCAGGAGTGGAGGGCAGTCGTAGGGCCCCCCAGAGCCCTCCGTGTTCGGCCTTCGAAAATGGCCATCAGACGAGTCTGACACCTCCTGGTGCACGGTCGGAGGAGTTGAAGGGTCTGCTCGGGCGAGTGTCTATCTCAGAGGATCACCGTGCATTGATGGGTACGATGATTGAAAAAATTTCGTCCGCGGAAAGCGGGTTGTACGAGGCCTCCAGAAGTTTACTGACAGGTTTTCAGGTACGTGCAATGATGTACCTTTTGACGGTTCCGCATATATAAGATGCGTCCTGTGTAGATAGTAGCCCCTGAGACTCGGTGCGTTTGTCAAAAATGACAGCGTGCCGAGGATCATAATCCCAGGTTATAATATGTCGCCCTTCACATGTAGGTGGCGGAGCATCCGGTGGCTAGCCAGACTGATGAATTTGCCGAACTAAAGCGGCAACTTGACGTGGCGGATGCCGACATCGCGCTTGTCAATAAGCGGCTTGACGAGTCACAAGGTATGCGGTTTCTCCGCGGACACCTGGTAAGGGAGCTTGATGCCCGTGCCTTACAACATGTATGCTTGATGCAGATGGTGCCGCTGGCATGGAGAACCTTCGGGCGGAGCTTGACCGAGCCAAGGAGCAGGCCAGAAAAAGTGATGTGGCTGCCTTGAAGGCGACCGAAGAGCTAAAAGCCGAACAGGCTGCTCACTGCCGAAGCAAGAAGGAAATGGCCGAAATGGCCGTGAAGTTGAAGAATGCTACCGACCGCTGCGAGCTTCTTGAAAAAGAAGGTCGAGCGGAGCAAGAGGACCTGAAGAAGGCCACCAGCGAGGCCAAGGATGCTCGCTCTGTGATGAGAGCTATGAAGGAGGAGCTACGTCAGGCCGGAGATATCGCGGCTGGAAAGCCCTTTCTGTTGCAGAGGAAATTCACGGATCCTAAATATGCTCAGTTGAACCGGCTGTGGAGTAGTGAGGATGCTTATCTGGACTTGGCGGCGAGTGTCGCGGACGCGGCCGAACACTTCGGAGATCAAAAGGATCACGAGATGGAGGAGCTTTTTTGGTCGCAGTTCCGTAGTCCAGAGCGTCCACTTCCATTAACCAACCGTTTGGCCGAATGGGCGGAGCTGAATAGGTTGTCCGGACTTGCCATGAAGAATTCCGTGACTCATTTGTGGCCGAAAAGGCCCGAGCCGAAGAGTTATTTTGGCTTGGTGCAGCAGTTCCTTGGTGCGGTGCCGCATATCAAAGCAATGAGGCGGTCAGCATGCATAGAGGGTGCGCGGATGGCTCTTGCCCGTGTCAAGACATACTGGGCGGAGATGAAGGCCACCAATGTTGCATCCCGAGATTCGGACGGAAGCCGAGTACCTATCGAGCACTATTTTCAGGAAGTTCTGCAGGGCGCTCGTTTAATAGAGACGCAGTCATTGAAGGATATTATGTTCGAATAACATGTATTATTATGAAACAATGTTTCGATGGAATATAAAAGCTTTTTTATACTTGTGCCTTCAAGAATTAAAAATACCTCCTGTGCGGCCGTTAATGTATATGTGTATATAACCTGAAAGATGGCAGTCTTTGGCTTCAGCCCCCACGCATATAATGCGGGGGTGTTTGCAGAAAGCGCATTTTCACACTTGATCCAACGTCTTGGTCCTACAAAGGAGGTGATAGCGCAGCAAACTAGGCAACCGGACTATAATGCTTTATCACTTTCACTTAGCCATAGGAGTTCGACAGTGGGGCTACTATATAGCCCCTAGGGGCACCGCGCTCACCCGAATTCGGGGTGCGTATGTGCCTGGCTGGGAAACGGCCTTTCGTTAATGCGGAGGAATTCTGAAGATTCCAGCGGGTCATCGAGTGGTTGACCAGTCTCACGCTATATCATGACAGTCAGTTTTCGGCTTTCTCTACTGAGGTGCTCGCCTGGCCGAACCGGGGCACAATCGCAGTAGTTCTCCTGGTGCCGCATTAGCCGATAGAGCAGAACACAAGGCAACAAAACACAGGAGCCGGGCAAACCCAACATTTGACCAAAGACATGATTCGAAGCTGATGCATATAAGGCCTAACTCGAGATGCCGAACACTCCCTAAGGTATTCGGTCTTTTTGAAAACGGGTCAAACAATCGCCCTTGGTAATAAGCCCCTGGTTTCCAGGTACGCGCGAAAATCTGACGTGGCCTATGCCAAAACGCCAGCCTCCTCCTCGGTTATAGAAAGAAACCGGGGGATGTGTATCAACAAGAGACAGTGAGAAAGGTTTACGCAGGGTCTTAATCTGAAAAGAATCCTTGCGACGGGTCCCTACTGCACATCTGCGCCTGTGTCTCCGTTGTGCCGTATCCTGGACGGGTGTAGCACGATGTTCATCTCTATGGGCGCCGCTCTATTTTTTCCTTTTGTCACGTCAAGTGAGTTCACTGTTTTGATCTCTTGTGGGAAATTCTTTTGTTTTCCGGTGCTCTGCTTTTGGGGTTCGTCATCGTCCTCGCTTGGTGTGTCGAGCCCCTTGTGTTCGGCGTTGAGTTGTCGGACTGCTTGAAGACCCAACAATCTCTGTGGGTACGGTTTGCAGGCTTCCCGGGAGTACTGTGGATTTGGCATATCTTGTCCAACATTTTGTTTAAGTTGGATAGCTCGTCCTTGTTATCCTTAAGGGGCAGTTTTTTATGATTCTGCCGAGAGCTTTTGAATTCGGCGTTGACTGCCGTGCTCTTCGGGCTGTTTCCCTTGGTCCGACGCTGGTCCTTGCTGCGTCGTGGTTTCCCGTTTCCATCCCTGACTTCGGATGTACTTGGGTCGCTGGTGCTGCACCTTGCTAGCCAGCAATCCTCTCCCGCGCTAAAGCGGGTCATGAGGCTTGTTAATGCGGCCATTGTTCTTGGCTTTTCTTGGCCGAGGTGTCTGGCGAGCCATTCGTCTCGGACATTGTGTTTGAAAGCTGCTAAGGCTTCGGCGTCCGGATAGTCGACTATTTGGTTCTTTTTAGTATCTGTTCCAAAATTTCCAGGCTGACTCTCCGGGTTGTTGAGTTATGTGACTTAAATCGTCGGCATCCGGAGGTCGGACATAGGTCCCTTGAAAATTTGCCTGAAAAGCATCCTCAAGCTCCTCCCAACTTCCAAGGGTGTTTTCGGGAAGGCTTTTAAGCCAATGCCGGGCTGGCCCTTTGAGCTTGAGGGGTAAGTATTTTATGGCGTAGAGATCATCTCCTCTAGCCATGTGTATGTGGAGGATGTAATCCTCAATCCAGACTCCAGGGTCTGTTGTTCCGTCATATGCCTCTAAGTTTTCGGGCTTGAATCCCGCTGGAAATTCATAATCCAGCACCTCATCGGTGAAACATAGGGGGTGTGCGGCACCCCTATATTTAGGTGTACTGTGATGTTCGGATACTTGATGTGCTACATTGCTTACGAGAGCTTGCTTTCTTGGCCCGTAGATAGATCTAACTGGGCCATCTTTTTGATGCAAATCCTTGTGCGGATCGCGTGCCGGCTTGTGTGCGGCGCCGTTTGCCGCTCTCTGTTTGCCATGGGGTCGTCCATCCGACCGGGTGGCCTCTTTGTTTTTTGATTTTGGGGGCTCTACGGCCTCCTCATCAAATTCAGGCAGTAGTTTTCGCTTGGGGTAGCTCTTTGTTCGGCGACTGTCGCCGTATTTGTCTGCGGTGTTGAGTACTTTTCTCCATCTGATTCTAAGTGCATCTTCCGTTGTTTTAAGCTTCCGCTTCTGCTTTTTCAGGCTACGTGCAGTGGCGACGAGCCTTTTGTGGAGGTTCTTCTGCTCTAGCAACTTGTCCGGCGTGAGATCGTCCGGACTGTTATCTTCGCCGGGGACGGGTTGTTTCTCCAGATTGTCCTGTTTGGACGGTTGCTCGATAGCATGTTCGTCGTCCCCCGGTTCGCCCTGCTCTATGGCTGGGTGTGTATGGCTGTTGTCTTTGTTGAGGCGGGACTTTGAGTGGCGCTTACGTTGCCGTTTTGACTGCTTTTCGAGGGACTGATCCTTCGTAGCGTCCCGTTGTTCCTCACCGTCGATTCCTTTAGGTGTGTCCACCATGTATACATCGTGAGATGAGGTGGTTCTCCAGTGCCCTATAGGTGCTGGTTCTTGTTCCTCCCCTACATCATCGTCCATACCGTCGATGTCTTCGGAGTCGAAGTCGAGCATGTCAGTTAAATCATCGACAGTGGCTATGAAGTGGGTGGTGGGTGGGCTTTGTATTTCTTCGTCGTCCGCATCCCAACCTTCCTGACCATAATCCGGTCAGGGCTGTCCTGATAAAGAGAGAGACTTTAGTGAATTCAGGATGTCGCCAAAGGGCGAGTGCTGAAAGATGTCTGCGGCAGTGAATTCCATGATCGGCGCCCAATCGGATTCGATTGGTGGGGGCGCGGAAGGCTCGGAGTCCGGAGAGGAGTCCGGCACCTTGAGTCACTGGCGTCACAAGGGGAGGGTAGGTGTCTGCTCAATCGCCGTAGAGATCGCAGCCCACGAGGCGGTGTCCAGCCACCCGTCCTCGATCGGCGCAGTCGGCTCCGAGCTAAAGGTCGGAGCGGATACTTGTGCGGCCTCCAGGACACTGTTCGGCGGCAGAGCTAGATCATGCCCCTCGTGACAGTGCAGCGTGCTTGGCTGTGGCTCGAACCCGTCGAAGATCAAGTCTCCGCGGACGTCAGCTGTGTAGTTCAAACTTCCAAATCTAACCTGATGGCAGGGGCGTAGCTTTCAATCTGCTCCAGATGGCCAAGCTAATTGGCCCACAGTGCAAAGCCGCCGAATACGAAGACCTGTCCGGGGAGAAAAATCTCACCCTGGAGCGCATCGCTGTTGATGATCGGAGGAGCCATCAGGCCTAAAGATGACGACACAGAGGAACTCTCAATGAAAGCACCAATGTCGGTGTCAAAACCGGCGGATCTCGGGTAGGGGGTCCCGAGCTGTGCGTCTAGGCGGATGGTAACAGGAGACAAGGGACACGATGTTTTTACCCAGTTGGGCCCTCTCGATGGAGGTAAAACCCTACTCCTGCTTGATTAATATTGATGATATGGGTAGTACAAGAGTAGATCTACCACGAGATCAGAGAGGCTAAACCCTAGAAGCTAGCCTATGGTATGATTGTTGTTCGTCCTATGGACTAAAACCCTCTGTTTTATATAGGCACCGAAGAGGGTTAGGGTTACACAGAGTCGGTTACAATGGTAGGAGATCTACATATCCGTATCGCCAAGCTTTCCATCCACGCCAAGGAAAGTCCCATCCGGACACGGGACAAAGTCTTCAATCTTGTATCTTCATAGTCCAGGAGTCCGGCCAAAGGTCATAGTCCGGCTATCCGGACACGCCCTAATCCAGGACTCCCTCAGACATCTATGCGATGGAGCCAGTTGCCCCAAAGTTCAACCCATGGTCTTCTTGTCTGATCACCTTCGATTGCAGGGACCACCCTACCAGTATCCGTCATGGCGGTTCTGCCGCTTTGGTCCTTGACCTCATCATTGACGGATTTCACCTCACTCGAGTCCTTATGGACAGTGGCAGCAGTCTGAACCTGCTCTATCAGGATACAGTGCACAAAATGGGTATAGACCCCGCGAGGATCAAACCCACCAAAACCACCTTTAAAGGTGTCATCCCAGGTGTAGAGGCCTGTTGCACGGGCTTAATCACACTGGAAGTGGTCTTCGGATCTCCGGACAACTTCCGAAACGAGGAGTTAATCTTCCATATCGTCCCCTTCCGCAGTGGCTATCATGCACTACTCGGACGAACCGCATTTGCCAGATTCAATGCGGTACCGTATTATGCATACCTCAATCTCAAAATGCCAGGACCTCGCGGGGTTATAACAGTTAATGGAAACACAGAACGCTCGCTCCGCACAAAGGAGCACACTGCGGCCCTCGCAGCAGAAGCGCAAAGCAGCCTTACGAGGCAAACCGCCAATTCGGCGAAAAAGACCCCGGACACCTTCAAGCGAGTCCGGAGTACCCTGTAAGAGGATCGCCAAGCACATTTAGAGCTCGCCTAGCAATTCAGCCTCCGTCCTAGTCCCAGTCAAGCGGCGAAATTTGCACCGCACGTACATAATTACGCACTCAAGATACCATGGGCATAGGCGGAGGCACGAACATGGCACGGCCCACAATGCGGCTCAACCGCTTCAGGACCTGTATATCTTTAACATTTTCTTCCTTTCAGGCCCCTATTCTCTGAAGGCCCTCTCCGATCGTCTGATTATCAGACCTGTCACGGGAAGGAAACACCAAGGAAGCTAGAAGCTTTGACGTACAAGGGAATCCACAGGTGGTCTCTGATAACGATCAATATACCTATTTTGCATACCCACACGCAGCTTGCCCTTGGATAGGACATGTCAAATAGTCCTATTTTTTTACTTATTGCACTACATGTATGCATACGCTTTGACGCATCATTTAAATAACAATGTACAACATTAGCTCATTATCGCACTTCTTCATATTTTTTTCCCTGTCTGCTTATTTACGACAAATTGAACCCGTACATTCTGATACGTCTAGTGTGCCAGGCGCTTCAGCGTACCCCATAACACGGCAAGAAAAGGCCGAACACTTTCGATAGTGCGGCACCCCGAACTTATAGCATTATATGCATCAGCTCCGAATCATGTCTTAGGTCAATAGTTGGGTTTGCTCGGCTCCCATGTTTTGGTACCTTACGTTCTGCTATATCGGCTAAGGTAGCGCTGGGAGAACTACTGCGATTATGTCCCGGTTCTTCTGGACGAACACCTCAGTAGAGAAAGCCGAAAACTGACTGTCATGATGAGGCGAGAGCTGGTCGCTGTTCAAGAGGTCTCAAATCCTTAAAGATTTTTCCCGCTTCGGGCGAGGAGTCGGCCTTGTCCGATTTAGGCGTACATAGCGCCCCAAGTTCGGCCTTCCGAATACTAGGGTCTTCGCCAAAATTTAAAATTGTAGACTTCTATGGCTAAGTGAGAGTGATAAAGCTTTATAGTCTGATTGCACTGGTTCATTGTCTTTGAACACCTCCTTGAAGGACCCAAAACTGGGATAAAGAGTGATCAGGTTTATCCCGAACACCTCAGTACTAGTTACATGGGGGCAGAAGCCAACGACTGGCCAACTCTCAAATTTTATAAACGGCCGCACAGAAGGTAATATTTTAAATTAACAAGCGTTACTTAGCGCACATGAACTCGTTTCATATTACAGGATCACATGAGTACATTCATTCAAATATTACATCCTTAGCACATTCCTCTACCACAAGGCGAGCACCCTTCAGGACACTGTCATAATACTTTTCGGGGTGGCGATACTCCTTGCCCTCCGGTGGCCCCTCCTTCACCAGCTTCTCGGTGTCCATCTTCGCACAGTGCACTTTCGCCCGGGCAAAAGCCCGGCGTGCACCCTCAATGCAGACAGACCGCTTTATAACTTCAAACCGTGGGCAGGCGTTCACAAGCCGCCTTACCAGGCCGAAATAGCTGCCAGGCAGGGGCTCGCCAGGCCACATCCGGACTATAAGGCCCTTCATGGCCAGTTCGGCCGCCTTGTGAAGCTCGACCAGTTGCTTCAACTGGTCCCTCAAGGGCATCGGATGTTCGGTCCCAGTATACTGAGACCAGAACAAATTCTCTGTCGAGCTCCCTTCCTCAGCCCGGTAGAACTCCGCGGCATCCGACACACTGCTGGGTAGATCTACGAACACTCCTTGAGAGCTCCAAATTCGGGTAAGTAAAAGGAAAGTTTCCTTCACATGCTTGCTTTGCACAATGAATGCCTTACCCGCCGCTATCTTCTTGACCGCTTCAATTTCCTGGAGGGCCTTTTGGGCTTCAGCCTTGGCATTTTGTGCATTCTCGAGGGCCTTCGCAAGCTCAGACCCTTGCGTCTTAGAGTCATGCTCAAAGGACTCGTACTTCTTGACAAACTCCTGGAGCTCTTGTTGAACCTTGCCGACTCGGGCCTCTTGCTTCTCGCGCTCGGCGCGCTCCTTGGCCGCTTTGCCTTCGGCCTCGGACAGCGCCTTCTTTAGGGTCACCACTTCGGTCGTGGCCCCTAGCAAAATTCATGATGATCCTGTGATCTAAAAACCACCTTCGTCTTTTATTTATCAAAAAACAGACAGGGTATTACTTACCTTTGTTCTCTTCGAGCTGCCTCTTGGTAAGGCCGAGATCTTCCTCGGACCGCTTAAGGTCTCGCTTCAGTGTGGCGACCTCCGCCGTGCGAGCGGCAGCGGCCAGCAGCACAGCCTTCGTATTCACATAGACATATTCTGATTAAACTCCTGTGATTATTATTTGATCCTCTGTTCGGCCTTTCTTTGCGAGCACCAAACAGAGCATCAGGGGCTGCTGTCTATGCTGTAACATTTTCTCATAATTTGATTACTTACCTTAAAGCCTGTTAGGAGGCTGGCACAAGCTTCAGTCAGACCACTTTTGGCGGACCGAACCTTCTCGATTACCGCACTCATGATAGTGCGGTGCTCTTCGTCAATGGAAGCGCCACGAAGCGCTTCCAGCAAATTGTCCGATGCCTCTGGATGGACAGAGGCCATCGGCACAGATGGATTGCCCCCCTTTGCGAGGGGTCGCCTGACGGAATCCGGAACCACTGGAGATTCCGGCGCAGTATTCGGCTGGGGGCTAGACTTGCTGCCCCCAGCATTAGTGCCCATGGGAGTCTTGCCCCCCTACGCCCAGCGTCTGGAATGTCGCCTTGGGGCGCCTCCGGAGCTGTCTCCTCTTGGTTTAGTGCCCTTTGATACAACACATCGACATCGTCCGTAGGGCGAGGGGAGGAGGCGGTCGGGAGTGAATCGTTGTTCATCTTCGACTGGCCCAAAGACTCATCCGAAGAGGATACGTCAATATGGGCTTTGGATGGGCTACATGATCATGTTCGGCACGATAAGAAGCAATAAAATAAAGCATACCAAGAACTATCATGGTATTCGGATACTTACGACTTCGCCAGGGGCTTGTCCCTGGGTAACCACTCCTCGTCGCTGAAAGCGACTGTTGTGGAGCAATTCGGAAGGAGAGTCCTTCCCTTCTTGGACCCTTCGGCCTCCCCCGACGGGGCGACCTTCCTTTTCTTGTCTCCCCCGGCTGGGGGGAAGAACTTTCCTCTTCCTCCTCCTCGTTCTCGTGGGAGGAGGGCGCCTCGGTGTTATCAGACGATGAGTCTGATACAACCTTGCGCTGGAGACCTTTCCTGGTCCCCGTGGCCTTCTTCTTGGCCTTCTTCTCCGGTGCCTCATAGGGCGTCGGAACCAGCATCTCCGTTAAGAGAGCCCTTGCTGGATCTTCGGGTAGTGGGGCCAGACAATCGATCCGCTCCGTTGTCGCGACCCAGTCCTGTTAAATGGCATGAAGGCTTAGATCCCTCAGATGATTATACTAGGGAAAGAAAACATCTTATGAGATATAAGAATCTTACCGGATTGGCGAGGCACTTTGCGCTAAGTCCACGATCCTCGGTAAGGGGAGGAGGTACCTCGGTAGACTTGAATAGCACCTTCCAGATGTCCTGGTGCGTTGTGTCGAAGAGCTCTCGCTGCGTCTGGTGCTTAGCCGGGTCAAACTCTCACATATTAAACGCCCGTCTTTGACACGGGAGGATCCGACGGAAGAGCATGACTTGGACCACGTTGACAAGCTTGATTTTTTTGCTTATCATGTTTTTGACGCAGTTCTGGAGTCCGGTCAGCTCCACCGATGAACCCCAGGATAGGCCCTTCTCTTTCCAGGAGGTGAGTTGCATGGGGATGTCGGATCGAAATTCGGGGGCCGCCACCCAGTTGGTGTCGCGTGGCTCTGTGATGTAGAACCACCCCGATTGCCACCCCTTTACGGTCTCCACATAGGAGCCTTCAAGCCAGGTGACGTTTGCCCACCATGGCGCCTCCGCACTCCGCTTGCTGGCTGACCACCACCTTCGGTTTAACATTGAAGGTCTTCAGCCACAGGCCGAAGTGGGGCTTGATGCGGAGGAACGCCACGCACACGACGATAAACGCCGAGATGTTGAGGATGAAATTGGGGGCTAGATCATGGAAGTCCGGCCCGTAGTAGAACTTGAGCCCGCGGACAAATGGGTGGAGGGGAAATCCCAGCCCGCGGACGAAATGGGTAAGGATTACAACCCTTTCGTGAGGTTCGGGGGTGGGGACAATCTGCCCCGCGTCTGGGAGCCGGTGCGCGATATCTGCGGCCAGGTATCCGTCTTCCCGGAGCTTCGTAATGTTCTCCTCCGTAACGGAGGAGACCATCCACTTGCCTCCCGCTCCGGACATGTTTGGAGTGGTTTTGTGGAGAAAATGCGAACTTGGGCGTTGGAGCTAGAGTGCGCGAGAATGGACGGGCAGGGAAGAAGAAGGCGTGGGTAAAAAGGATTAGTCCTTGTCCCTTTATAAGGGCAATAGAAACTGTGCGCCTCCCCACTTGCCTGGTAAACTCGCTTATTCCCCAAGCGCCGTGATTGATGGCGCGGTTGGGTTACCCACATCCCTATTGATGAGAATCCCGTGATAAGGGGACACGATCTCTGCTTAGACAAGATGTGCCAAGAAAACTACCTCGCAATATGAGCAGTAGCTGGTTGAGAAAAACGGTTCGAGTAATGACCGTGCCATGGCGTGATGTCACATTGTGAAAAGTTGTCAACAGATTAGATTTGTGGAAATATTATACTCTCTACGGTGGTATGTGGAATTTGTTTTGCAGAGCCGGACACGATCCTTGTGTTCAAAATCTTCTATGGAGTATTCGGAGGAGGAACCCGCCTTGCAATGCCGAAGACAATCTGTGCGCCAGACTTATCTTCATTGAAGCCTGGTTCAGGGGCTACTGAGGGAGTCCTGGATTAGGGGGTCCTTGGATAGCCGGACTATATACTTTGGCCGGACTGTTGGACAATGAAGATAAAAGATTGAAGACTTCGTCCCGTGTCCGGATGGGACTCTCCTTTGCGTGGAAGGCAAGCTTGGCAGTTCGGATATGTAGATCTCCTCCCTTGTAACCGACTCTGTGTAACCCTAGCCCCCTCCGGTGTCTATATAAACCGGAGGGTTTAGTCCGTAGGGCAAGAACAATCATAATCATAGGCTAGCTTCTAGGGTTTAGCCTCTACGATCTCGTGGTAGATCAACTCTTGTAATACTCATATCATCAAGATCAATCAAGCAGGAAGTAGGGTATTACCTTCATTGAGAGGGCCCGAACCTGGGTAAACATTGTGTCCCCCGCCTCCTGTTACCATCCGCCTTAGACGCACAGTTCGGGACCCCCTACCCGAGATCCGCCGGTTTTGACACCGACAAGAAGAAGAAAGCTAGAGGAGAGGAGGAGGAGAACAAGACCACCGACACCCCGACCCCGACCCCGACCACCGACACCCCGACACCTGACACCCCGACCACCGACACCCCGACCACCGACACCCCGACCCCGACCCTGACACCCCGACACCCTGAGACCCCAACAATCAACACCCCGACCCCCGACACCTTGACACCACACCCCGACCCCGACACCCTGACACTCTGACCCCGACACGACACCCCAGCACGACACCCCGACCCCGACACCCTGACACCACACCCCGACCCCGACCACCGACACCGCGACACCTGACAACCCGACCACCGCCACCCCAACCCCGACACCCCGACACCCTGAGACCCCGACAATCGACACCCCGACCCCCCCCCCCACCCCGACCTCGACAATGATGATGATGCATTTAATGATCCCGGAGCATATATAGACGATTCAGAGTAATATTAGTAATCTGAGCTTTCAATTTTTTATTATGTTCATGATGATGATACACTTAAATTATATACATATTATTCATGTCAGGTATCCAAATTTTTTATGTTGTACTAATTTCGTTTACTTTTTGTCATTGCAGGTGTTGACAGGATGGTGGGCAAGGGTCCAGAGCGCCCCGAGCCTCCTGCGAGCGCTACTGGGAGGGGTGGTTCCATTATTCTAGCCAGCCCCTCCGGAGAGCGCTGCTATACAATATGCAGACAGCTGCGACGGGCGCTTCTTCTTCGGCTGGGAGAGGTCGGGTGAGGGAGTCCTGGATTAGGGGGTGTCCGGATGGCCGGACTATAACCTTTGGCCGGACTCCTGGACTATGAAGATACAAGATTGAAGACTTCGCCCGTGTCCGGATGGGACTTTCCTTGGCGTGAAAGGCAAGCTCAGCGATACAGATATGTAGATCTCCTCCCATTGTAACCGACTCTATGTAACCCTAACCCTCTCCGGTGTCTATATAAACCGGAGGGTTTTAGTCCGTAGGACGAACAACAATCATACCATAGGCTAGCTTCTAGGGTTTAGCCTCTCTGATCTCATGGTAGATCTACTCTTGTACTACCCATATCATCAATATCAATCAAGCAGGAGTAGGGTTTTACCTCCATCGAGAGGGCCCGAACCCGGGTAAAAACATCGTGTCCCTTGTCTCCTGTTACCATCCGCCTAGACGCATAGTTCGGGACCCCCTACCCGAGATCCGCCAGTTTTGACACCGACATTGGTGCTTTCATTGAGAGTTCCTCTGTGTCGTCACCTTTAGGCCCGATCGCTCCCCCGATCATCAACAATGATGCGGTCCAGGGTGAGACTTTTCTCCCGGACAGATCTTCATATTCGGCGGCTTTGCTGCTGCGGGCAATTCGCAGCCATCTGGAGCAGATCGAAGCTACGCCCAGCCATCAGGTCAGATTTGGAAGTTTGAACTACGGCCGGCGTCGCGGAGACTTGATCTTCGACGGGTTCGAGCCACAGCCAAGCGCCGCCGCCCGTCACGATGGGAATGATCTAGCTCGCCGCGAACGGTGTCACGGAGGCGCACCGTGTCGCTCCGACCCTTAGCTCGGGCCATTGCGCCTATCAGGGCGGGTGGCTGGACACCGCCTCGGGGGCTGCAATCTCTACGGCAATCGAGACGAACACCATACCTATCCTTCGCGAAGCTCATGACTCCAAGGTGCCGAACTCCTCTCCGGACACCGAACCTTCCACGCCCCTGCCAATCGAATCTGATTGAGCGCCGATCATGGAGTTACCGCCACAGATATCTTTCAGCACTCGCCTTTCAGCGACATTCTGAACTCACTAAAATCTCTCTCCCTATCAGGAGAACCCTGGCCGGACTATGGTCAGCAAGGTTGGGATGCGGACGACGAAGAAATTCAAACCCCACCCACCACCCACTTCGTAGCCACTGTCGATGATTTAACTGACATGCTCGACTTCGACTCCGAAGACATTGACGGCATGGACGACGATGCAAGAGACGAACAAGAACCAGCGCCTACAGGGCACTGGAAGGCCACCTCGTCGTGTGACATATAATGGTGGACACCCCAAAACAAGGGAACGACGATGGAACAACGGAGGATGACCCCTCCAAGAAACAGCCTAAGCGTCGGCGCCGCTCTAAATCTCGCCAAAGCAAAAACGACGATTCCGTCACCGGAGACAATAACACCCCGTACAGTGCCGAAGACAACCCCCTCCAGCAGGATTCAGCACAGGAGGATGGAGAAGCCATCCCTCATGAGAGAGCGGCAGACAGAGAGGTAGAGGACGATAATTACATGCCTCCCTCCGAAGACGAGGCAAGCCTCGACGACGGCGAATTTGTCGTGCCTGAGGATCCCGTCGAACAAGAGCGTTTCAAACGCAGGCTTATGGGAACGGCGAGCAGCCTCAAGAAAAAACAGCAACAACTTAGAGCTGACCAAGACTTGCTAGCCGACAGATGGACTGATGTCCTTGCGGCCGAAGAGTACGAACTCGAACGACCTTCCAAGAGCTACCCAAAACGCTGGCTGCTACCTCGATTAGAGGAGGAAGCACCTAGACCCATATCACCAGCGCATGATGCGGCCGACCGGCCACCTCGTGGCCGCAACAGAGAGGCCTGTCGGCCCTCCACTCAAGCCGCACCCCGGCGTAGCTCAAAGAATACCAAGGCACGGGGAAATGCGCTAGACCTGCGAGATATATTGGAGGACAGGGCAAGGCAAACAAGATCGATCTATGGATTGCGTGGGCGCCCCACGACACGTGACGATAATCGTCATGCCAGATATGGTAAATCCGGCCGGGCCGAACACAGCAGACAAAGCTCATTTGAGCTACGTCGTGATATAGCCCAATACAGAGGCGCCGCACACCCACTATGCTTCACAGATGAAGTAATGGGTCATCAAATCCCCGAGGGTTTCAAACCTATAAACATCGAA
Organism: Aegilops longissima; assembly: GCA_021605205.1. NCBI lineage: Eukaryota > Viridiplantae > Streptophyta > Magnoliopsida > Poales > Poaceae > Aegilops > Aegilops longissima. The sequence continues at coordinate 580,921,167 of CM038676.1, forward strand.
TCATACGATGGCACAACTGACCCTGCGGTATGGATCGAGGACTATCTCCTTCATATCCACATGGCCCGTGGTGATGATCTACACGCCATCAATACCTCCCACTAAAGCTTAAAGGACCAGCTCGGCATTGGCTTAACAGCTTGCCAGCAGAATCAATTTGTTGTTGGGAGGACCTGGAAGCCGCATTCCTCGACAACTTCCAGGGCACCTATGTGCGACCACCAGACGCCGATGACCTAAGCCACATAATTTAGCAGCCAGATGAATCGGCCAGACAATTCTGGACACGGTTCCTAACCAAGAAAAATCAAATAGTTGACTGTCCGGACGCTGAGGCCCTTGCAGCCTTCAAGCATAACATCCGTGACGAATGGCTTGCCGGCACCTAGGACAGGAAAAGCCGAAATCCATGGCAGCCCTCACAACACTTATGACCCGCTTTTGCGCGGGAGAAGACAGCTGGCTAGCTTGTAGTAATAACATGACCAAGAGCCCTGGTAATTCGGATACCAAGGACAACATTGGCAGGTCGCGTCGCAACAAGCAAAAGCGCTGCATGCTGGCGACAATCTTGAGGATCTGACAGTTAACGCTGGATTCAGAGGCTCTAAACCCGATCAGTGGAAAAAGCCATTCAAAAGAAATACTCCGGGCCCGTCCAATTTGGACCGAATACTCGATCGCTCGTAGATACACGGCACCCCCGAAAAACCAGCCAACCACACCAACAGGGATTGTTGGGTGTTCGAACAGGCAGGCAAGTTAAACGCCGAAAACAACGACAAGGGGCTGCATAGCGATGACGAGGAGGAGCCCCGGCTGCCAAACAATAGGGGACAGAAGGGTTTCCCCCCACAAGTGCGGACGTTGAACATGATATACGCAACCCACATCCCCAAAAGGAAACGGAAGCGTGCACTCAGGGACGTATATGCGTTGGAGCAAGTCGCCCCAAAGTTCAACCCATGGTCCTCCTGCCCGATCACTTTCGATCGAAGGGACCACCCCACTAGCATCCGCCATGGCGGATTCGCCGCATTGGTTCTAGACCCAATCATTGACGGATTTTACCTCACTAGAGTCCTTATGGATGGCGGCAGCAGCCTGAACCTGCTTTATCAGGATACAGTGCAAAAAATGGGCATAGATCCCTCAAGGATTAAACCCACAAAGACGACCTTTAAAGGCGTCATACCAGGTGTAGAGGCCAACTGTACAGGCTCAGTTACACTCGAGTTGGTCTTCGGATCCCCTGATAATTTCCGAAGCGAGGAGTTAATCTTCGACATAGTCCCGTTCATGATTGCTATCATGCCTTTGCTCGGACGAACCGCATTGCAAAGTTCAATGCAGTGCCGCACTATGCATACCTCAAACTCAAGATGCCAGGCCCTCGAGGAGTCATTACGGTCAATGGAAACATCGAACGCTCTCTCCGAACGGAGGAGCATACGGCGGCCATCGCGGCGGAAGTACAAAGCAGCCTCTCAAGGCAATTCTCCAGTCCGGACATTAAATGACCGGACACCGTCAAGCGCGCCCGGAGTAACCTACAACAAGACCGCCTGGCACGTTCCGAGCACGCGTAGCAATGCGGCCCCAACCCGAGCCCTCGCGAAACTGCGAAACCAGTACTACGCGTACATAACTACGCTCTGGAAATACCATGGGCATAGGGAGAGGGGCACGACCACGGCATGCCCAAAATGCGGCTCAACCGCACCAGGGGCTCCCGATTTTGTCATTCTTTTTTTCCTTACTTTCAGGACTCCACTTTTCGGAAGGCCTATCCGGCAGTACAATCGCCGAACACACGATGCAACAGTCAGGGAGGCAGAAAGCTACGTCGAGTGTCTAGATGGTATCTATAACGAGCAGTATACTTGTTTCACATATCATCCCGCAGCTCGCCCCTGGAGGGGGACATGTCAAATAGTCCCATCTCTTGCTTATCGCACTATTTGTATCGTTCTGCTTTTACCGCAGACTTTTTGAATAAACAATGCATAGCTTTTGTCTATTATTGCATCCCCTTTTTTATAAAAATATGTTCAGTTATGACATTATGCAACCATACACTTTGGTACGACCAATACACCAGGGGCTTACGTACCCCGAATATGGTGTGAGAAGTCCGAACACTCTCTGAGTCGGCACCCGAACTTATAGCATTATATGCATCGGCTCGAATCATGTCTTGGGTCAATATTTGGGTTTGCCCGGCTCCCATGTTTTGGTACCTTACGTTCCGTTATATCGGCTAAGGTAGCACTGGGAGAACCACTGCGACTGCGCCCCGGTTGAGCTGGGCTAAGCACCTCAGTGGAGAAAGCTAAAACTGACCGTCATGATAGGGCGAGAGCTGGTCGCTGTTCGAGAGGTTTTCAAGTCCCTAAAGACTTATGCCTCTTAGAGCGAGGAGTCGGCTTTGTCCGGCCTAAGGCGTGGATAGCACTCCGAACTCGGTCTTCCGAATACTAGGGGCTTCACCGAAATTTAAAATTATAGAATTCTATGGCTAAGTGAGAGTGTTCAAGCATTATAGTCCGATTGCCTTGTTCGTTGTATTAAGCGCCTCCCTCGAAGGACCCAATAATGGGAAAAAGAGCGCTCAAGTTTATCCCGAACACCCCAGCAGTCGCGGCATGGGGGCAGAAGCGGACGACTCGCCATCTCTCAATTTTGATAAACGGCCGCACAGAAGGTAATATTTTAAATTCAAAAGCGTTGCTTAGCGCATATGAACAAGTTTTCAGCGTACAGGATTACAAATGCGAGTTTACTCAAAAATTACATCTTTGGAGCACTCATCCGCTATACGGTGGGCACCCTTCAGGACGCCCTCATGATATATCTCGGGCTTGCGATGCTCCTTGCCCGACGGTGGTCCGTCCGTCACAAGCTTCTCAGCGTCCATCTTGCCCCAATGCACTTTAGCACGGGCAAGGGCCCTACGGGCACCCTCGACGCATACGAAGCGCTTGATGACTTCAAGCCTTGGACAGGCATCCACCAGCCGCTTTACCAGCCCGAAGTAGCTCCCAGGCATGGCTTCCCCAGGCCACAGCCGGACTAAGAGACCCTTCATGGCCTATTCGGCCACCTTATGGAGCTCGACCAGCTGCTTCAGCTGGTCGCTCAAGGGCACCGGGTGTCCCGCCTCAGCATACTGAGACCAGAACACCTTCTCCGTCGAGCTTCCCTCTTCGGCTCGGTAGAATGCGGCAGCGTCGGACACACTCCGGGGAAGATCTGCGAATGCTCCTGGAGAGCTCCGGACTCGGGTAAGTAACAAGTAATTCACTTTCGCGTGCTTGCTTTGCATAAAGAATGCCTTACCCGCCGCTATCTTCTTCATCGCCTCAATTTCCTGGAGGGCTTTTTGGGCTTCGGCCTTGGCAGATTTAGCGCTCTCAAGCGCCGATGCGAGCTCGGACTCTCGAGTCTTTGAGTCAAGCTCCAAACTCTCGTGTTTTTCCACGAGAGCCTGGAGCTCTTGCTGCACCGCCGCCACCCGCGCCTCCTGCTTCTCTCGCTCGGTGCGCTCCACGGTCGCATTGTTTTCGGCCTTGGACAGCGCTTCCTTCAGGGTTGCCACCTCGGTAGTGGCCCCTACAATACTCACGTTGGTCCTGTTATTTTTTGCAACCACATCTTTTTTATACACTTACATAAGGTATTACTTACCTTCCTTGTCCTCGAGCTGCTTCTTGGCGAGGCCGAGATCGTTCTCGGACCGCTCGAGGCTCTGCTTCAATGCATCGACCTCCGCAGTCAGTGCGGCAGAGGTCAGCAGCACAGCCTGCATTCCCATATTTACATACTTATGTTAGACTCCTGCGTATATCTTTTTGATCCTTAGTTCGGGTTTTCTTTCTGAACACCAAACTGAGCATCAGGGGCTACTGTCTATGCGGTAATATTTTTACATATCTTAAATACATACCTCAAAGCCTGTTAGAAGGCTGGCACAGGCTTCAATCAGCCCGCTCTTGGCGGATGAACATACGGATCACCACACTCATAATAGTGTGGTGCTCCTCGTCGATGGAGGCGCCGTTAAGCACCTCCAGCAGATTATCCGGTGCCTCCGGTTGGACGGAGGTCACCAGCATCGTAGGCGTCCCCTTCTTAGTAGGGGGCCACCTGCCGGATGCCGGAACAGTTAAAGGTTCGGCGCGGTGTCCGGCCTAGGGCCGAACTTAGAGCCCTTTGGGGTTTTATCCCCTTTGCACCTGGAATCCGGGAGGTTGCATTGCGGCGCCTCCAGGACCACCTCCTCCTGGCCTGGCCCCTTCGGGGACACCACCTTGGCATCATCCGCAGCGCAAGGAGAGGAGGCGGCCAGAAGTGAAGTGTTGTTCACATCCGATGAACCCAGGGAACGGATCGACGAAGCGTCGAGCCCGGCCTTGTGCGGACTGCATGATTATATTCGACGTCAGAAGGTACTATGCCATGAAAAAGCTCCATGAGTTACTCTGGTATCCGGATACTTACGATCTTGCCAGGGGCTTGGCCCTGGATGGCCACTCCTCTTCGCCGTCGTCGGCGTTGGTGGAGTAGTCCGGAGGAAGAGTCCTTCCCTTTGTGGACCCTCCGGCCCCCCCAGTTGGGGCGGCCTTCCTTTTCATTCCTCCGCCCGCTGGAGGGGGAGAGGCTTCTTCTTCCTCCTCCTCGTCTTCACGGGAGGAGTCCGCCTCGGAGTCATCGGACGATGAGTCCGACACCAACTGGCGTCGGGAACTCCTTCGAGTTCCCGCGGCCTTCTTCTTGTCCTTCTTCTCCGGCACCACGTAAGGTGCCGGAACCAGCAGCCCCGTCAAGCGGGCGTCCGCTGGGTCTTCTGGCAAGGAAGCCGGACAGTCAATCTTCCCGGACGTCCTCTGCTAATCCTGTCAAAGGTAAGGGAGTTTAGATCCCGCATAGAGTCAAACTATGAAAAACAAGTGTCCCGTAAAGGGCAAAATAGCTTACCGCATTGGCTTGAAGCTGCGCGCTGAATCTGCGATCCTCGGTAGCAGATGTGGGAGCCTCGGCGCCCTTGAACAGCACCTTCCAGGCATCTTCGTACGTAGTGTCGAAGAGCCTGCTCAGGATTTGGTGTTGTGCCGGATCAAACTCCCACAATCTGAAAGCTCGTTGTTGGCACGGGAGGATCCGACGGATGAGCATGACCTGGACTACATTGGCGAGTTTGAGCTTCTTGCTAACCAGGTTTTGGGCGCAGGTTTGAGTCGGACAGCTCCTCGAATTACCCCACGACAAGCCCGTCTCTTTCCGGAGGTGAGCCGTGTAGGGAAGCGGATCGAATTGGGGCGCTGCCCATTCAGGGTCACGCAGCTCGGTGATGTAGAACCACCCTGATTGCCACCTTTATGGTCTCCACGAAGGAGCCCTCGAGCCATGTAACATTGGGCATCTTGCCCACCATGGCGCCTCCGACTCCGCTTAGCGGCCGCCCACAACCTTCGGTTTGACATTGAAGGTCTTCAGCCATAAACCGAAGTGGGGCTGGATGCGAAGGAAGGCCTCGCACCTGACGATAAGCGTCGAGATATTGAGGATGAAGTTCGGGGCGGATCATGGAAATCCAGGCCGTAGTAGAACATGAGTCCCGACAAATGGTGAAGTGGGAAACCTAGTCCAGCGGAGGAAGTGGGTGAGAACACCACCCTCTCATGGGGCCGGGGGTGGGATGAGCTGCCTTGTCGGGAAGCCGGTCTTGCGATGTCATTAGAAAAGTATCCGGCCTTCCTCGGCTTTTGATGTGTCCCTTCACTTGCGTCCCGCTCCGGACATGGCTGGAGAAGGTTGAGGTGGGATGTGCGGACTTGGCGCTGGAGCTCGAGTCTTGTGAAATGGATAAGCAAAGGAGGAAGAAGGCGTAGATGGAAAAGGTGGATCCTTATCCCTTATATGGGCGGACTAAACTATGTGCCCCGCCACCTGGTAAAACTCGCTTATCTCCCAAGCGCCCGTAAATTAATGGCACGGTTGGGTTACCGCCCGTATTGATGAGAATCCGGAATAAGGGGACACGATCTACTGCTTCAACAAGGCGTGCCAAGGAAACCGCCTCGCTAAGTGCGCTGAGGTGGGACAAGAAAACGATTGAATAAAGGCTTGGCCGTGGCGTGATGTCACGCTGCGGAATCGTCGGCGAGTTGAATTTGTGTAAGTATTATTCTCTCTACGGTGGTATGTGGAAATTATTTTGCGAGCGGACACTATCCTTGTGTTCAAAATCTTCTATGAAGTATTCGGAGGAGGAACCCGCCTTGCAATGCGAAGACAATTTCTTGCGTCGGACTCGTCATCATTAAAGCCTGGTTCGGGGACTCTTGAGGAGTCTGGATTAGGGGTGTCCGGATGGCGGACTATAACCTTTGGCCGGACTCCTGGACTATGAAGATACAAGATTGAAGACTTCGTCCCGTGTCCGGATGGGACTTTCCTTGGCGTGGAAGGCAAGCTTGGCGATAGGGATATGTAGATCTCCTCCATTGTAACCGACTCTATGTAACCCTAACCCTCTCCGGTGTCTATATAAACCGGAGGGTTTTAGTCCGTAGGACGAACAACAATCATACCATAGGCTTGCTTCTGGGGTTTAGCCTCTCTGATTTCGTGGTAGATCTACTCTTGTACTACCCATATCATCAATATCAATCAAGCAGGAGTAGGGTTTTACCTCCATCGAGAGGGCCCGAACCTTGGTAAAAACATCGTGTCCCTTGTCTCCTGTTACCATCCGCCTAGATGCACAGTTCGGGACCCCCTAGCCGAGATCCACCGGTTTTGACACCGACATCGGGGGAGGATGAAGAAGGCTGCTAGAGGTGGGGGAGGCAGCGGGAGAGGTAGGAAGGCTGCTACGCCTTCCTCGCCGCCACCCTCAGCTGATTCACCCAACCACGTGGACCCGTCTCGGACTCCGGCCCATGAGCCTCTGGTCGCCGATCCTTCGCCCCACCACACTCGGGTCACCGATCCTTCGCCCCACCAGTCGTCTCGCCTATCCTTCGCCCCACGTGAGTCTGGTCCCAGAGTCTTCGTCCCAGGAGACTCCGGTCCCGGAGTCTTCTTCCCACGAGACTTCGGAGGCTAGTGGCCCTACTGATGGTAGCGAGGACACCTTTTCTGATGATAGCTACAGCGACGACAAGCTGGTTGAGAAGGGCAAGAAGATCTACAAGCGTGGCTGTACAAAGCTCCCGCCCGTGCTGGCGACCCCCGACCAGAGGTGGTTTATTGCGCCTAAAGGGTTGAAGTACGTGCATTTAATATTTTTTAACCTTTTGCCTTGATGTTCCTTCAAATTAATATCTAATGCGTTGTCCTTGTCATACTGCAGGGGTTGGGTACACCCCATGGTGTCCGCAGGCCCAACTAGGTCCTTGGTGTGATTTGCCGGTAGCACTTCCCTGGGTGGGTCACTGATATGTCTCCAACGTATCTATAATTTTTTATTGTTCCATGCTATATTATATTCTGTTTTGGACATTATTGGGCTTTATTTTACACTTCTGTATTATGTTTGGGACTAACCTATTAACCGGAGGCCCAGCCTGTAATTGCTGTTTTTTGCCTATTTGAGTTTGTGAGAAAAAGAATATCAAGCGGAGTCCAAATGGAATGAAACCTTGGGAGCGTGATTTTGGAACGAGCGTGATCAGAGGACTTGGACCCACGTCAAGGCATCAACCAGGAAGCCACGAGGTGAGGCGCGCCTACCCCCAGGCTCGCCCTCCACCCTCGTGGGCCCCTGTTGCTCCACCGACGTACTCCTTCCTCCTATATATACCTACGCCCCCAAACTACAGATCGGAGCCAAAACCTAATTCCACCGCCGCAACCTTACATGCCCGTGAGATCCCATCTTGGGGCCTGTTCCGGAGCTCCGTCGGAGGGGGCATCGATCACGGAGGGATTCTACATCAACACCATAGCCTCTCCGATGAAGTGTGAGTAGTTTACCTCAGACCTTCGGGTCCATAGTTATTAGCTAGATGGCTTGTTCTCTCTTTTTGGATCTCAATACAATGTTCTCCCCCTCTCTCATGGAGATCTATTCGATGTAATCTTCTTTTGCGGTGTGTTTGTTGAGACCGATGAATTGTGGGTTTATGATCAAGTTTATCTATGAACAATATTTGAATCTTCTGAATTCTTTTATGTATGATTGGCTATCTTTGCAAGTCTCTTCGAATTATCAGTTTGGTTTGGCCTACTAGATTCATCTTTCTTTCAATGGGAGAAGTGCTTAGCTTTGGGTTCAATCTTGCGGTGTCCTTTCCCATTGACAATAGGGGCAGCAAGGCACGTATTGTATTGTTGCCATCGAGGATAACAAGATGGGATTTATATCATATTGCATGAGTTTATCCCTCTACATCATGTCATCTTGCTTAAAGCGTTACTCTGTTCTTATGAACTTAATACTCTAGATGCATGCTGGATAGCGGTCGATGTGTGGAGTAATAGTAGTAGATGCAGGCAGGAGTCGGTCTACTTGTCTCGGACATGATGCCTATATACATGATCATACCTAGATATTCTCATAACTATGCTCAATTCTGTCAATTGCTCAACAGTAATTTGTTCACCCACCGTAAATACTTATGCTCTTGAGAGAAGCCACTAGTGAAACCTATGGCTCCCGGGTCTATTTTCCATCATATTAATCTCCCGACAGCAAGCTATTTCTAGCGCCGTTTCTATTTTTACTTTCTTTACCTTGAATCTTTATCATAAAAATACCAAAAATATTATCTTATCATATCTATCATATCTCACTCTCGTAACTGACCGTGTAGGGATTGACAACCCCTTATCGTGTTGGTTGCGATGATTTATTTGTTTGTGTAGGTGCGAGGGACTCGTGCGTGGCCTCCTACTGGATTGATACCTTGGTTCTCAAAACTGAGGGAAATACTTACACTACTTTGTTGCATCACCCTTTCCTCTTCAAGGGAAAACCAACGCAGTGCTCAAGAGGTAGCAAGAAGGATTTCTGGCGCCGTTGCCTGGGAGTTTACACAAAAGTCAACATACCAAGTACCCATCACAAACCCTTACCTCCCGCATTACATTATTTGCCATTTGCCTCTCGTTTTCCTCTCCCCCACTTCACCCTTGCTATTTTATTCTCCCTCTCTTTTCCCATTTGCCTCCCTCTTTCTTTTTGCTCCACGCACTTTCTGCCGTTATGTCTGAAACTGGGGAAATTATTGTTGATAATAATAATATCATGGCAAATTCTGATGCTCCTGCTAAAGAATCCCCTACCTTACATACAAAAAAAATTCCGAATTGGTAGTGGCAACATTATTGGAAAAGGAGTTAACCAAGATTTCTTTACTTGTGCCGGTGCTTTGCCTTCTATGGATAGTTCTATTCTTCATAGAACTAGTAGTCTTGCGGACACTATTACCATGCTTGTAGTTGAACTTGAAAGACAATTTATGCACATGCATCCCTGCATACAGAGAATTTTCCTAGAATTTTCTAACATTGAGCATTCTTCTGTTAAGCGTGCCGCTACTATCTTTTTGGCCCATGAGTTCAGATATATTATAAATGAGGCCAAAGAAATCTTTGCGCATTATAGGGTGGACGCTGGACGTCCTCCCATAGAAGCTATCTTATTTGATCAAGAGGAAATAATGCGTTTTCAATCTCTAGATTATGTTGCTTTTAATGAAAACCTTAGAAAAAAGGTTCCTACCAATATTATAGTTGATAGAATTTCTGAACTTAATAATGATTTTGCTATTCGAAATAATGAGCTAGGATACTCTCTCGAATATAGGCTCACCAAGTTCTATCAAAAGAATGCCTATAATGATGAATTGGTTGTGCATATGAAGGGCCGAAGGAGGAACCTATACCTCCTAAGGTTGATCTTGGGGAATTTTGTCCCATTAAATTTAGCCCTTTTGATTACTTTTGCTTGGCACAAAGAAAGCTTGCTTCCGAACGTAGAGAGTATGAAATGAGCTTTAATGATCTATCCTATTATTATGGCAATACCTAGATCTATCCTTGCTATTATGCCTAGCTAGGGGCGTTAAACGATAGCGCTTGTTAGGAGGCAACCCAATTTTATTTTTAGTTTTTTTGCTTTTTGCTTCTGTTTAGGAATAAATCTTTGATCTAGCCTCTGGTTAGATGTGTTTTTATGTTTTAATTAGTGTTTGTTCCAAGTTAAACCTATAGGATCTTCTTGGATGATAGTTATTTGATCTTGCAGAAAATTCCAGAAACTTTCTGTTCACGAAAACAATTGCTAAAAATCACCAGAACGTGATAAAATATTTATTCCAATTGCTGATGATCAATAAATAAATTTTCTAGGTCTTCCTATTTTGGCTGAATTTTTGGAGTTCCAGAAGTTTGCGTTAGTTACATATTACTACAGACTGTTCTGTTTTTGACAGATTCTGTTTTTCGTGTGTTGTTTGCTTATTTTGATGAATCTATGGCTAGTAAATAGTTTATAAACCATAGAGAAGTTGGAATACAGTAGGTTTAACACCAATATAAATAAAGAATTAGTTCATTACAGTACCTTGAAGTGGTCTTTTGTTTTCTTTAAGCTAACAGACTCACGAGATTTTCTGTTAAGTTTTGTGTTGTGAAGTTTTCAAGTTTTGGGTAAAAGATTTGATGGATTATGGAACAATGAGTGGCAAGAGCCTAAGCTTGGGGATGCCCATGGCACCCCCAAGATAATCTAAGGACACCTAAAAGCCAAAGCTTGGGGATGCCCCGGAAGGCATCCCCTCTTTCGTCTACTTCCATCGGTAACTTTACTTGGAGCTATATTTTTATTCACCACATGATATGTGTTTTGCTTGGAGTGTCTTGTATGATTTGAGTCTTTGTTTTTTAGTTTACCACAATCATCCTTGATGTACACACCTTTTGAGAAAGACACACATGATTCGGAAATTATTAGAATACTCTATGTGCTTCACTTATATCTTTTGAGTTATATAGTTTTTGCTCTAGTACTTCACTTATATCTTTTAGAGCACGGCGGTGGATTTGTTTTAAAGAAACTATTATTCTCTCATGCTTCACTTAGATTATTTTGAGAGTCTTAAATAGCATGGTAATTTTCTTAAATAATCTTAATATGCTAGGTATTCAAGACTAGTAAAAACTTTCTTATGAGTGTGCTGAATACTAAGAGAAGTTTGATGCTTGATGATTGTTTTGAGACATGGAGGTAGTGATATCAAACTTGTGCTAGTTGAGTAGTTGTGAATTTGATAAATACTTGTGTTGAAGTTTGCAAGTCCCGTAGCATGCACGTATGGTAAACGTTATGTAACAAATTTGAAACATGAGGTGTTTTTTGAGTGTCCTCCTTATGAGTGGCGGTCGGGGACGGCGATGGTCTTTTCCTACCAATCTACCCCCTAGGAGCATCGGCGTAGTGCTTGGTTTTTATGACTTGTATATTTTTGCAATAAGTATGTGAGTTCTTTATGACTAATGTTGAGTTCATGGATTATCGCACTCTCACCTTTCCATCATTGCTAGCCTCTTGATGCTTGTGCATTGCCCTTTCTCACATTGAGAGTTGGTGCAAACTTTGCGGTGCATCAAACCCTATGATATGATCGCTCTTTCACATAAACCTCCTTATATCTTCCTCAAAACAGCCACCATACCTACCTATTATGGCATTTCCATAGCCATTCCGAGATATATTGCCATGCAACTTTCCACTGTTTCGTTTATCATGACACGTTCATCATTGTCATATTGCTTTGCATGATCATGTAGTTGACATAGTATTTGTGGCAAATCCACCATTCATAATTCTTTCGTACATGTCACTCTTGGTTCATTGCATATCCCGGTACACCGCCGGAGGCATTCATATAGATTCATACTTTGTTCTAGTATCGAGTTGTAATCATTGAGTTGTAAATAAATAGAAGTGTGATGATCATCATTTTCTAGAGCATTGTCCCAAGTGAGGAATAAAAAAAGAGAGAGAGATATGCCATAAAAAAGGAAGGCCCAAAAAAATGAGAGAAAAAGAGATAAGGGACAATGTTACTATCCTTTTTCCACACTTGTGAAAAGTAGCACCATAATCTTCATGATAGAGAGTCTCTTGTTTTGTCACTTTCATATACTAGTGGGAATTTTTCATTATAGAACTTGGCTTGTATATTCCAACAATGGGCCTCCTCAAGTGCCCTAGGTCTTCGTGAGCAAGCAAGTTGGATGCACACCCACTGAGTTTATTTTGTTGAGCTTTCATACATTTATAGCTCTAGTGCATCCGTCGCATGGCAATCCCTACTCCTTGCATTAACATCAATCGATGGGCATTTCCATAGCTCATTGATTAGCCTCATTGATGTGATACTTTCTCCTTTTTTGTCTTCTCCATGTAACCCCCATCATTATATTCTATTCCACCCATAGTGCTATATCCATGGCTCACGCTCATGTATTGCGTGAAGGTTGAAAAAGTTTGAGATTACTAAAGTATGAAACAATTGCTTGGCTTGTCATCGGGGTTGTGCATGATGAGAGCATTCTTGTGTGACGAAAATGGAGCATGACCAAACTATATGATTTTGTAGGGATGAACTTTCTTTGGCCATGTTATTTTGAGAGGACATGATTGCTCAGTTAGTATGCTTGAAGTATTATTATTTTTATGTCAATATTGAACTTTTATCTTGAATCTTTCAGATCTGAATATTCATACCACAATTAAGAAGAATTACATTGAAATTATGCCTAGTAGCATTCCACATCAAAAATTCTGTTTTTATCATTTACCTACTCGAGGACGAGCAGGAATTAAGCTTGGGGATGCTTGATACGTCTCCAACATATCTATAATTTTTTATTGTTCCATGCTATATTATATTCTGTTTTGGACATTATTGGGCTTTATTTTACACTTTTATATTATTTTTGGGACTAACCTATTAACCGGATGCCCAGCACAGAATTGTTGTTTTTTGCCTATTTCAGAGTTTCGCAGAAAAAGAATATCAAACGGAGTCCAAATGGAACGAAACCTTCGGGAACATGAATAGTCTTCATGCTTGATCTTGGGCTTCTTTCTGGTAATCTTCTTTACGTAACCCGGCCCCTCCTGGGCGGCTTACACAAATAGTTATATTCCCAACATTAGGCCCCAGATTGATTTGAACCTGTTCATGTCAATCTTAAAATAACTTGAAACATAAATCTTCAGTCTTCTGACTGCGTAAAAAGACTTTCTTTAACCCGTCGTGACGTCATTCTCTAGATCCGTGTTAACCCGTCATGACGTCATCTTTCCTTTTTATTCCGCCGTATCGCCCAACGGATCTCTGTCTTTATTGACCGTTCCGGAAATCGAGGCGTCGGGGCCGCTGGATAATAATTCTTATCTCCTCGTTTCCCGCGCCGTCTCAGTTATTCTCTCCTTATAAATAGGCGCGACCTAGGTTTCATTTTCACCCTTCCAGTCGTCTTCTTCCTCTTGCCTCCTCTCGAGCTCAGCCACCAACACTGTCAAGCTTCTTGTCTTCACCGACCCAGGCCGCCGCATCAACCTGAATCGGATCAGAAAACGTCGGCGAACCTCCGCAGCTCCTCCAGATCCATAAGTTCCCTTCCCTTCCTTGCTTAGATCTGTATTAGAGCTTCCTCGAGTTCGTCGGAGTTCATCACCAGTGGAGCCATCTCCTTGTTAGTTTTTCTCCTAGATACCTCCTCGGATCTGAGAATGATATAGAACAGCCGCGGTAGTTGTTTTCACACTTGTCTTGGATACAAAACAGACCCCTTTCTCTGTATGAAAGCCTTATTCGAGCCTATGAACACATCTGCGTCGGTTTTTAGGTCTAGAAAACTTTCTTATCAGCGCAGACCTTTGATCTCAAATCATATCAGAAGATTATGAAACCTGTTTTAATCACCCGGAAAGCTTCTTCTATTAAATGCTTTTAACACAACTATCCAGGTATCCGGTTTAAACGCATACCACTGATCTGTGAACCTTAGCGCCTTCTCAGGTCTTTAAAACCTTTGAACTGTTGTTAATGCTTGTAGCGGCTTAAATAGTGTTGCCCAGTTATCCTTATGTCATTAGGCCCCTTCATAAGCCGCTACCTTCGGTAATTTGGATATTTTCTCTCGGGTTAAAATTTAAACCGGAACTTTTTATTTTGTAATAGGCCAACTGTTGCCATGGCGCCTAAGTCAACCAAAGCTCCTTTAACCTGCCTGCTGGGTCCCATCCACAGTCACTAAAACAAGCGGCTGAGTTTGTGAAGTCAGCCATCTGCCAAAAAGGAGGTCATGTCCTATCGCGTTCTGACCCATCTCAAGAGAAGCCTCAACCCAAAGAAGGGAGGTGATAGTTTTCACGGATCACATGAGCGAGGATTTGCCCTCCGGCTCAAAGTTCTTGAGAAGTTTTGAACTTCTTTGATCTCAGACCTCAAGACATTGGACCCAATTCCGTGTCAAATCTTTGCAATTTCCAAGTCTTACGTGAGGTGTACAGGAGAGGAGCCAAGCCTGCTTTTGTTGAGAGAACTTTTTACTTGAACCGGCAGAATGAGCGTGCCAACGGGCCGAGTCTTGAACTTGGCGGTATCTCGATCCAGCGACGGAGAGACTGCTTGTTTCCTTATGCTGAGCTGCCGAGTCACCCCAAATATTGGAACCAGACATGGTTCTACTGTCAGGATACTTCTCCGGCTGATGAGAAGCCTCTGCCCGACTTTCGCGCCCTGCGCCTTGAGGCCAACCATCCGCTGGCGGATAAACTGCCGCTTAACCCCACCATCAAGAAGATTAAAGCTCTTCTGGGAAATGGTTTAAATGGCATCGACCTGGTCCGGGTCTGGGTCACTTGGCGAATACTCCCATTAAGTCGTCGCTCCGGCTTAATGTGTACCTATATAGGCGAAATGAACGACCCAATGCGCCACAGTTCTGACGACTTACCAGATGATGTGGCAGATGCTACAACCGATCCTTCTTTGAAGGAGAATCTTATTATCGGCAATGCCTTGGGTTACTTCCATACGCAAAAAGAACCCGGCCCCTGCAATAAGTTACCAATCTTAATAAATACTCTTTAACATGTTTACCTCTTTTGTACTTATAATTCCTTATCTTTTCCACAGGCGGTGATGATTTACGGAAAGTCGAGATATGACCACAAGGCGCCCAACAAGCTAGAGCAGCCAAGAAAAGCGAAAGGAAAACGCCAAGGCGGAACTTCAAAAAGAAGAAACCCAGCGCCTCCGAATTGCTCAAATTGGATGACTCTTCTTCAGATGAGGAAGAGGTAATCCCTTATTCTATTAACTCCTTTGTCACTATTTTATTGATATTTCCGCCTTTCAGGAGGATACTGGGAACAGCCAAGCTCCTGGCGAAGAGGTAACTATAATCTCCTCCGACTCAGAGCCTTTGCCAAAGCACAAAACCCGGCGGGTGACCCGGAAAGTAAGATTTTCACATCCTCTAGCTTATCAAGATCCTCAATTTCTTTTGAAGCAACAACAGCTTGAGAGCCGGAGGCAAACCCGGACAAGTAAGGATGTAGAGCTTTCTTCCGGCTTACCCGACGTGAGTAGGAAGCGTCGAACTGAGGTCATCTCCGCTTTGCGTTCTATTTATCCTTTGGCGGGTTTAATTCATCAATCTCTCAATTCATCTGACTCCAATTATCAGGATACCTCTCCTTCCTCTGGCGAGTCTATGCAATCCAACATACCGGCCTTCAAGACTGCCCCTGGGTAATGTACCTTTGTTATCCTCATGCTTTGCCTTTCTCATATTTTGTACTCATCCCTTTGTTTTGTCCACAGTGTGCAGGTGAAGCCCAGTAAGAGGGCAAAAAAGAATAAGCCGATCGAAGACCCGGTAGCAACTGAACCGGAGCTCGGAACAGCTGCCCCTGATGCTTCTACTCATCAACCTCCTCCTGAGCCGGCCTATGAAATTCCAACACCATCTTCTGACCCGCCTGCCGAAGACACTCTTAACAGCTCCGATAATCCGGAAATTCCTAGCCCGGCCAGGACGGCTGAGCCGGAAGTTGAAATCTTGAAAAGCCAGTATGTTGAACCGGGGCGGCCTACTGTCCTTGCCAGATGTACTACCAAGGAAGAACTTGTCAAAAGCCGGAAGACCAAACAGGACATCGCTGATTATGCTCACTTAAGCATTGGCGATATAGTCTCAGGCTATCTGAATCAAGTGCATAACAGCCGCGACCTAGAAATTGACATGGTGAAACTGATACAGCATAAATCTGAGGTATAATTTGTATTATTTCTCCTGAATCTTACTTACTGTACCAGCCTCCAAGTCTACTGCTTATAAGTGAATATGTCGTAGACTTAGATACCTGCTTACTGTTAGTTCATCCGGTTTACAAGAAAGGATATTTAACCCGGCCATAATATAGCAACTTAAAACAAGCGATACACATTAGCCCCCAAGTGTCAAGTATCTTTACTTGTAAAGTGCTTGAGACTTTAATATGCATAATCTGACATTATAAAGTAAAATTTTCTTCAGCATACATTAGCCCCCAAGTGTCAAGTGTCTTTACTTGTAAAATGCTTGAGACTTTAATAATATCTTACCATAACCTTAATTATAACCCGGCATCAATACAGGTCTCCACCAGTCAATTTGAATTGGAGATTGCTGACCTGAAGACCCGGCTGGCGACCCAAGAACTTGAGACTCAAAAAGCCAACTCCAAATTCGCATTCAGCGTCTCTGAGCAAGAAAAATTGAAGAAGGATTTTGACGCGGAGAAGAAAACCTGGGCAGATGAAAAAACTTCACTTGTGACCGGGCGAGACAATAGAAGCAGCTCTTCTTTGAAGCAAATGCCGAGCTGTCCGGCTTAAAGCACCAGATATCTCAAATGGTCTCAGCAATTTTCGGTAAGTTACTAGGTGTAACCGTGAACATCACCATGGTTTCTTTGATGACTATTTCAGATATTATCTCCGGCTTAACTTATATGTATAAACGCAGGCCCCAGGAGCACCAACCTGAAGCAGAATATGCTGATCAAGCTTAAGGCGGTGTACACTCTAGTGGAACAGCTATACACCGGGTCACAACGTGCTTTGGCCGTTGTGGCTTTATCAAATGATACTCCTTACCTCCTACAGGATGTGCTCAAATGGCTTGCCGTGTTACCTCAACGGATTCAGGAGCTAAGGCGGGCATCTGGTAGAGCCGGGGCCATAGCCGCCTTAAACCGGGCCAAAGCGTTGGTTCCAGAGCTAGACCTAGCCGATGTTGCTCTTGGATATCCTAGCTTGAAGGAGGGCGGCTTGTATTCAATGAATCAGACTTCACCGCTGTGTGAGAGTAAATGCGTCCTGTGGCCACCATCGCCGGCAATGATATTGATCTTCTGAAGTATCGGCCGGGTTATGACAACGAGCGGAGGATTCCAACTCCGCATTATGATGATGTCGGCTGATCCCTCAATTCGTAAGCATACCTTTGCTCCACGAAGTTGACCCGGCCGGTTTAATAGATGATGAAGCTGAATTTGAAGCCTTAAGCGGCATTGACTGGACCTCGTCAACCTTCCAGGACAAAACAGCAGACGAAGAGGCGGATAAGGATAACCCGGAGTCTTCAAGTCCACCAAAGGAGTAACCCGCCTGGCACGAAGTCTTTGAAAAAATGATGCTTCATCATTCAGACTCGGGGAGTCTTGTAATAGGGTAGAAAAAACTCCTTAACTCTGTCATGCCTTCGCGCATGTTTGTGGTGCTTAACAATGTCACAAGCCGCTATCATTGTATACTGCTGGCTCATATGAATTGCTCCTTGACATCCAAAAGCTTTTTGCTTTACCCTGTGTATAAAAAAAATTCCTTTGGCGTCTTACCACATCCGGGGTCATATAGAATAATATTAACTCGAAGCATGAACCAAAACATCATAAGTATCAGCCGGTTTATGATCATGACCATAATAGTATACCTGCTATCTTATTGAAGCGTACATTACCGGCTTATGTGATCCCAAAAAGCAGACAGTTAAACTTAACTTCTGAGAATCGGCACATATAATGTTTACCTAGCCCTTAATATTATTTACCCTTATAAAATAAACCTAATTTTTCAAAAGGCCTCTGATTCGTATACGATCAGTAGAACCGTTCCAAAGGGGTTAAGCTAAGATTCGGATACGATCATATAGCCCCCAATGGTTTTGGCGATGCCGATCAAGTGGGTATCGACAGCTATGTTCTCTTTGGTTAGAATACGACCTATGTTTGAACAGGAAGCCCCCAAGTGACCATTAGAGTTGTTTAATGACGCTGATTCGAATACGATCCACGTCAAACCCAAAGGGTTAAGCTATGATTCAAATATGATCAAGAAGCCCCAAGTGGGTTTGGCGGTATGCCGATCAATTTGGTATCGACACTATGTTCTCTTTGGTTCGAATCGACCTATGTTTGAACAGAAGCCCCAAGTGACCATGGCTAGATTCGAGATATGATCATAAGCGGACCAAAGGGAAAACATGATTCAAATATGATCCACTCCACGTTGGTTGTTTCCACCACCGGTAAAGAAGATACATAAACCTTGTAGGATGGAAAGAAAAGAGGTCCTGCTTTATTGCTTTATATAATATATACATTGCTAAAAGAAAAACAAATATACTCGAGAGCCGGTGGCTTAAGTATAGTAGGGCGGAGATGCGCTATGTTCCACGGCCGGCGGGTCTCTTTCTCCGACTTACGTGAGTCTTTGTGCTCTCGAACATCGATGAGGTAATATGACCCGTTGTTGAGATTCTTGCTGACCACAAAGGGTCCTTCCCAAGGAGGGACAGCTTGTGCATATCAGTTGATCTGGATGAGCGAGCCCTAAATCGCCTTCTGAAAAGTTACATTTCTAACCCGGTAATTGTGATAACGGCGCAGGTCTTGCTGATAAATCGCCGAGCGGGCTATTGCCAAGTCTCGCTCCTCATCCAACAAGTCAAGTGCATCTGACGAGCTTTTTCATTATCAGCCTCAACGTAAGCCGCCACCGGGGTGAATCATGCGGATATCACTTGGCGGGACCGCCTCACTCCGTACACCATGAAGAAAGGTGTATAACCGAGAGACCTGTTAGGCGTTGTGTTGATGCTCCATAGCACGAGGGTAACTCCTCCACCCAACAACCCGGAGTTATTTGTAAGGGAACTAAGAGCGAGGTTTGATACCTTTCAAGATCTCTTGATTAGCTTTTACCTTGACCATTAGGCGGGGTGAGCAACGGTGAAACATCAAGCGGATGTGCTCTTGTTGTGAGAACTTTTCCATGGCACCCTTGGAGAGATTAGTGCCATTATCGGTTATAATCTTTGTGTGGAAAGCCAAAGCGAAAAATCACCTTTTCATGAACTGAACCGCCGTGGCTGCATTACACTTCTTGACCGGCTCGCTTCAACCCACTTGGTGAATTTATCCACTGCCACCAACAGGTGTGTCTTCTTATCTTTAGACCTTTTGAAAGGTCCAACCATATCAAGCCCCATACCGCAAGCGGCCAAGTAATTGGAATCATCCTCAATTCTTGAGCGGCACATGAGCTTCGTCGTGAGAATATTTGACATCCGTCACATTTCTTGACCAGATCCTCCGATCGGCATGAGCCGTCACCAATAAAACCATGACGAAAAGCCTTGGCTACCAGAGATTTTGAACCGGCATGATGACCGCAATCTCCTTCATGAATCTCACGAAGTATCTCCTGACCCTCCGTAGGTGATACACAACGTTGAAACGCCCCGGTGACGCTGCAGTGATGCAACTCGCCATGAACAATTGTCATGGATTTGGACCTCCTGATGATTTGTCTTGCCAAAGTCTCGTCCTCAGGCAACTCTCCCCAGGTCATATAGGCCAAATATGGGACTGTCCAATCTGGGATGGCGTGGAGAGCCGCCACCAGCTGCGCCTCCGGGTCTGGCACTGCAAGTTCTTCCTCTGTAGGCACTCTGACAGAAGGGTTATGCAAAACGTCAAGAAAGGTATTAGGCGGCACCGACTTACGCTGAGACCCCAGCCGGCTTAAAGCATCAGCCGCCTCATTCTTCCTTCGATCAATGTGCTCTACTTGATAACCTTTGAAGTGCCCAGCCACCGCATCAACTTCACGACGATAAGCCGCCATAAGGGGATCCTTGGAGTCCCACGTGCCTGACACCTGTTGAGCGATGAGGTCTGAATCGCCCAAGCATCTTACCGGCTCAAATTCATCTCTTTGGCCATCCCGAGGCCATGGAGTAAAGCCTCGTATTCAGCTGCATTGTTAGTACAGGAAACATAAGCGGAGCACATAACAAAATTTGTCACCTCGGGGAAGTTAGAGCGACTCCAGCCCCGAGCCTTCAACTGCTGGACCCATCGAGTGAATAGTCCAATATGTGTTATCCGGCTTCTACTCGGTGCTGCAACTCCGTCCAATCATTGATAAAGTCTACTAGGGCTTGAGACTTGATAGCTGTACGTGGCATATACTTCAAACCGTGAGGCCCAAGCTCGATGGCCCACTTGGCAACTCGTCCTGTGGCTTCCCTATTCTGGATGATGTCTCCCAAGGGGGCTGAACTTACCACAGTTATAGGATGACCCAGGAAGTACTGCTTTAGCTTCCGGCTCGCCATGAACACCCCATAAACAAGTTTCTGCCAATGCGGATACCTTTGCTTGGATTCTATGAGCACCTCACTGATGTAGTAAACCGGCCGTTGAACTGGATGCTCCTTGCCAGTCTCCTTACGCTCCACCATAATGGCCACACTAACAGCACGTGAGTTAGCAGCAACATACAACAGCAACATCTCTTTATCAATGGGAGCCGCGAGAACCGGCGGCTCAGACAACTGTCTCTTTAAATCTTCAAAGGCAGCATCAGCAGCCTTACTCCAGACAAAAGTGTCTATTTTCTTCATCATCTGATACAGTGGTAGAGCCTTCTCACCTAGCCGGCTTATGAATCGGCTTAAAGCAGCAACGCACCCATGATCATTGAACATCATTCATGCACACCAGTTTAGCCGAGAGGTGTCGCCTTGATCTTTTCGGGTTAGCTTCAATGCCCTGTTTGAGACCTAGAATCCCAAAGTTTCCTGCGGTACTCCAAATACACACTTGTCGGGTTAAGCATCATCTTGTAGACCGGAGATTATCAAAGGTTTCCTTTAAGTCGGATATCAAGGTTTCCTTCTCTCTGGACTTCACCACAATGTCATCCACGTAAGCATGAACATTGCACCCAATATGATTGTGGAGACAATTCTGTACACACCGCTGATAAGTCGCCTGGGCTCTCTTGAGCCCAAACGGCATAGATACATAACAGAAGGCTCCAAACGGAGTAATGAAAGCCGTCTTCTCTTGGTCCTTAACTGCCATCTTGATCTGATGATAACCAGAGTAAGCATCCAAAAAACTCAAACGCTCGCAACTCGCTATAGCATCGATGATTTGATCAATGCGGGGTAGAGCAAAGGGATCAGCCGGACAAGCTTTATTTAAATCAGTGTAGTCCACACACATCCGCCAGGTGCCGTTCTTCTTGAGCACAAGCACCGGGTTAGCTAACCACTCCGGGTGAAAGACTTCCGCGGTGAACCCAGCCGCTAAGAGCCGAGCGACCTCCTCCCCTATAGCTTTTCGCCTTTCCTCATTGAATCGCCGGAGAAACTGCCTGACCGGCTTATACTTTGGATCAATATTAAGAGTGTGCTCAGCGAGTTCTCTCGGGACACCCGGCATGTCAGAAGGTTTCCATGCAAAGATGTCCCGGTTCTCACGGATGAACTCGATGAGCGCGCTTTCCTATTTGGGATCCAAATTGGTACTGATGCTGAACTGCTTGGAAAAGTCGCCTGGAGTAAAGTCGACCAATTTTGTCTCGGCGGCCGACTTAAATTTCAGCGCCGAGTCTTGCTCTGTGGTTGGCTTCTTCAAAGAGGTCATATCCGCCGGGTCAACATTAGTTTGGTAAAACTTCAGCTCCTCTTCAGCACAAACAGATTCAGCATAAGCCGCATCACCTTCCTCGCACTCCAAGGCTACCTTTCGACTCCCATGCACAGTGATGGTGCCCTTGTAACCCGGCATCTTGAGCTGCAGATAAACATAACATGGCTGGTCCATAAACTTGGCATAAGCCGGCCGTCCAAACAGAGCGTGATATGGGTTCCTGATTTTGACTACCTCAAACATCAGCTTCTCAGCCCTGGAATCATATTCGTCTCCAAAAGCTACTTCCAGCTCGATCTTTCCAACTGGATATGCCGACTTACCAGGTACCACCCCATGAACAACAGTGTTGGACGTCCTCAAGTCCTTATCAGTCAACCCCATGCGGCGAAAGGTCTCATAATAGAGAATATTGATGCTGCTTCCTCCGTCCATGAGCACCTTAGAGAATTTATACCCACCAACCTGAGGGGCCACCACTAAGGCCAACTGACCCGGGTTATCAACCCGGAGGGGGTGATCTTCTCTGCTCCAAATGATAGGCTGCTCTGACCACCTCAAATAATGGGGAACCGCCGGCTCAACCGAATTCATAGCCCTCTTATGAACCTTCTGGTCACGTTTGCACAAGTTAGTGGTAAACACATGTTATTGCCCACCGTTCAGCTGTTTTGGATGGCTCTGATAACCTGACTGTTGCTGCTGCTGTCCTCCTTGACCAGGCTGCTGCTGATTGTAGCCACCTTGACCTCCCTGAAAGCCGGAACTTGAACCGCCACCCGGGCCAAGGAAACCACCTGCTCCTGAACCGCCGCCTGATCCGTGATTGCCATCAAACATGTTTGAATTCTTGAAAGCCTTCATGATCGCGCAGTCCTTCCATAAGTGGGTGGCAGGATTTTCCCGAGTACCGTGTCTTAGACAAGGCTCATTCAGAAGCTGCTCAAGGGATGGACCGGAGCCTCCAGATCGAGGGGGTGGTCTCCCCTTACGCTTCTTGTTATTACCTTGGGCATTAGCATTGGCCACAAACTCCGGGTTACCCTCCGGCTTACGCTTGTTGCCTCCTTGACTTACCGGGTGATGCTGCTGACCCTTTCCATTGCCGTTCTTCTTTCCTTTCCCTGTCTTTTCCTCCTCAGACGTGGGATCATTGGTAGTATCAGAATCGGCATATTTAACCAAAGCCGCCATCAGCGTACCCATGTCATTGCAATCACACTTAAGGCGCCCAGCTTACGCCTGCGGTGAAAGCGACAATTACGATGGAGCATAAGTACCGCAGAGCGGCATCCATCTTATCGATGAGTGTATTATTTCCTTGACCAGCGCACCCAATGAGTTGTGGACTCACCCTCCTCCTGCTTACTGATTGGTCAAGTCCACAATTGACATAGATTGCTTGCAAGTGTCCTTGAAGTTCTGGATAAATCGGGCCTTTAGCTCTGCCCATGAACTGATGGAGTTGGGAGGCAAACTTTTCAACCAAGATATCATGGTGAAATACTTAGCCATTGCTGCGTAGCTAACCTCCAATAACTCCATGGCCATCTCGTAACTTTCAATCCATGCCCCTGGCTGTAAGTCGGTCGTGTAATTCGGCACCTTTCGAGGTCCCTTGAAATCCTTGGGCAGACGCACATCCCGCAGAGCCGGCACCAGACAAGGGACACCACCGGTTCTAGTGGCCACTCCTGCTCCAACAGAAGTCGTTGGATACTCTAGGAGACCTTCATATGCCGTCTGCTGAGCCGCTAATTGAGCCGCCCGTTCATCCTCCTGACGCAATCGGTCCTGTACCGGGTTATAGCCACCGGGTTGGTTATGACACTGGGCATTGCTTGATAAAGCCGACTCCATGTACTGCTTGTAACTTGGACTCCGGTTTGGACGAGGTGCTAGCCAAAGGCTGAGAGTGGAATGAATCTGTCCCCCTTTGTAAGAATAGGTCTCTTGTTGTGCCAAGGCCGTCTGAAGAAGATCCCTGACCCTCCGGGTTTCCACCGCCGTCGGGTCATCACCGTCCACTGGAAGAGCCGCCAGACGCGCCGATGCTGCTATCAAGTTCTCCATGGGGTTGGAGAAGTGGCCCGGCGGTGTCGGTATGTATCGGGGCGGGGCCATACTCCCGTGAGGAGGTGCCATCTCTCGAGGCTGAACCGGCCCTCCAGCTCCGGGTGTCATAAACTGATTGGCTTCGGGCGGATTGCTAGGACCAGCTCCGGGTGTCGTGAAAAGATTTTGAGGATCGTAAACCGGAGGCAGACGGGACTGGGTCTTCTGATGTCTCCTTCTCATCACCTCATTGGACGCATTCAGACTCATATTGTGGAAAGCCTCGACCGAGTCGCTGCGCTGTGCATCCAAAGCTGCCCGCTCCGCAGCTAGCCTGGTGTCCTCAGCCGCCAAGGCCTCCTTGCCAGGGCTATCTCCTCACGCACCTTTGCCACCTCCACGTTATGCTCATTTGGATTTGCAGGAATAACCGTGGTGGTTAACAGGGCCGTCAACTTGTCCATAAGATCTATCAGCACCTGAGCCGGCGGGCGCACAGGGCCTCCTGCCCCAGCCGCTACTGACCCGGACATTATTGCTGTCGCAGCCATCGAGTTTTGGCCAGGTTGAGTACCAGCCATGAAGACTCCTGCCCAGCTTGGCGGCTCATAGAAGTCTGGAATGCTAGAGTCGTCAGAACAGCCCCCAAGCATGCCCTCTTGGACCTGATACAGAGAATCTGTTGAACCGGAGGACGAATCGTCATCCAACGGGACGGCCGTCTCTTTGCCATCTTTAGATCCTTCAGAAAGTGCCTCTCCGTGAACACAGCCCACAAAGGCACGCTTAACTGCAGGTTGAACCCGGGCGGGTTTCGCACGCTGAGCTAGGGGTGGGCGTTCAGTATAAACCGAAAATTCGGTTTCTACCAATCGGTTTTTTTTCAAAGTTCGGTTAGTAAAATCAGAAACCGAATATGACAGCTCCAAATGGACAACCGAAAATTCGGTTAACCAAATAATTCGGTTCGGTTCCCGGTTTATACCGAAAGAACTACACGTGAGCAACTGTGGCTACAAAACGCAGCAGCGGCACCCTATATAACCAACAATATGTGCTCGTTTCCTCGGCTAGGCGAGGTGGTACTAAACAAATGTTGTTTACACACACGCATGGAAGTGGAACACACTAGCAGATTTACTGCGGCTCACCCTTGAATAAAAAGCCCATATTAAATTGGGCCTACATCATTACATGCACCTGGACACCTTACTCTCGTAGGCCCACCCTCTTTGGATACGCAGAAGCAGAACAGAGTCTCCGCAGAATGTGCTGGTCGCTAGCGACGTGGAGCACGAGTCACGAGAGTAGGGGCGGGACAGGCGTCGTGCTTTTGGTTATTCTTCACGCCGACTCACTTTATTTTGAGGGTGTACGCTGACTCACTTGTTCGGTGTTTGTTCGGTTAACCGGTACAACACCGAACCGAATAAATTATGTTTGGTTACTGGAAGTGAAAACCGAATTTCCGTGTGCCAGTACAGCAAACCGAAATTTCGGTTTATTCGGTTTCGGCATCGGTTCGGTGTTCGGTTCCTCGGTTTTTATGCCCACCCCTACGCTGAGCCGTCTCAATGAGGTCGGTGCAGCTGTCCGGCTCCGGGCCCGGCTCACCAATCTGGCCGATGAAGACGTGGATTCCGCCAAAGGGGACCCGGTACCCGTACTCAATTGAGTCGGCCTCGGGGCCCAGCCTTCGTTGTCGATGTAGATCTTGCCGCGACAACTCTTGGTCATCCGGCCCACTGCGTATCCCTTGAGCCCTTCAAAGCTGCTCTTCAAGAACTCAAATCCACCGTGCGCTGGCCCCACGGTGGGCGCCAACTGTCGTGGAATTGTCACGGCAGATGTCCTCTTGCAAGGACTTAGTCGTGGAGCCATCGCAACTAGGAAGCTTAATGGGGTTATCGGGACAAAGGACACGAGAGGTTTTATACTAGTTCGGCCCCTTACGGTGAAGGTAAAGCCTACGTCTAGTTGGGTTGGTATTGCTTGAGGTTTCGATGACCAGGGAGCGAGATATGCTATGCCCGGTTCTCGATTGGTTGTTTCTTGCCCTAAGCCGGCCACAGGCCGTCCCCTTATATACATGGGTTGACGCCCTGCGGCCTGCAGAGTCCCGGCCGGCTTATCAACAATGTCCGGCTCGGTGACTAGTTAAATCTACCTTATGATACAAGTCATGACATCATGGCGGTTTACTACAACGGGCCTTAAGCCGCCTGTGGGCCTTAAGCCCCTTTATTGAACCGCCATCTTCATGCTTGGTCTTGGGATTCTTTCTGGTAATCTTCTTTACGTAACCCGGCCCCTCCTGGGCGGCTTACACAAATAGTTATATTCCCAACACCATGTACCCATGTTCCTCTTGTTGTTTATGTACCTTTGTGGATCTTGTGTGGATTTGAGTCTAGTGGATGTGTGATTGGACTTGTTCTTGAGTGTTCCTCTTGTGATTTCTCCCTCGTGTTCTTCTTGTTCTTGGGGATTTCCCCTCCAATTCATGAAATATCTCCACTTAGGGTTCCACCCTACAACAGTCTAGCTAAGCATGTTTTGAGTTTTATTCCTGGCCCCTATATGTGGCATTTGGAGCCCCGAGTTGTGTAAACAGAACCTTTAATTAATAAAAGTTTGGGTGTTTCCCCTTAAAAAGACAGCTAACGCTCGTGACCGTCAAACAGACGAGCTTTCGCACGATCTGAGTGGGCGGGCCCATTCGGTGGGGTCATAGCGAGCCGCTTCTAAAATCCTAAAAAATGATGCTCTATCAAGGAATTGAACTCAAAACTGCACGCCAAAGAGTATGTGATCTTTACCACTTCTTTTGGATAGGGAATGGCGCACAAAGCGCCAAAATTTCATTAGCTCAGTAGCATCTTACAGCATGAAGTACATAGCCCTGGAAACTAAAATTAGAGAGTAGAGAAACTACAGGGCAAGACAAGTTCCTATGAGCTGAAGCGAAACAACAAATGTCAGGTTCTGAAGCACTTCTAAGAACCTGATGAGCCACATTATGAGCTATGCCATTGGTCTCTCTTATTATGTGGTACACCTGCGCTTGGAGATCGTGAGTAAGAGAGAAGAAATCAACCAGAATATTCCTAATGGTCCAAGGAATAGAAGTAGCCAAAATTTTCCGATCTGCGGCCGCTTTTGCCAAGGTGAGGCAATCTGTGAGAAACGTATGTTGAGGAATCCAAAGCCGGTTGGTGACCTGGGCAGCAAGAAGAAGAGCAAGAGCTTCCGCTTGAAGAGGTGAGTTGGTGATTGGAAGAAGAGGCTTGAATCTTCACATTAACTTCTGTTTGACCCTGAAAAAATTGAGAAAACTCCAACACTTGTAGCAGCTGCTCCATTAAGAAGTCCTGGAACTTTTTTACATCTAAAAGCTGCATCAGAGTAAAATTTTGGTCCTGTAATAAAAAGATATGTCCTGAGTGTATGTCCTTGAGTAGGCATTTGATTGCTTGTGTCCTGCCTATGAGCTTTATCATCAACATGTTCTTGATTAGAAGTATGTAGTGCATTACTAGTCTGGTCAACCAAAACCTTAGCAGCAATGTGAATATGATGAGGGAGAGAGTTTCTCCTAGCAAAGAGACAATAATTTCTAGATTTCCAAATGCACCACATAAAGTTTAAAATGTTGGGTATAGATGCATGGGGGTGATTCATATTAGGCAAGTTAAGAATAACAGTTTGCATAGTGGGATGATTTTGAATCAGAAGATCAACTTTAATATACCAAGGATGGGCAGACCATGCTGCTCTATCAAAATCACAAAGAAACTGTTGTGTTGAAACTGTGCCCCCAGCATGATTCTATGACTTATTGTACTTGAAACTGTTGTGTTGGATGCTTGGTGGTATGCTTTATAATATAAAGCGGGGGGAAACCCTTTTTCGTGAAATCACAAAGAAAGAAAAGATGCATTTCATTTTCATCTTTACCACATCGACAACAAAATTTGGAGATGTGAACTAAAAAATGACCAGCTCTCAAACCTGTTGGAAGTGCTTTTCGAAGACGTCTCCAAGCAAAAGTTTGGACTCGAGGTGCCATCAGTTTCTGCTTCCAAACTTGCTTAAGAAGTTCTTTAACCTGCAAAGAGATCTTTACCACCTAAGCTGCTAAGCGTTAGTGATTAATAGGTCGGGCGAATGTATAATAACTAAATGCAGAGGTAGATCCAAATAAAGTAAAAAAACGACTATTGAACATTTTGTAATATACATTGAATATTTTTAAATAACCCTGTCAAAAGACCTACTCCATCCGTCCGGAAATACTTGCCATCAAAATGGATAAAAAGGATGTATCTAAAACTAAAATATACGTCTAAATACATCTTCTTTTATCCATTTTGATGACAAGTATTTCCAGACGGAGGGAGTAGTTCATAAACCACTTTTGAAATATTAAAAAAAAATGGGTTATGTGTTGAAAATAATAATATCCATGTGTTTTGAAACTGTTTGTAAAGTAATTTATATATATTCCAAACAAAGTGTTCATTTTTCTGAAAAATAAATTATCTTCATTTTTCTTGGAAAAAGGAGAGCCTCTGCCCTTCATTTTTTATAAAGAAACCAATGTCTTTGAGGTTGCAAAGAAAAAAAAGAGCTAGAAGGAACTTATATTTTTCTTTCAAAAACGACTTTCAGTTTATCCATCATTTGCCAAGGCAGTATAAAGAACACTAGAAGTAAAGATTACATTTAGATCCATAAAGAACCTACTGTCTACTATAACAAGTTGTGCCCGGCTCGGGTGATGGAGGGGCGATGACGGCGGCGCGCCCTCGGCTCGCTTCGGTGCTTGTAATCGTCGCTAGGTGGTTTACGGATCTGGATGTAATTTTATTCGATGTTAGTTATCTTCTTGTGATTGAAGATGAATAGATTGGAAGTTTTTTCCGAAAAAAAAATCCATAAAGAACCTGACAACGACTAAAAACACTAAAGCGAGGTAAAGGCACGTCGTCATCATCGCCCCTCTTTCATCGGAGCTTCTGCCCTGCCGGTGTTATCGCGTTGATGATACTCTTGGACTACTACGTACTGTGTTTTAACCGTAGAGTTGATTTGATGTTCATACAGGGAGTACCTGAAGCACGGTACTAGTAATTAATCAACACGGCGCCGGGACCAACTAGTTTCGCCCGGACTCCATCCCATCGTAATAACGACCGCGATCACGTGCCCCGCGCAACCGACGACGATTATACAATACGCGAAACAAAAACAACTGGGCCCCTATTCAGGGGAGCGACGCGGACGCGCGCGTGACGCAAGCTGCGCCAAATTTCAATGGGGCTGCAAGTAAAGTCGTGCCACGCGCTGCGGATGCCCCGGCTCCCAGCACGGCCTCGATGACGCCATCCCCACCGGCCATCACCGTCGCCGTCGAGCCGTCATGGAGAAAAAGTTTTCAAACCGGAGCGGTAGTAGGATCTCCGGTACTAGATCCCACCACCACAGCGTACGAAAAGTAGCGTACAGTATGTTTCTTGAAAGTTGAAACCTACGACAGATACACTTTATGTACGGGAGAGAGAGTGGGAGGGATGCCTCTACGGCGACTCCACACGGGGCACGTACGAACGCACGGCGAGAGCAGTGATATTCCAAGATCGGGGCGCAGACTGTACTCCTACTTGATCGATCTCCCTCTCACCACGCCGCACCCTTTTCGTGGCCTAGCGGCGAAGGAAATCCAGCCACATTGCGGCCGCCAATTTTTTTTAATTACGTTAATACTACAAGTACTGTGCCGGGCGTACGAGCTGGAGGTGAACTCTTTGGGTGCGCAGGGCCGCATGCAGTGGCCGGCCGACAGTCCGGGCGGGGAGAAGTGCGGCCGAACCAACGGAGCACGCACGCAGGCAGGCCGCAGGCGAGAAATTGATGCCGCAAGGGAGCCCGTAGCAGCTGCTGCCACTCCGGCAGCGATCGAAGACGGACCAAGGCGCAATCAAGGCGAGGCCTGACGGAGCCGAGGCTGGCAGGCAGACAGAACGGCCGGCGTCACCGAGCGTCAGCGGCATGGCCCTGCCCGGGTCAACACTTGTTCTGCCGCGGTGCGGTGCTGCCCCTGCAACTCGCCGTCATGTGTGGTGCGCACTTCCCATTCCTGTTCAGCTCTAGACCTGCCACCGCAGGCCTCGCCGGGACAGTGCTCGGTCCCCAACCACCACAACTGCGATCGAGCTGCTCCTGCACATCTTGGTTCGTTTAGGCCCGGCGGGTGATCGGCTGATCGCAGCGCAGCGCAGCGTGCCGGGAAATAAATGGAAGGCGATGCACGCATGCATGCGCATCACATGCACGAAACCAAACGGACGTACTACGTGGTACTTGGAGCTGCATAGAAGTGGGTACGAGTGCCTCCGCCCCGGCTAGCTAAGCTATAGGCCTCATTTATATGCGACCACGTTAACTTACTCAGTTCTGCGGCCGTTCATTTTGTACAGTAGGAGTACGAGCGACCATGATCCATTAGTGCGTGGGCACGGGGGTGCACTACGCAATCTATCTATCGGCGACGAGCGGTGTTGCAGCTGCAGGGTATGATGAGCTTAATGGCAACAAGGAGTATGTCGTGGGACGGGCTTGGTCCCAGCTATGCTATGGAGTTAATACTTG
The DNA here is from genome assembly GCA_021605205.1 of Aegilops longissima. Classification (NCBI taxonomy): domain Eukaryota; kingdom Viridiplantae; phylum Streptophyta; class Magnoliopsida; order Poales; family Poaceae; genus Aegilops; species Aegilops longissima. The sequence continues at coordinate 580,951,897 of CM038676.1, forward strand.
TGCGTTTTGCTGCAAGAAGACGATCCGTTGAAGCTTGTTGTCAGTGAAGAGATCATTTATCTTGGTCCACACCATGTAGGCATCGTCGCCGTCGTGAACGACGGTGTGGAAGATGTCTGGTGAGACGGTCGGGAAGAACCACCGGATGAGGGTGGCATCGATGGCCATCCAATCAGAGTCACAGTGCATGGCGAGGAAGTCAGTGGTGCCGTTCACGTGATCACGGAGATGATACTCAAGGAAGAGGAGATTGAAGTACGTCTTCCATGAATAGAAGTTGGACTCGGTGCAGGAGAGTTTGATGGCAACATGATCAGAGATCGGGACGTCGCGGATGTAGGCCGTGTCGGGAACGGAAGACGCGGAACCGAACGACGAGGCGAAGGAGTTGCCGTGGTGTGAGGAAGACATGCAGCGGGCTAGGGTTAGGGTTTGGAGTGTGCGGTGTGGCGGGGAGGGGTGTGGCGCGGCGGGGATGAGGAGTAGGCGGAAGCGGGGGCGCGGTGGCAGGAAGGGTGCAGCAGCGCAAGTGGGGGAGAGGAGGAGCGGCGTGGCCAGGGGAGGGCGGCGGCGGCTCGTAGGGTTGAGAGGACCAAAGGTAGGCGGATATCATGTAGACGAATAGGATGCATCTTTCAATGTATTCATATGCATATGCGCATATATATATATAATACAAGAGATAGTCAGGCCCTTAACTATACATGAAAGGTGAAGGGCTTGTTGTACAAGAAATATACATGCAAATATATACTCCCTCCATCTCAAAATAAGTGACTCGACTTTATACTAACTGTGTACCCAAAGTTAATACAAAGTCAAGTATTCAAAGTTAGTATAAAGTCGAGTCACTTATTTTAGAACGGAGGGAGTACTCAACAAGAACGACCGGCTTCACTGAGCGTCAGTGGCATGGCTCTGGCCGAGTCAACACTTGTTCTGCCGCGGTGCTGCCCCTGCAACTCCTTGTCATGTGTGGTGCGCGCTTCCCATTCCTGTTCAGTTCTAACCTGCCGCCGCAGGCCGCGCCGCGGCGCCGGAACAGTGCCGGGCGGGTGATCGTCCCCTACCACAAGTGCACAACTACTGCGATCGAGCCCCTACGCCTCTTGGTTCGTTTAGGCCTGGTGGGCGATCGATCCACCGGCCACAGCGTGCCGGGAAATAAATGGAAGGCGATGGACGCATGCATGCGCATCTCACATGAGCGAACCGGACGTAGGTACTTCGAGCCGCATTGAAGTTGGTACGTGCGTCCGCCCCGGCTAGCTAGGAAAACATAGGCCTCATTTATATGCGAGCACGTTATAGTAATTTACTCAGTTCTGCGGCCGTTCATTTCGTACAGTAGTACGAGCGACCATGAGTGCGTGGGCGTGGGGGGTGCACCACGCAATCTATGGCGACGCGAGCGGTGTTGCAGGTGCAGGGTATGATGAGCTTAATGGCGACAAGGAGTATGTCGTGGGACGGGCTTGGACCCAGCTATGCTATGGAGTTAAATATACTTGTGCGCTTTGCTGCCACTTTGCTCGGTCCCGATGCTAGAACTATGACGAAAATAGTGGATCGTGTATGTCGAGTGGGGGTGCGCTGCCATGGCCCGCCCTAGTTTCCTTCTTTTATGGGCCTCGTTTCGTTCCAATGCTGAGGAACTGCGGAACTAAAAATTACCGATTGGACTCTTGGCAAGGGTCATATTTTTGTCTGGGAGGGTGCCAAATGGTGCGTCCAGCTTTAGACCAAAGATAAAAAGAAATTTAAAAAATGGTGCGTCCAGCCATCGCCACGTGTCGCCTATTAGACGCTCCCTTTAGATTTTGTTTTTTTATTTTTCTTTATGCCTTTTTCTGGTTTTAGACGTTTTTTTGTTTTGCCTAGTTTTTCCTAGGTTAGGGATGATATTTTTTTAGCGGGAAGTCGTGCTTTTCTGTGAGAAGCACAACATGTGCTTTAGAGAGAAGCACAAGTGTGCTTCCTAAAAAAGGAAAAAGCGCGCACACACACAACTGTGCTTCTCACGAAAGCACATATTTACTTCCACGAGAAGCACAACTGCACTTCTCAAAAAGGGAAAAGCACAATCGTGCTTTCGTGGAAGCATCGGTTTACTTCCGCAAGAAGCACAATCGCGCTTTGCGAAAAGTCACAATACAGCCCGTGCTTCTAGGGAAGCTCAACTGTGCTTCCGCGAGAAGTACATCCATAGTTCGGCGAGAACCACAACTTGTGCTTTCATGAAACAAATAGAAAAGCTCAACCTGTGCTTCCAAAAAAGTGAAAACCACAACCATGCTTTCGGGCTTCAATTTTCGGGTTTTTTCGATTGCTGATTTTTTTTAAGTTTTTGTTTTTCAGATTTTTTGTTTGTTTAAGTTTCTATTTTTGTGTGGAATTTTTTTTTCGTCGAAACCTAGTAGTGCATGGGATCTAGTTTCAAAGATCTTGACAAGAGAAACCCAGTGGTAAAAATTGTTCGGTATTTGCACACGGTTCAAGAGATAAAACTTTTGAATAAATGAATCTACAGAAAATGGAGAAAATTCTCAGTTTGCGATAAAACGACGCATAATTTGTCAGCATGTGAGCAGGCTAGGAGTGACTTTTGTAAAGGGTAACACTTAATTGGTGATTTCGGAAATTAGGTGAGAACCACATCCATCAAATCCAAGTACTCCTATACATGACGGGCGGTGATATGTATCGCAGCGATACCTATCAAACCAGCTCGCGCCTCGGGAGCTCCTATACGGCGCCTTCTGCACCATAGAATCAACTCGCGCTCACGCGCGCCCGAGTGGGTCGCGGCCCAGCAACGTGCTTTGCTCCGCCCTCCACGCCCGCTCGGTTTGCTCACAACGCCGCAGGCTAGTTTATTTTTCCCTTTTCGTGTTGTTATCTTGGTAGAAAAAAACCGACCGGTTATTTAATACTTATGTAAAAATAGGAAATCATAAAAAGGTTTAAAAAATTTATAAAAGAAGTTCATCCACTTGGAGAATTTTTTTATCATTGATTTGGAAAATAGTTAATCAGTTTTGGAAAAAATAAAAATTGTGGAAACTTCATCGATTTTGAAAAAAATTCACCAATTTTGAAAAATAAATTCATTGATTATGAAAATATAATAAATTCAAAAATTAATTAAATTTTAAAACAATGTCCACCGATTTTGTTTTGAAAATTTGAAAAAAGGACATGAATTTTGTAAAAGTTCATCAAATCGAAAAAAGTTCACAAACATTTAAAGGTTCATCGATTTTGTGAAACATTTCATAGATATAAAAAAAGTTCATGGATTTTAAAAAATTACGAATTTGAGAAATATTAAGAAATAAAAATGGAAAATATAAAAAAAAGTAGAAAAGAAAACGGAAACAAAGAAAGAGTAAAAAGAAGAAACCGTGATAGTAATCACAACATGTGTGGTGTCTCCGGTGGTTACTGTAGCTAATTGAGAACAAAGAGATCGCGTATTCAAATCTGCTCACGCTCACGTTTTTTGCAGTTTAATAGAACAAAAACTACACGGGAAGGCCCAGTGCGGAGTGGAGGGTGGGTGCCCGATTGCAGAAACAATTGTAACTGGCGTAGAAGGCGTCGTATAGGATTTGCATCGCGCCTTTCCCGTATGCAGCGTAGCTAATGTCGGGATGGGCAAGCCCACTGGAGCGCGACACGCGCACAACAAGTAAACCGAGCGAGCCCGCCGGGCTTGTGATGCTCCAAGCCCTAATAGTGAGAGAAGTGCTCGCACTCCCCGATGACCTATATATTTAGAAAGTATATATCACTTCATATTGCAAACGAGTGGTGGATGATATCGAGAAAGGATCTTCAACCAGTTATGGCCATTATTCATGAAATCATAGAACGCTACAAGGCCTTCAGTACTTGTAATATTGTTCATCTGTTTAGGAATTTGAATTTTAAAGCTCATAATCATGTAAGAATGCACTCTCTCTAGGGGGTTGGGGCCATGTTTCGTTAGTTCAGCCAGAAGATCTTTTATTCGTCCCTATAAACATTGCGACGGGGCAATAAAGCTTTCCAAGTTTGCCTAAAGAACAGAGAGAGCCTTGCACATTACTAAGAACGTCTTTTCCCATCATTTTTTCACATGTTTTTTGTTTCTTCTCTATTTCCAAGAATGCTTATAAAACTATATTTATATTTCACTTATTTTGTACAACTAGAAAACTGTTCACGAATTTAATGTTTTTCACGACTTTGTTTTTGCAAATTCAAAACCAAATTATTTATGAATTCAAAAAATTCCACAGAAAAATGTACAATGTTAATAAAAAGTAGACATCACACATGTATAAGAAAGAAATATTGATAACTCTAGTTAAAAATGCGAATTATGTATTAAAGATGTTTGCAATGTATTTAAAAATGTTCACCGCTTGTACAAAAGTGTTAATCATTTGTTGCACATTTTATTTATAGTAGTAAATTTCTAATAAAATGTGTATTTTTATACATCGAAACATTTGTATTCACATGCTTAACATTTATTAAATGCAGAATTTACTTTTCTTTCAATATATTTTAGTTGAAGCCTACGTTTACTTAATGTAGGATTTGCATTTTTGTTTACATGATCAATATTTTTATATACTTTTAAAAACACATGCTCAACACTTGTTCATATGAACAAAAGTAAAACAAAGACAAAAAGGAAATCAATATAAAAAGTAAAAATAAAAAGGCAAACAAAACCTTGCAAAAAGAATGGAAATCAATGAAAACCAAATAAGAAACATACCGAAGAAAAAGAAAGAGAAGGAAAAACCGGTGTAAACTAAAAAAGAAAAAAAAACAAAACAAAGAAAAGAAAAAAAAATCAAAAAGATAAAGAAATGAAAAAAACGGTAAAGCACAAAGGAAAAAAACGATGAAAACTGGGGAAAAACCAGTGCAAAATAGAAAACAAGAAATTTAGAATGAATAATAACCTGAAGTATAATGAACAAAAAAGAAAACCCAAAGTAACTGCAATGGAAATTGAAAAACAGAAAAAATGTTGATCATGTATATACAAATATTAATCATATATACAAAATCTTGATCATGTATTCTACATTTTTACACTCAATGTGTTTTTTATATACATTAGAAACATTTATATATACATGGTAAACATTTTTAAGTACTAAACTTTATTATTTCAATATACTCGCTCTGTCCCAAAATAAATGTATCAACTTTAGTAAAACTTTTACCAAAGCTAGTATAAAGCTGGGACACTTATTTTGAGATGGAGGAGTATGATTTTGAAATTTACTTTTACTTAATGTATATTTTACATTTTTTGGTACATCATCAATTTTTTTTTATAAATGAAAACAAGAAAACCGGATAAGCCGAGAAATAAACATTCAGAAAATGGAACTATAATGAGAAAAATGGGTTTTGAAAAAATAGAAGAACAATCAAAAGAAAATGAAAAGGGGTAGAAAACAAAAGAAACATGCAGCAATATGAAACGAACGTACGAGAATATACGTTACAGTTGGCCGGGTTAGTCGTGCAACGCTGCTAAAATCTTCAGGCAAGAGGAGCTACGATCTTGATTTAAGCGAGTTATAGGGCGTGTTTGGATGGAGTCCTGGGTGTCGTGCCAGGCAGTTCATTGCCGCCTGGTGCGGACGTGAATGATGGAATTTTTCTGTCTAGCCAGGCTAGCCTGGGGATGGTGTGCTTGGTTTGTGCCTGACTGGTAGAGCATCAAAGTCCCATCAATACGGCTTGGTGGTGCTATTGTATATTTTTATACATCCCGACCGCTATTTGTCCTGTGGCCACACGCCCAGGCGTCCCGGTTCGGTTGCCTTACCTGGGTCAGGCTAATTGCAATGCCTGGATTCTCGCCCAGGCTAATTGCAATCCAACGAGTCCAGGCCAGGCGAGCGTTCTTTTTTCACAAGACAGCAACCAAACAACCACTTGCCAAATTCAGGGATGACTTCAGGCCAGATAGAACTTGCTAAGGATACAAACCAAACAGGCCCATATCTTCGTTCGCACTATATGACGCGTTCTGTTTCAAACAACAACGCGACGCACAGGCGTGAGCCATTGGGCAAACCCATTAAGCAACTGATTCATGCACGCTCGCCACAGTCCGACACTGTAGCAACTAGGGTGTACTGTAGCGTGTGGTTTTTTGGTTGGTTTTAATTCCTTTAAGAAGTGCAAACAATTTTTAAAATCTTGAACTTTTTATTAATGTTAGAATTTCTTAAAAACCAGAACATTGTTGAATTGGCGAACAGCATTTGAAATTACAAACATATTTGCAAAACAGGAGAATTTGTTTTTTTTAACAGGAACATTCTTTGAAATTTCATTTTTTTTAAACGAGAACATTTTTGAATATGTGCCATTTTTAAAAACACCACCATATTTTGAAATTCATGACTATGTTTTAAAATTTCTAAATTTATTTAAAAAGATGTTGTTTAAAGAAACTGAAGTAAATCTGTACATGAAACAACAGGAAAAACAAAAAAAAAAGAGAAAAAAGCGGAAAGGTCAGGAAGAAGGTTTGTAAAACCCGAACATTGTGTACACCGCTACCACTAAATGGGTTGATGCGTGTACGATTTGCCGCTAAATTGACACAATGTGGCCCAATAGGGCTTGCCATCCAATTCGCCAATCATGGATTCCACAAGTTCATATGACAGATTCTAAAAAAAACAAGTTCACTTGACTCAGAAACCGGTATCTCGGCATCCTCAGCAACAACGGATGACTCCATCCCGCCCGCATGATGTAGTATGCACGCACAAACCTCAACTGCACGACCTTCATCAAGGGACAAAAATTGAAGGAAATATGCTCTAGAGGCAATAATAAAGTTATTATTTATTTCCTTATATCATGATAAATGTTTATTATTCATGCTAGAATTGTATTAACCGGAAACATAATATATGTGTGAATACATAGACAAACATAGTCACTAGTATGCCTCTACTTGACTAGCTCGTTTATCAAAGATGGTTATGTTTCCTAGCCATGGACAAAAGAGTTGTCATTTGATTAACGGGATCAAATCATTAGGAGAATGATGTGATTGACTTGACCCATTCCGTTAGCTTAGCACTTGATCATTTAGTATGTTGCTAGTGCTTTCTTCATGACTTATACATGTTCCTGTAACTATGAGATTATGCAACTCCCGTTTACGGAGGAACACTTTGGTGCTACCAAAGCGTCACTGGCGAATCGGGTGATTATAAAGGAGTACTACAGGTGTCTCCAAAGGTACATGTTGGGTTGGCGTATTTCGAGATTAGGTTTTGTCACTCCGATTATCGGAGAGGTATCTCTGGGCCCTCTCGGTAACGCACATCACTTAAGCCTTGCAAGCATTGCAACTAATGAGTTAGTTGCGGGATGATGTATTACGTAACGAGTAAAGAGACTTGCCAGTAACGAGATTGAACTAGGTATTGGATACCGACGATCGAATCTCGGGCAAGTAACATACCGATGATAAAGGGAACAACGTATGTTGTTATGCGGTTTGACCGATAAAGATCTTCGTAGAATATGTAGGAGCCAATATGGGCATCTAGGTTCTGCTATTGGTTATTGACCGAGAATAGTTCTCGGTCATGTCTACATTGTTCTCGAACCCGTAGGGTCCGCACGCTTAAGGTTTCGATGACAGTTATATTATGAGTTTATGAGTTTTGATGTACCGAAGGAGTTCGGAGTCCCGGATGAGATCGGGGACATGACGAGGAGTCTCGAAATGGTCGAGACGTAAAGATCGATATATTGGACGACTATATTCGGACTTCGGAAAGGTTCCGAGTGATTCGGGTATTTTTGGAGTACCGGAGAGTTACGGGAATTCGCCGGGGAGTATATGGGCCTTATTGGGCCATACGGGAATAGAGGAGAGAGGCCAAAAGGAAGGAGGCCTGCGCCCACCCTCTGGTCCGAATTGGACAAGGGGGGCAGCCCACTTTTCCTTCTCCCTCTCCTCCTCTTTCCTTCTCCAACAAGGAAAGGAGGAGTCCTACTCCTCCTCTTTCCTTCTCCTACAAGGAAAGGAGGAGTCCTACTCCCGGTGGGAGTAGGACTCCCCCCTTGGCGCGCCTCCTCCCTAGGCCGGCCGCCTCCCCCCTTGCTCCTTTATATATGGGGGCAGGGGGGCACCCCAAAGGCACAACAACAATTGATCCCTTGGATCTATTAGCCGTGTGCGGTGCCCCCCTCCACCATAGTCCACCTTGATAATATCGTAGCGGTGCTTAGGCGAAGCCCTGCGACGGTAGAACATCAAGATCGTCACCACGCCGTCGTGCTGACGGAACTCTCCCTCGACACTCGGCTGGATCGGAGTTCGAGGGACGTCATCGAGCTGAACGTGTGCTAGAACTCGGAGGTGCCGTAGTTTCGGTGCTTGATCGGTCGGATCGTGAAGACGTACGACTACGTCAACCGCGTTGTTATACGCTTCCGCTTTCGGTCTACGAGGGTACGTGGACACACTCTCCCTTCTCGTTGCTATACATCACCATGATCTTGCGTGTGCGTAGGAAATTTTTGAAATTACTACGTTCCCCAACAGTGGCATCCGAGCCTAGGTTTTATGCGTTGATGTTATATGCACAAGTAGAACACAAGTGAGTTGCGGGCGATACAAGTCATACTGCTTACCAGCATGTCATACTTTGGTTCAGCGGTATTGTGAGATGAAGCGGCCCGGACCGACATTACGCCAGACGCTTACGCGAGACTGGTTTCACCGTTGCGAGCACTCGTGCTTAAAGGTGATTGGCGGGTGTCTGTCTCTCTCACTTTAGCTGAACGAGTGTGGCTACGCCCGGTCCTTGCGAAGGTTAAAACAACACTAACTTGACGAACTATCGTTGTGGTTTTAATGCGAGGTAAGAACGGTTCTTGCTCAGCCCGTAGCAGCCACGTAAAATTTGCAACAACAAAGTAGAGGACGTCTAACTTGTTTTTGCAGGGCATGTTGTGATGTGATATGGTCAAGGCGTGATGCTATATTTTATTGTATGAGATGATCATGTTTTGTAACCAAAGTTATCGGCAATCTGGCAGGAGCCATATGGTTGTCGCTTTATTGTATGAAATGCAACGCCTCGTAATGCTTTACTTTATCACTAAGCGGTAGCGATAGTCGAGAAGCATAAGATTGGCGAGGCGACAACGATGCTACGATGGAGATCAAGGTGCCGCGCCCGGTGACGATGGTGATCACGACGATTGCTTCGGAGATGGAGATCACAAGCACAAGATGATGATGGCCATATCATATCACTTATATTGATTGCATGTGATGTTTATCCTTTATGCATCTTATCTTGCTTTGATTGACGGTAGCATTTTAAGATGATCTCTCACTAAAATTATCAAGAAGTGTTCTCCCTGAGTATGCACCGTTGCGAAAGTTCTTCGTGCTGAGACACCACGTGATGATCGGGTGTGATAGGCTCTACGTTCAAATACAACGGGTGCAAAACAGTTGCACATGCGGAATACTCAGGTTAAACTTGACGGGCCTAGCATATAACAGATATAGCCTCGGAACACGGAGACCGAAAGGTTGAGCGTGAATCATATAGTAGATATGATCAACATATTGATGTTCACCGTTGAAACTACTCCATCTCACGTGACGATCGGACATGGTGTAGTTGATATGGATCACGTAATCACTTAGAAGATTAGAGGGATGTCTATCTAAGTGGGAGTTCTTAAGTAATATGATTAATTGAACTTAAATTTATCATGAACTTAGTCTGGTAGTATTTTGCAAATTATGTTGTAGATCAATAGCTCGCGTTGTTGCTTTCATATGTTTATTTTGATATGTTCCTAGAGAAAATTATGTTGAAAAATGTTAGTAGCAATGATGCGGATTGGATCCGTGATCTGAGGTTTATCCTCATTGTTGCCTGTAAGAATTATGTCCTTGATGCACCGCCACGTGATGACCTATTGCAGGAGCGTATCTGAGACATTATGAACGTTTGGCTAGCTCAATATGATGACTACTTGATAGTTTAGTGCACCATGCTTAACGGCTTAGAATCGGGACTTCAAAGACGTTTTGAACGTCATGGACCATATGAGATGTTCCAAGAATTGAAGTTAATATTTCAAGCAAATACCCGAGTTGAGAGATATGAAGTCTCCAACAAGTTCTATAGCTAAAAGATGGAGGAGAATCGCTCAACTAGTGAGCAAGTACTTAGATTGTCTGAGTACTACAATCACTTGAATCAAGTGAGAGTTAATCTTCCAGATAAGATAGTGATTGGCAGAGTTCTCTAGTCACCATCACCAAGTTACTGGAACTTCGTGATGAACTATAAAGCAAGGGATGACGAAAACGATTCCCAAGCTCTTCGTGATGCTGAAATCGACGAAGGTAGAAATCAAGAAAAGACCATCAAGTGTTGATGATTGACAAGACCACTAGTTTCAAGAATAGGGCAAAGGGAAAGAAAGGAAACTTCAAGCTGAATGGCAAACAAGTTGTCACTCCCGTGAAGAAGACCAAAGCTGGACCAAAGCCTGAAACCGAGTGCTTACATCGCAAAGGAAATGGTCCTTTGAAGCGGAAATGCCCTGAATATTTGGTGGATAAGAAGGATGGCAAAGTGAACAAGAGTATATTTGATATACAGGTTATTGATGTGTGCCTTACTAGTGTTTATAGTAGCCCCTGAGTATTTGATACTCGTTCGGTTGCTAAGATTAGTAACTCGAACATGAGTTACAGAATAAACAGAGACTAGTTGAAGGGGAAGTGACGATGAGTGTTGGAAGTAGTTCCAAGATTGATATGATCATCATCACACACTCCCTATACTTTCGGGATTAGTGTTAAATCTAAATAAATGTTATTTGGCTTTTGCGTTGAGCATGAATATGATTTGATCATTGAGGGAGTCCCGGATTAGGGGGTGTCCGGATTGCCGGACTACCATCATCGGCCGGACTATCATCGGCCGAACTATCATCATCGACCGGACTCCAAGACTATGAAGATACAAGATTGAAGACTTCACCCCGTGTCCGGATGGGACTTTCCTTGGCGTGGAAGGCAAGCTTGGCGATACGGATATGTAGATCTCCTACCATTGTAACCGACTCTATGTAACCCTAGCCCTCTCCGGTGTCTATATAAACCGGATGGCTTTAGTCCGTAGGACTACAATCACAACAACCCTTACAATCATACCATAGGCTAGCTTCTAGGGTTTAGCCTCCTTGATCTCGTGGTAGATCCACTCTTGTAAACATCCACAATATCAATATCAATCAAGCGGGACGTGAGGTTTTACCTCCATCAAGAGGGCCCGAACACAGGTAAACATCGTGTCCCTTGTCTCCTGTTACCATCCGCCTAGATGCACATTCGGGACCCCCTACCGAGATCCGCCGGTTTGACACCGACGTTGGTGCTTTCATTGAGAGTTCCTCTGTGCCGTCACCGATAGGAAGGATGCCTCCTCCCGTCTTCAAGGACGGTATTTTCGCCAAAGGAGCCTTGGCCGCCGGCCAAACTATCCGGCTAGGTGGTTTTCTCATGACCGCCTGTCCGACCATCGCTTCGACAATGACCTCCCAAGTCATCAAAAGCAATCTTCACGCCAGCTCGGAATTCGCCGAGCGGCTGGATCCAATAGAGCTCTCATCCGTAAACGAACTCTTGGATCGCATCGCCGCCCTGGGAGTCGCTACAGACTACGATCAAATTGGGCTTAAAACCGATCTGAGAGAGATTAACTCTCCCCAGGTCACCCACCACGTTGCAGTGGTAGAGGAGCAACGCGGCGACGCTTCTCCTGTATTGAAAACTAGTCATGTCCGGAACCCCGAACCCCCCATGCCGGATTCCCGCGGAGGGACGGGCTTCGATCAAACAGTGAACTTAAAGTCAGGCATCGGACCAGACTCGTTGGACAACGTCCAGAAATCCAAGCTTCCAAAATTGGAAACTTCTCGGCCTTCGAGCCTTGAGATGGGTAGGGTTCCGGACTTAGTATACTACGTATCTACTGTGTTAACCCCCTGCAAGTCCCGTTACCCGCACTATCAGAAGATAGCATATGCGGTGTTCATGGCATCCCGGAAGCTCCGACACTACTTTCAAGAGTGTTCGATAACAGTGGCCTCTGAAGTACCACTTAACGACATTATAAACAACCGCGATGCGACGGGCAGGATTGCAAAATGGGCCATTGAGCTCTTACCATTTGATATATCTTACAAACCTCGGCGAGCTATAAAGTCACAAGTATTGGCTGACTTTGTCGCTGAATGGACCGAAGCCGAACTCCCTAAAGAATCTGGCGATACTCTAATTGGATTATGCACTCGACGGCTCCAAAATGTTAGCCGGATTGGGGGGCGTCGTCGACGGCCCCGACCGGGACACAGTCCAATACGTATTTCAGATAATGTACACGGACTCCAACAACGCAGCGAATACGAGGCCCTTTACATGGTCTCCGGATGGCAATCTCCATGGGCATTCAACACCTATAGGTGCGCGGGGATTCAAACCTCGCAATATCCCAAATAAACGGAGACTTTGACGCCAAAGATCCGAAAATGGCAGCATATCGCAACGCTGTCCTCAAAATGTCAGCCCGGTTCAAGGACTTGAATTCCATCACGTCACCGGGATAATAACCAAGCGGCCGACGTACTGGCACGCATTGGCGCCAAACGCGACGCTGTCCCTCCTAATATCTTCCTGGAACGGCTCTTCAAGCCATCCGTATTATGGGAAGAGGAGTTTGGAACTAACAAACCGGAACAAGCAGCGCCAACCGGCGTTTCAGCCGATGACATAACACCATCCGCCCACGACATAATGGCAGTAATTGCCCCGTGGACAGAACCATTCCTCGCCTACTTGCTTAGGCAGGAGCTTCCAAGACCAAAATGAGGCCCGCAGCATTGTCCGCGATCTAAAGCCTACAAGGTCTATGAGGGAGAACTTTATAAGAAAAGCACAACCGGAGTCCTTCAAAGGTGTATCTCCGAAGAGGAAGGGCGGAACCTCCTGGCTGAAATTCATGCCGGACTAGGCGGACACCACGCCACAGCTCGGGACCTTGTAGGAAAGGCATTCCGTATAGGATTTTACTGGCCGACGGCCCGAGCAGATGCACAGGACCTAGTCCAAAGATGCGTCGGTTGTCAACTCTTTGCTAATCACAGCCATATGCCACCCACCGCCTCAAAACTATACCCATTACCGCCGTCATGTGCCGGGGCTTGACATGGTTGGACCACTTAAAGGGGAACCCACAAGCAAAGGTACCTATTGGTCATGGTGGATAAATTCACCAAATGGATAGAGGCCAAGCCAGTTAAAACGGCAGAGTCCGGACCAGTGATAGACTTTATATCCGGGTAGTACACCGTTATGGTGTCCCCACAAGATCATCACAGATAACGGCACGAACTTCACGCCGATGAGGTTAAATCATGGTGCAAAAATATGGGCATCAAGCTCGACACGCTTCAGCCTATCATCCTCAAACCAACGGTCAAGTGGAACGAGCAAATGGTCTAATAATGAGCGGCATCAAACCCGGACTAGTGCGGTCCTCACGAAATCGACACGCTTTGGGTAGAGGAGCTCGACCCGTACTGGGGCTGCGGACAACGCCTAACCGTACTACGGATTCACACCATTTTTATGGTATACGGTGCGAAGCAGTTTTGCCTGTGACATCATTCATGACTCACCTCGAAAGTGCGCATGTACGAAGAAAGAGAAGCCGAGTTGGATCGGCAGGACAGCTTGGACACATTGAGGAAGAGCGACGTCGCCAAGGCTCGCTCCGCATTCTATCAACAGCAGGCTCGAAGATATCAAAGCAGAGAAGTACGGGCCAAAACTTCCAACGTTGGCGAACTGGTTCTACGCCTGCCGGACAAGAAAAAGGACAAGCTCAAGCTCAAATGGGAAGGCCCCTTCATCATCGATCAAGTCCTGACCGGCGGAGCGCACCGCTCTCTTAAATGCATCGGATAACCGACTCGAGCCGAACCCATGGAACGCAGCCCGCCTCCGACGATTCTATGCCTAGCGCCGACTAAGAGTTTGTCCCTTTCCTCGCCCAATTTTTTTACTTCAGCTGCCTTTTGTTTATCTTTTTCTCCTCAACCCTATTCATCCAAGCCTTAAAGGGCTTCACCTGCATAACGTTAGCACAAGAATTGATGTGCTACCAAGACTCATCATACACGGGGCTTCTTTACCGAAGCTTATTTATACGGCTTCACGCCAAAGACATGTGTCAAGCCTCCACATGTACCTTTTATTCACCATTATATGCATCAATATGACTTAAGTTTTGGCCAAGCTGGGTTGCTGGCTCTGTGCTTACCCCACGCTCCCGATTGTTCGGCTAGGAGGTAAAGGGAGCACCTCTGCAATTGTTCTTGCGGGTCAGCCGGATGTGTACCTCAGACGGGTGAAGCCAAAGCTAGCGTTCTTAAGGGAATATTCGGTCGGTGACTTAAAAGATGATTTTTATCCACTTATTTATCTGCCCCAGATGTTTTTCTGCTTTTTTCGCAGTCCGGACATGCTCTTTAGGGCATGCCACCCCCAGCGGAAAGGAACCCTTAACGGAACTATTCTCCACGGAAGATGTTTCTTACTAACCATGTAATATAACATAACTAGTTGGGCACTTGTGCGATAAAGCACCGATGACCCCTCGCTGGTCTCCATGCATACCCGGTTGTTTCATAACCGAGAAGGTATTCGGACACACTCGGACTATAGGGTCCCGAGGTCGAGCTTAAAAGGTCGGCAAAGACAAACGATCTACAATCCGGCTAGAAGGCATTTCGTATGTCATTTTATAATACATTGTCAAATCGACTAACTGTATTCTTCCTCAATCCCGTCTAACAGGTTGTCTAATTTACAGTCCTGTTGGGAAAATTTCGCGGCCAACTCCACTTGGCCGTATACTAAACTCACAGGGATCTCCTTCCCATCAGGCCCCACAGGTCCGACTTCGGCCATGTGGTTGGGATCCGCCTTCTTGTACCGCGTCTTCACCATGGCCCAGGCCTCCCTGGCACCTTGGCGGCAGGCCGAAATCTTCCATACATGGAAGCGCTGCCGCACTCCCTGCAGC
Organism: Aegilops longissima; assembly: GCA_021605205.1. Lineage (NCBI taxonomy): Eukaryota > Viridiplantae > Streptophyta > Magnoliopsida > Poales > Poaceae > Aegilops > Aegilops longissima. The sequence continues at coordinate 580,967,073 of CM038676.1, forward strand.
TTCTCCGCAAGCTCCCCAAGACCCTCGGGTATGGAGAAGGCTGGCCATAACGCCTGGACGACGCCGCTCATAGCCTGCCGAACTCGTTCGATCAGTTGCAACAACCGAAGTTGATCACCCGTTGTTACGGGCATCTCTCCAGAGGCGACTCGTGAGCATACCCTACAGATATATTACATCAAATTGACTTCCTCGCCGAACTCTTCTTTTCAAAGGAGTTCGCCAAGCACTTACTATATATGCCGCGACAAGCCGTTGATTCTCCTTAGTGGAGCCGATAGCTCGCCCGAACGCTTTTCAACTCTTCTCCAAGCTGGGCATGGGCATCCTGGAGCTTGTTCCTTTCATGCTGCACCTTATGCAGCACCCTCTCGCCGCCTTTAGTTGGCGCGAAGTTCTTGCCTGTCCGGATCTTGTCCGCAGCACCTGCAATGTCATTTTTAGACTTGCATAACGCCAAGCGCTACTTATCTTTCTAAAATAATGCGTTACTGGGAGAGGTCCTTGCGTTTCCTCTGCGCCGTAAAATGCGGCCTCAAGTTGGGTCTTGCACTCTTGCAACTCCCGAGACGATCGGGTATTCTTCTTGGTAAGATCCTGCATTTCATATGATCCTTAAATCAGTTAATATAACTACTTTAAGTCTCGGGGCTCTTGGCATATACAACTATTAAATTCTCTTACCCGTATGTCTTTTACATACTGCCCGTGGCTCGTAAAACTATCTTGAGCGGCACGAAGGTGCGCGTCCCCATGTTAAAGGCATTCAACGCCTCGGGAGAAGCACGCGTCACGAAATACTGTCCGCGGCGCCTGTGATTCAGGCACTCTCCACCTCGAGACTTGGTGGCGGACAGTCTTCGGCATCCTCCGTCGGAGGAACGCCGGCTCGCGCTTTGCGCCTCGCCTCCCCTCCGCCAAAAGGGAGCCCGACCGGTAGAGGTGGGATTGACAACTTCCACGCCGCAGATCCGGCGGACGCTTTTTCCCTATAAAAGTCATGAGCACTCAAATGCTTCCTAGGAACGTTGCTCTGAAGATAATGAATTGTGAGCTACACCTTTGCGGCGACGTTTCAGTCCGCGCCGCGCTCCTCTTCCGCCTATCGGTCCGAACTGGCCCTTGTTGGTCAGCCACCGCGGGCTCGGTTTCTCACCCTAGGGGCGCCTCCTGCATAGTGCCATCATATACGATGGTCAGAAATAAGCAAGGAAGGAATGACGGTGTCAGGGCTTCGGCCGCAATCACCTGGGGAGCCGGATATAGTCCGGAATAGTCGGTTGTGATGGCGACTAAAGCATTGTCCATGCTGAGCTGGTGGAACACCCCGTCGATTAGCTCCACCTTTATGTCCGGGTCCTCTTCGGAGGCCGGATCCCGGGATCTCTCTGGATCCTCAGGCTGCGGAGCCGGACTCAGCATTTCCTCCACAGTCCGGCGCAGTTCCTGCGTCGAAAGAAGAACACAATGTAAGAAACTTAAGTTTCGAAAGGCACGGGTTGGACACGCTGAGTGTTCACTTACCCAAGGCCGGGGATTGTTCATGGAAAACCCATTTAACGGGTTCGTCCAAGGAAATCCTCCTTCTCCCCTTATACAGGCGGACAAGATCGTCGCGGATCTTGGCCGATTCCGGCCCTTTGAGGCCATGACGGGTGGCATCGTCCTCCCCGTTGAAATCCCACATGGGGTGGCCCCTGTATTGTAATGGTTGCACCCCCCGCGTAATGCATGTTGCCATGACTCCAATCATGGTCAACCGGGCATGGGCCAAGAACCTTATTCGCCCATCGATAATGGACGCTCTTGTCTTCCTCCGATCGGGGCTCATGGACGCCAACTAAGGCGTTTCTTGAGAGGAGCATTGCTGAACTCCGGAGGCCGATCCGAATAGGGTCCGCAGCGAGCGCCTTCTATATAAAACCATTCAAGGCCAGTCTTGCGCGCCTTCTTAGGGGTTCCGGATGGATATCCGGTCCCGCAATGCGCCATATTTGGCGCCGCCCACTTGATATATGGACCCTCGTGAGAGCAGGGTACAAGGCAAAACAACCTCTTCCACAGCGAAGTGGGGCTCGATGCCCAGGAAAAGCTCGCAAAGAGCTACGTAACTTCATAATATGCAGGATTGAGGCGGGCGTGAGGTGATGGAGCTGGAGTCCGTAGAACTCCAGGAGCCCGCGGAGGAATGGATGTACAGGAAATCCGAGCCCCCTTATCAGATAGGGGACGAAGCATACCCGCTCCCCTTTGTTGGGATTAGGGGTAACCTCTGCTTGCTTCCCACCTTTGTAGGTGGCAAGCCCGGCTCGAACCGGAACCATGAAGGCCGGAGGGAGATATCCCCCCATTTGGAGCTTCACCAGCTCACAGCGAAACAGAGCATCTCCTCCAATCTCTGGCAAAGGGCCGGGGAGCGAGAAGAGGAGAGCGTTGACGGTCCATGATGGAATGGATTCTTGGTCGAAAGCGCTCTGATGAGTATTTGCGAGAGGAAGATGGTGATTTGGATCTGGATTCTTGCCTCCCTTATAGGCAGATTGTTCGCACAACTAGGGGGTAAAACATAAAAGACACCCTGGCTTTTCACATTCGCACGACGCGTGGAAGAAGGCCATTATTGGCGTGGAAGCCAAGACGCACAACATTGATGAGGAAGCCGGACACTCGCTCGGCGGTACATGGAACTTAAAGGAGAACCCGCCTTGCAACGCCGAAGACTACACGCATGCTGGACTTATCGTCATTGAAGCCTGGTTCGGGGGCTACTGAGGGAGTCCCGGATTAGGGGGTGTCCGGATTGCCGGACTACCATCATCGGCCGGACTATAATCGGCCAAACTATCATCATCGACCGGACTCCAAGACTATGAAGATACAAGATTGAAGACTTCACCCCGTGTCCGGATGGGACTTTCCTTGGCGTGGAAGGCAAGCTTGGCGATACGGATATGTAGATCTCCTACCATTGTAACCGACTCTATGTAACCCTAGCCCTCTCCGGTGTCTATATAAACCGGATGGCTTTAGTCCGTAGGACTACAATCACAACAACCCTTACAATCATACCATAGGCTAGCTTCTAGGGTTTAGCCTCCTTGATCTCGTGGTAGATCCACTCTTGTAAACATCCACAATATCAATATCAATCAAGCAGGACGAGGGTTTTACCTCCATCAAGAGGGCCCGAAACAGGTAAACATCGTGTCCCTTGTCTCCTGTTACCATCCGCCTAGACGCACAGTTCGGGACCCCCTACCTGAGATCCGCCGGTTTTGACACCGACAATCATGTTTATTGCAATACGGTTATTCATTTAAAGTTAGAGAATAATTGTTGTTCTGTTTACATGAATAAAACCTTCAATGGTCATACACCCAATGAAAATAGTTTATTGGATCTCGATCGTAGTGATACACATATTCATAATATTGATGCCAAAAGATGCAAAGTTAATAATGATAGTGCAACTTATTTGTGGCACTACCGTTTGGGTCATATCGGTGTAAAGCGCATGAAGAAACTCCATAAAGATGGATTTTCGGAATCACTTGGTTATGAATCATTTGATGCTTGCGAGCCGTGTCTCATGGGCAAGATGACTAAAACGCCGTTCTCCGGAACTATGGAGCGAGCAACTGATTTGTTGGAAATCATACATACTGATGTTTGTGGTCCAATGAATGTTGAGGCTCGCGGCGGGTATCGTTATTTTCTCACCTTCACAGATGATTTGAGCAGATATGGGTATATCTACTTAATGAAACACAAATCTGAAACATTTGAAAAGTTCAAAGAATTTCAGAGTGAAGTGGAAAATCATCGTAACGAGAAAATAAAATTTCTACGATCTGATCGTGGAGGAGAATATTTGAGTTATGAGTTTGGTTTACATTTGAAACAATGCGGAATAGTTTCGCAACTCACGCCACCCGGAACACCACAACGAAATGGTGTGTCCGAACGTCGTAATCTTACTTTACTAGATATGGTTCGATCTATGATGTCTCTTACTGATTTACCGCTATCGTTTTGGGGTTATGCTTTAGAGACGGCCGCATTCACGTTAAATAGGGCACCATCAAAATCCGTTGAGACGACGCCTCATGAACTATGGTTTGGCAAGAAACCAAAGTTGTCGTTTCTTAAAGTTTGGGGTTGCAATGCTTATGTGAAAAAGTTTCAACCTGATAAGTTCGAGCCTAAATCGGAGAAGTGCGTCTTCATAGAATACCTAAAGGTAACTATTGGGTACACCTTCTATCACAGATCCGAAGGCAAGTTATTCGTTGCTAAGATGGATCCTTTCTAGAGAAGAAGTTTCTCTCGAAAGAAGTGAGTGGGAGGAAAGTAGAACTTGATGAGGTAATTGTACCTTCTCCCTTATTGGAAAGTAGTTCATCACAGTAAATCAGTTCCAGTGATTCCTACACCAATTAGTGAGGAAGTTAATGATGATGATCATGAAACTTCAGATCAAGTTGCTACCAAACTCTCGTGGTCTTCCAGAGTAAGATCCGCACTGTGAGTGGTACGGTAATCATGTTCGGAAGTCATGTTACTAGACCATGATGAACTTACTTAACTATGAGGAAGCGATGATGAGCCCAGATTCCGCGAAATGGCTTGAGGCCATGAAATCTGAGATAGGATCCATGTATGAGAACAAAGTATGGACTTTGATTGACTTGCTCGATGATCAGCAAGCCATGTTAAATAAATGGATCTTCAAGAGGAAGACGGACCCTGATAGTAGTGTTACTATCTACAAAGCTCGACTTGTCACAAAAAGGTTTTTGACAAGTTCAAGGTGTTGACTACAATAAGATTTTCTCAACTGTAGCGATGCTTAAGTCTGTCCGAATCATGTTAGCAATTGCCACAATTTATGAAATCTGGCAAATGGATGTCAAAACTGCATTCCTTAATGGTTTTCTTAAAGAAGAGTTGTATATGATGCAACCAGAAGGTTTTGTCAATCCTAAAGGTGCTAACAAAATATGCAAGCTACAACAATCCATCTATGGACTGGTGCAAGCATCTCGGAGTTGGAATATACGCTTTGATAATTTGATCAAAGCATATAGTTTTATACAGACTTGCGGTGAAGCCTGTATTTACAAGAAAGTGAGTGGGAGTACTACAACATTTCTGATAAGTATATGTGAATGACATATTGTTGATCGGAAATTATAGATATATTCTGCAAAGCATAAAGGAGTGTTTGAAAGGAGTTTTTTCAAAGAAAGACCTCGGCAAAGCTACTTACATATTGAGCATCAAGATCTATTGAGATAGATCAAGACGCTTGATAAGATTTTCAATAAGTACATACCTTGTCAAGATTTTGAAATAGTTCAAAATGGAACAGTCAAAGAAAGAGTTCTTGCCTGTGTTGCAGAGGTATGAAATTGAGTAAGACTCAAATACCGACCACGGCAGAAAATATAAAGAGAATGAAAGTCATTCCCTATGCTTCAGTCATAGGTTCTATAAATGTATGCCATGCTATGGACCAGACCTATTGTATACTCTGCCCTGGTTTGGCAAGGGAGTACAATAGTGATCTAGGAGTAGATCACTGGACATTGGTCAAAATTATCCTTAATAGAATAAGGATATGTTTCTCGATTATGGAGGTGATAAAAGAGTTCGTCGTAAAGAGTTACATCGATGCAAGCTTTTACACCGACCCAGATGACTCTAAGTCTCAATCTGGATACATATTGAAAGTGGGAGCAATTAGCTAGAGTAGCTCCATGCAAAGCATTGTAGACATAGAATATTTGCAAAATACATACGACTCTGTAATATGACAGACCCGTTGACTAAACTTCTCTCACGAGCAAAACATGATCATACCTTAGTACTCTTTGGGTGTTAATCACATAGCGATGTGAACTAGATTATTGACTCTAGTAAACCCTTTGGGTGTTGATCACATGATGATGTGAACTATGGGTATTAATCACATACAGATGTGAATATTGGTGTTGAATCACATGCTGATGTGAACTAGATTATTGACTCCAGTGCAAGTGGGAGACTGAAGGAAATATGCCCTAGAGGCAATAATAAAGTTATTATTTATTTCCTTATATCATGATAAATGTTTATTATTCATGCTAGAATTGTATTAACCGGAAACATAATACATGTGTGAATACATAGACAAACATAGTGTCACTAGTATGCCTCTACTTGACTAGCTCGTTTATCAAAGATGGTTATGTTTCCTAGCCATGGACAAAAGAGTTGTCATTTGATTAACGGGATCACATCATTAGGAGAATGATGTGATTGACTTGACCCATTCCGTTAGCTTAGCACTTGATCATTTAGTATGTTGCTAGTGCTTTCTTCATGACTTATACATGTTCCTGTAACTATGAGATTATGCAACTCCCGTTTACCGTAGGAACACTTTGGGTGCTACCAAACGTCACAATGTAACTGGGTGATTATAAAGGAGTACTACAGGTGTCTCCAAAGGTACATGTTGGGTTGGCGTATTTCGAGATTAGGTTTTGTCACTCCGATTATCGGAGAGGTATCTCTGGGCCCTCTCGGTAATGCACATCACTTAAGCCTTGCAAGCATTGCAACTAATGAGTTAGTTGCGGGATGATGTATTACGTAATGAGTAAAGAGACTTGCCAGTAACGAGATTGAACTAGGTATTGGATACCGACGATCGAATCTCGGGCAAGTAACATACCGATGACAAAGGGAACAACATATGTTGTTATGCGGTTTGACCGATAAAGATCTTCGTAGAATATGTAGGAGCCAATATGGGCATCCAGGTTCCGCTATTGGTTATTGACCGAGAATAGTTCTCGGTCATGTCTACATTGTTCTCGAACCCGTAGGGTACGCACGCTTAAGGTTTCGATGATAGTTATATTATGAGTTTATGAGTTTTGATGTAACAAAGGAGTTCGGAGTCCCGGATGAGATCAGGGACATGACGAGGAGTCTCGAAATGGTCGAGACGTAAAGATCGATATATTGGACGACTATATTCGGACTTCGGAAAGGTTCCGAGTGATTCGGTATTTTCTCGAGTACCGAGAGTTACGGAATTCGCCGGGAGTATATGGGCCTTATTGGGCCATACGGGAATAGAGGAGAGAGGCCAAAAGGAAGGAGGCCTGCGCCCATCCTCTGGTCCGAATTGGACAAGGGGGGCAGCCCACTTTTCCTTCTCCCTCTCCTCCTCTTTCCTTCTCCTACAAGGAAAGGAGGAGTCCTACTCCCGGTGGGAGTAGGACTCCCCCCTTGGCGCGCCTCCTCCCTAGGCCGGCCGCCTCCCTCCTTGCTCCTTTATATACGGGGGCAGTGGGGCACCCCAAAGGCACAACAACAATTGATCCCTTGGATCTATTAGCCGTGTGCGGTGCCCCCCTCCACCATAGTCCACCTCGATAATATCGTAGCGGTGCTTAGGCGAAGCCCTGCGACGGTAGAACATCAAGATCGTACCACGCCGTCGGTCGACGGAACTCTCCCTCGACACTCGGCTGGATCGGAGTTCGAGGGACGTCATCGAGCTGAACGTGTGCTAGAACTCGGAGGTGCCGTAGTTTCGGTGCTTGATCGGCCGGACCGTGAAGACGTACGACTACATCAACCGCGTTGTTATAACGCTTCCGCTTTCGGTCTACGAGGGTACGTGGACACACTCTCCCCTCTCGTTGCTATACATCACCATGATCTTGCGTGTGCGTAGGAAATTTTTGAAATTACTACGTTCCCCAACAAAAATCACATCAAGAAGCCCATGGTGTACGTGCAGTTGCCACAATTCTCTCAGCTCCAAACCGGTTTCATCCGACGTACCCTACGTCGCTTAGCCGAGTGGTTCAGATCGAGGGTGGGATTTAACTCCCGCACCGTTCCACCATATGCATATGCGTGCACATGTGTGCCCATGGGCCCATAACCATGCACTTCAGTATCTTTGTTAGACATATGCAGGGCCACCTAGTTATACAAGGGCATGACTCTCACCTACATTGACCCGGCCACTTCAAACACGACGGTCACAAAGCAATCCTCGCCAACCTTGTGCTTCTGTGCATGCTCCACTGTGCCGATGCCAATTGCCAAGCACGCTTCCCATTCACCTCTATCAGATTTACATGCTCACCGATCTCTTCTTTCTTGACACTGGTGACATTCTCCTTGTGACCCACGTGTCATTGTGTGTAGAAGATTTTAGGATACAAGATCTGCTAGCTGCGGAAGAGTGATTTCCCTAAAATAATTTAGTAAAATGGGATAGGGAGCACTTTTGACAGTTTTAGTAGTATAGGGAATCTACTAGAGATGCCCTTAGTGTGTAGTCCTTTTGGAAGAGGAGAAGGGGAGGGGAGATGAAGCTTGAAGCAACCAAAGATCATCTTCTCATGGCATCATCATCAAATTAGTCGTCATCCTACAACCATGTTCGAACAATTTTGCCCCCAGACCCTATCCTCTCGTTTTCCCTACGTTTCACTAATAGGGAAAAGCCTAGCAGTAGCGCGGGTCAGATGTCTATCAGTAGTGTGGGTGTGCACGCTACAGATAAGGCGCTACAACTAAGTTTTAGAAGTAGCGCGTTTGGACATGCACTACTGGTAAGTTTACTTAGTAGTAGCGTTCTTCACGAAACGCGCTACTGCTAATAGCAGCAGTGCCTCTATAAACGCGCTACTGCTAACTTCTCCTGTATTTTTTTACGCAGCATATTGGCGGGTCAGATGTCTCATCATATGATTTTATGATCATGATGAGTTATTATATATATACTATAGTTATATATAATGTAGTCTCTTTCACCCTTTGATATATATAATAACTCATCATGCTCATATAACAACTAAGCATCATCATCATTAACAATAACTCATCATCGTTATCATAATAAAAAATCATACTCATCATCATCATAGTCATCTAATAACTCATCATCATTATCATAATAACAAGTCATACTCATCATCATCATAGCCATCTAACCAACCCTACTTAATTGTTCTTAGCACATGATCATGAGTATTAGCTAGATAGGACCTACTACCCTCTCTAAGGTAAAATAGCATAAAACAAGATAGCCCCTGACGCCCCATTATGGAGAATGGAGATTATTCTGTCTCCCATTCTTGCGCTTCGCACAATGTTGCTTCCAAGTAGCTCTCTATGATTGTTCATACATTTTTCCCATTCTTTGATTGTCATATCTTCATCGGTTTTAGAAATCCGGTATGAACAGCGGTGAAGCCTAGGCAGACTTGGCCTTAAGCTAATAACATCAAGGCGACCTTTCAGAAACATCAGATCAGGCACACAATCCTTTCAAGATTTTCTGTCAAAAAACATAATAATAACTCGTAGTTAGCAATGTAGTTTAGCTTTAGAAGAATATATGCAGAAGATGCACGAATGTCGTAATAGTAAAAAATCTTACCATGCCATCTCCATAGATGTTACCGTAGTTCAACACGTGCACTAGTGGCACATATTGACCATAATGTGCAGGAGTTTCATAATTGATATTGTAATTCTCAACATCAATAATAAATGAGATAATATGATCTTTCTCCTCATAAGTTAATTCAGCGCCATCAGTGTAGTAGGTTCAGTGTAGTAGGTTTTGTCTACCATCTTCTGTGCATTTTTTGAAGAATGAAAATAAGCTGTCAATAAAAATAAGATGTCAACTATTTTGAAATAAACAATATAAATTACTTAATGAATATGTTTGAGAAAATCACATAAACGTAGAAGTGGAAGCGTATCAACAAGGACCCAAATGTCGATATTGTCTTCGTCGATGTCATCTTCAGGATCACCAAGATCGAAGGTGACATGCATACCCTCCTCAAATGAAGGAAATATGCCCTAGAGGCAATAATAAAGTTGTTATTTTATATTTCCTTATTCATGATAAATGTTTATTATTCATGCTGGAATTGTATTGATCGGAAACCCAGATACATGTGTGAATACATAGACAAACACTTGTCCCTAGTGAGCCTCTACTTGACTAGCTCGTTGATCAAAGATGGTTAAGGTTTCCTAACCATGGACATGGGTTGTCATTTGATAACGGGATCACATCATTAGAGAATGATGTGATGGACAAGATCCATCCGTTAGCTTAGCATATTGATCGTTCAGTTTTATTTCTATTGCTTTCTTCATGTCAAATACATATTCTTTCGACTATGAGATTATGAAACTCCCAAATACCGGAGGAACGCCTTGTGTGCTATCAAACATCACAACGTAACTGGGTGATCATAAAGATGCTCTACAGGTATATCCGAAGGTGTTTGTTGGGTTGACATAGATCGAGATTAGGATTTGTCACTCCAAGTATCGGAGAGGTATCTCTGGGCCCTCTCAGTAATGCACATCATAAGAAGCCTTGCAAGCAAAGTGACTAATGAGATAGTTGCATGAAGATGTATTACAGAATGAGTAAAGAGACTTGCCGGTAACGAGATTGAACTAGTTATGTGGATACCGATGATCGAATCTCGGGCAGTAACATACCGATGGACAAAGGGAATAACGTATGTTGTCATAACGGTTCGACCAAGAAAGATCTTCGTAGAATATGTAGGAGCCAATATGAGTATCCAGGTTCCGCTATTGGTCATTGACCGGAGAAGTGTCTCGGTCATGTCTACATAGTTCTCGAACCCGTAGGGTCCACACGCTTAACGTTCGATGACGATTTTGTATTATATGAGTTATGTGTTTGGTGACCGAATGTTGTTCGGAGTCCCAGATAAGATCACGGACTTGACGAGGAGTCTCGAAATGGTTGAGAGGTAAAGATTTATATATAGGACGAATGCGGACACCAGAAGTGTTCCGGGTACATATAGGGTCACCGGAAGGGGTTCCGGGCATCCTCGACAAAGATATGGGCTTAATGGGCCAAGGGAGGGATAGAACAGCCCACAAGGGGCTGGTGCACCCCTCCACCAGGCTGGCCAGCCCTAGGGAAAGGAAAGGGGGAGGGAAAGTCCCTCCTTCCTTCCCCTCCTCAAGGGAGAAAGGAAAGGGGGCCGCCACCTCCCCCTTCCTTCCCCTGGCGCATATACAAGGAGGGGGGGAAACCAGGGCAGGAGCCCAAGTGGGATTCGGCCCCACTTGGGGCACCCCTTGTCCTCTCCCGTCCCCCTCCCACCTATATGTTGGGAAACGTAGCATGCAACTTCAAAAAAATTTCCTATGCTCACGCAAGATCTATCTAGGAGATACATAGCAACGAGGGGGAGAGTGTGTCTACGTACCCTCGTAGACCGAAAGCGGAAGCGTTTCACAACGCAGTTGATGTAGTCGAACTTTCTACGAGCTCCACCGATTGAGTACCGAACGCACGACACCTCCGAGTTTTGCACATGTTCAGCTCGGTGACGTCCCTCGCCTTCTTGATCCAGCAAGGTGTCGAAGTTGTAGATGAGATCCGTCAGCACGACGGCGTGGTGACGGTGATGGTGTAGTGATCCTCGCAGGGCTTCGCCTAAGCACCGCAAAACAATGACCGAGGGTGTAAACTGTGGAGGGGGGCGCCGCACACGGCTAACAATTGATTTTGTATGTGCTAGGCGCCCCACCTCCTCATATATATAGGTGGGAGGGAGAGGGGAGAGGCCAAGGGGCACCCCAAGTGGGGCCGAATCCCACTTGGGCTCCTGCCCTGGTTCGCCCCCCCTTCCTTGTATAGGCGCCAGGGAAGGAAGGGGGAGGTGGCGCCTCCCCTTTCCTTTCTCCCTTGAGGAGGGGAAGGAAGGAGGGAGTTTCCCTTCCCCTTCCCTTTCCCTAGGGCTGGCCGGCTTGGTGGAGGGGCGCACCAGCCCCTTGTGGGCTGGTCTGTCCCTCCCTTAGCCCATTAAGCCCATATCTTTGCCGGGAGTGCCCGGAACCCCTTCCGGTGACCCTATATGTATCTGGTACCCTCCGGAACACTTCCGGTGCCTGAATACCATCGTCCTATATACCAATGTTTACCTCTCGACCATTTCGAGACTCCTCATCATGTCTGTGATCTCATCCAGAACTTCGAACAATATTCGGTCACCAAATCACATAACTCATATAATACAAAATCGTAATCGGACCTTAAGCGTGCGGACCCTATGGGTTCGAGAACTATGTAGACATGACCGAGACACTTCTCCGGTCAATAACCAATAGTAGAACCTGGATGCTCATATTGGCTCCTACATATTCTACGAAGGTCTTTATCGGTCGAACCGTTATGACAACATACGTTATTCCCTTTGTCCATCGGTATGTTACTTGCTCGAGATTCGATCGTCAGTATCCACGTACCTAGTTCAATCTCGTTGCCGACAAGTCTCTTTACTCATTCTGTAATACATCATTCTGGAACTAACTCATTAGTCACTTTGCTTCCAAGGCTTCTTATGATGTGCATTACCGAGAGGGCCCAGAGATACCTCTTCGATACTTGGAGTGACAAATCCTAATCTCTGTAGGGACCCGACCCAAAATCGGTCAAGTCTCCGTTCCGTATTCATCCCAAGATCATGCCGCACACACAAGACATTGATGAAATAATCAAAGTTCAATCACACCTGAATTTATTACACGATTCTCATATCGAGTCTTTATTACAATAGAATAAATTCGCCAAGGCCAACTCATGAGAAATAAACTAAATAAAGCTGCGGAAGCGTAGAAGAATAGCGAGTCCATCCGACTCCAAAGGGCAATCGCCAAGCGCGGATCGTAGCCTCACTCCCCGATCGAATACTCCTCGCAACATAAGACGTTGCAGCCGTGTAGGTCAGCATTTTTAATATGCTGGCAAGTCATGAAGAGAGAATAACAATAAAATTACTATCACTATATGCAATTTGGCTGTGGGGCTCTAAGTTTCATTGTTTTTTAAAAGCCAGTTTTCCCACGATAAGGACTTGTTTGCAATTACTACAAAATGTTGGTAATTATTGAGATGGTTCCGCCAACCAATGTCTCATTCCCAAATTATTAAATAATAACCCTCAATTAATTTATTAATTTCAGTGTTGAGATCTCCAAATACTTCCAAGTTCCAGAGGCTCAAATTGTCCAGAATCGGGACACGGCTAACTGATTAGATCTTCACTCTGCAGAGGTTTGCGACTTTACCCGCAAGAATCGCTCCTCCTTTTAAGTCTTCGCACTTCATGGTGTTTGAAGACGGGACGAACGAAACAGGGTCTTCCGAAGAGTTCCTCTGGGCCACTGCCGGTGCCCATCCAATCCTACCGTTCTTCTATATCTCGTAGCACCGTCCGGCCAGAGTCACAACTAGGGTTGACCAAGCCAGAGCCCATAATGGCTTGCGGTTGCACAGGTAAGCTTCCGGTCAATGGGGTATACATCCGTCTCTTCGTGGCTGGGTGAAGCTTTCAAGATGTCATGGCACTTCTCCATGCATCCCGCCAACCACTGGGTTCTCAGTATGCCCGTCAACCGTCCTTCACCCAGTAGTGAATTTTGAAGTCCATCTTGATCTTGAAGTCATGGGGTTGTCATCATCTTGACTCTCACATCTCCCTTATGATTCACTCAACCAATCCCGTCTACGAGCATAGCAAAAATAAACTACTTCGTCCCGGGCAATGGTAACAAGGGGAATTTGGGTTCATCCTACCTCATGATACTACTCAAGAACATAACTTCAAATTCACCTACTGCATGCATGGTGGGGAGGTTTAATTCTAATGCAACAAAATCATAGGCATAGTAAAAGAAAATATGATCAATGACTTGCCTTGCTGACGATCTTCGAAAGCTAGGGACTCGTGGTAGCAAGCTTCGCACTCCGGAAATTCTACCGAGACAAACAACAATCATAATAAGCATACCACATATGATTACTTAACATAACAACATACTAACATAACACACAAACAATTGAACCAAAACTCAAAGAAAACCCGAAGAAATCCAAATCAATGCTTTTACCACATCAAACAATCAACCAAGAATAGTTTTGCATAACAAAATTTTTCTTAACAGAACCTAAGCATGGGTTTTGCTAACTAACAGAAAGAAAACATCATGCAACTAGGAGCAAAAAGAATCACATTAAAAGCTATTATAAAACTCCTATTATGCCTAAAACAATCCTAGCAAGAAAAATAAAATAAAAGTTTTATTTATTGTAAATAAAAGTTCATGTTCTAAAGTTACAGAAACTAATCTGGAATAAACTATCACATAGGAAAAATAAAATTATTTGCTAAGTAGAACAATAGGAAAACAGTAGCTAGTTAAATAAATAGGAATAACATGATTCTGATTAAAACTATTTTTTATTAAATCTAAAATGCCCAAATAAATTCCAACGGTTAGACAAGGTCAAAACAAAGTTGTGACAAAAGAATCACTAAAATAAAATATTCCTAACTCATTTTATAGCAGAATTACTAATCTGTCTAAATCTAAAATAAAACAATTTTAAATAATTTAAACATGGCCAAACATATTTTCTACAGAAACTACAATAAATTTGCAAACCAACAAAAAAGAATCAATTAAAAATATTAAGTAGATTAAAAGATATGAATTTTACAAAACTGAAACTATTCTGTTAAAACAGAAACAAAAAATTAACTAAAAGGAAAACCGCTAATGGGCCTATCTAACGATCGGCGTAATTTAACTAAATCGTACGCGGTTTAACAGAAAATAACCCGACCGGGCGGTCTAAACTAACCCTAACTAAACCGGAATAAACCGAACTAAAACCGGTTTTTATTAAAATAACCGATTTCTTCGGGATCTAACCTAAACCCTACGATCTAGATCTAACGGTGGGGGTGATCTCCGGCATTTCACCGACGACGGCGGGCGGCGATGGTCGACGGCGTTTCGGCGACGACGGCTCGGTGGCTCGGTGGTCGGGGACGACGGCGGAGACCTCCGGCCAAGGGTGCGGCGGAGCAAGGGGATCCGGTGGTGATCTCGGTGGAGCTCGAGGAGGTTCGGGTGTTCGGGGGGGAAATGAAATGGCGGCGGTGGACTCCGCGATTTAATTGCGGAGAGGGCGAGGGTCTCAGGCGAGGGGAAAGTGGGAAGGGGTCGAGGGGGGTTTATAGGGGGCGCCGACTTGCGCGAGGGGCGATCGGGAGGATCGAGGCGATCCCGAATCCCCGGATTCCGCGGCGGCGGCGGTTGGCGTGTCTTTGGGAGGAGGAAGACGGGTGGGGCAGGGTGTCGGTGAGAGAGGGGAGGCGCGGGTCGGGCGACCGCGCGGAAGGGCTTCGGCTCGGCGGCGGCTCGGGCGTGGGCAGCTCGAGTCTGGGCTGGCTCAAGGCTGGGCATCTTCTTTGCTCGATGGTCGGGCTGCCTCAGGCTGGCTGGGCGATTAGCTGGCCGGGCGCCTGGGTCCTTTTTCTTTTTCTAATTTTTTTTGAATTAGAGAGAGAGAGAAAAATACATTAAATATAAATATTTTATATAGGACATATATATATATATATATCAAAATGATCAGGGGAATATTCCCTATAATTTGAACATTTTTCCAGGGGCAAAACTCAAACTTTATAAAAAATCATTTTTCTAAAATCCCAAATAAATTCAAATTTGAATTCAAACTTTTTGGCAATGTTTTTCATCTGACATTTTTGGAGTGTCATGTTTACTCCTCTCATACTTTTTCTCAAGTATTTGTCAGGCATTGTTTTTGAAATAATTTTCAACTGCCAAGTTGAATTCAAATTCCAACAACTCCAAAAACTTCTGGAACTTCAAATGTCACTCAAATTCAAACAATATGCATAGATGCTTAGCTAAAATTGTAAAACATTCCAAATATGAAATTTGGGATGTTACAAACCTACCCACCTTAAGATGAATCTCGCGCCGAGATTCGGGTTGGCTAGCAAATATGTGCGGGTGGTCTCAAGGAGGTCTTCTTCTCGCCCTGTGTGGCTTCCTCCACGGAGTGATGACTCCACAACACCTTGCAAAACTTGATGATCTTGTTATGCGGGTGACTCTGTTCGAGTCTCGAGAATTCGGACGGGTTTCTCCTCATAAGTCGATCACTGTCGAGCTGTATGGCCTCTAGGGGCACCGTGTGTCTCAACGGAATATCGCCATGTCGGCATGGCACTTCTTGGTGAGAAACATGGAAGACATCATGAACTCGGACAATCCTTCCGCAATTCCAACTTGTAAGCAACTTCTCCACGACGCTTGAGGATTTTGTAGGGCCAATGAACCGGGTGCTAACTTTCCTTTAACACCGAACCTCTTGATTCCACGAAGGGGACACACGAAGATATGCCCGGTCTCCCCTTCGTAAGTTACTTCCTTGCGTTATCGTCGGCATAACTCTTCTGTCTCGATCGAGCTACCTTGAGTCTATCTCGAATCAGCTTGACTTTTCTTCGAATCTCTGATAAGATCGGGACCGAAAAGTTTTGATCTCCAACACCATCCCACAAGAATGGTGTTCTCGCACCTCCTTCCGTATAGAGCTTCAAAGGGGCCATCTTGGATGGTCTCGATAACTGTTATTGTAGGAGAACCCGCGATGGCAAATTATCATCCCAGCTAGACCCATAGTCTAGCGCACAAGCTCTCAACATGTCCCCCAGGATCTGGTTGACTCTCTCGGTCTGTCCATCTGTTTGTGGATGAAAAGCTGTACTGAACTCCAGCCTCGTACCCAAAGTTTCATGCAACTGATTCCAAAACTTTGAGGTAAATTGTGTTCCTCTATCTGACACGATACTCCTCGGAACTCCATGCAGACATACGATCCTGGTCATGTATATCTTGGCTAACTTAGCACTGGTATAGGTAGTCTTCACGGGAATGAAATGAGCTACCTTGGTCAATCGATCAACCACTACCCAGATGGAATCATAACCTGAACGGGTCCTGGGTAATCCTGTGATAAAATCCATTCCAAGTTTTTCCCATTTCCACTCGGGAATCGGCAAAGGTTGAAGTAACCCTGCTGGCTTCTGATGTTCCGCCTTTACTCGTTGGAAAACATCGCATACCTCTACGTACTCGACAATATCCTTCTTCATACCTGTCCACCAGAAACTTTCCTTCAAATCCAGATACATCTTGGTGTTACCGGGGTGAATCGAGTACGGTGAATCATGAGCCTCCTGAAGAATTAGCTTCCTGAGTTCGGGATCATTGGGCACATAAATACGATCCTCAAACCATATAGCTCCGTATTCATCCTTACGAAACCCTTTAGCTTTTCCTTCATTCATCCTTTTCTTTATCTCATCAATTTCCTTGTCCGACTTCGGGCTTCACGAATTCTTTCGCCAAAGTGGACTGAACTTCCAGAGTTGCAACATATCCTCTGGAACTATCTCCATCGGAGATCTCGAGGTCATCGACTAACTCTGGGGTAATCCTCCGCTATAAGAGTATTCACATAACTCTTACGGCTCAAAGCATCTGCTACAACATTAGCCTTTCTGGGTGATAATGCGTCTCATGTCATAGTCCTTGATTAACTCTAGCCATCTCCTCCGCTCGAGGTTCAACTCTGTCTGCGTGAAAATGTACTTCAAGCTCTTATGATCTGTAAACATCACAACGGTTTCCGATAAGAAAATGTCTCAGTGTCTTGAGTGCATGCACTACGGCTGCTAACTCCAAATCATGTGTGGCATAATTCATCTCGTGTGGTCGTAGCTGTCCGGAGGTATAAGCTACAACTTTTCCTTCCTGCATGAGTACTCCTCCGAGTCCACGACGAGAAGCGCCACAAGATACCGTAATCCTTGTGTATGTCCGCAAAATCAGTCTTTGGGGCTGTAACCAAACGTTTCTTCAATTCCACGAAACCGACTTCACAATCCTCGGTCCAAATGTACTTGGCATCCTTCTTCAACAGCTCGTCATGGGCTTGGCAATCTTCGAGAAATTCTCAATGAACCTCCGATAATATCCCGCGAGTCCGAGAAAATCTGCGGATCTCCTTGATCGAGGTGGGTGATCGCCAATCGGTGGTGATACAACCTTGGCGGGTCAGCTGCTATTCCTTCTCCTGAAATAACATGTCCGAGGAATCCGACTTCCTTCAGCCAAAATTCACATTTGCTGAACTTGGCATACAATCGATGTTCTCGGAGTTTCTCCGAACTAGACATAAATGTTCCTTATGCTCTTCCTCGCTCTTGGAGAAAATCAGTATATCATCGATGAACACCACGACAAACTTGTCCAGATATTCCATAAATACCTTGTTCATCATACTCATGAAGTATGCAGGGGCATTAGTCAATCCGAATGACATGACGGTATACTCATATAAAACATACACGTGGTAAATGCTGTTTTGGGTATATCCTTTTCACGGATCTTCAATCGATGATACCCGATCAAGATCGATCTTGGAGAATACCTTGGCTCCAACTAGCTGATCAAATAGGTCATTAATCATCGGCAGAGGGTACTTGTTCTTGATGGTCACGTCGCTCAACGAACGATAATCCACCACCATTCTCGTGGTTCCATCCTTCTTCTCTACCAAAAGAACTGGGGCTCCCCAAGGTGACGAACTTGGCGAATATATCCCTTCTCAAATAGCTCATTAATTTGATTCTTGATCTCTTTAAATCGCTCGGGGCATCCGATAGGGTCTCTTGGATATTGGGGCTGTGCGGGCAATAACTCAATCAGAAATTCAATGTCTCGTCGGTGGCATTCTGGTAATTCCTCCGAAACACATCGGGAAAATCTTGCACCATCGACACTTCCTCTGAACAACTCTCGTGAGGGAATTCACCGATTCTTCATCCGCTACGCCCGATTCATACTTGATCCTCTTACGCTCCGGGGTGGTGAGCAGAATCGACTTGTGGGCACGATCTATGTTTCCTTCAAACTTTGTCAACCAATCCATGCCTAGGATCACATCCAAGGTCTGGGTTTCCAATACTATGAGGTCTGCGGAAATTTATGGTTTCCGATGTTGAGGGTTGCATGACAGCCTAAGCTCGCCATCATTTCTCCTCCGCTGAACCGACGTGAAGAGGGCTTCTAAGGGTTCTAGTGGGCAACCCGTACTTTTCCACAACTACCCTTGATATGAATGAATCGTTGCACCGAATCAAAGAGTACCAATCTGGATGTGAATTTAATAAAACTTACCAACCACGATTATCCGGCTGATCATAGACGCCCTCCACGCCAATGTGGTTCACCCGAGCACGAGGAAAAGGGTTGGGCTTCTTTGCTGAGCTTCCATTGCCGCTTTCCATTCCTCCGCTTGGCCTCCGAGCGATCGGTGGCATAGTGCCCTGTTTTCGGCACTTGAAACAGGTGATGTGACTCAAATCTTTCCGAGCCGGGGCAGGATGATGCTGGTTGCCATTGCCGTTTCCATTGCCTGACTTGTTGTCCTGGTTGTGGTTGTTCCCATTTCCTCCATGGTTATGTCCTCCATGATTATGATGGGTATGCCCTCCCGAGTATGGGGCATAACGGGGCTTCTGCTGAGCTCCAGAGTTGTACTTCCCCTGGCCATACTTCCGCTTGCGACTATCGATCTGCTGCTGCTTGCCTTCAAGTATGGTGGCCTTGTCTACCAGCTCCTGGTAGTTGGTGAAGGTAGCCACCATTAGCTGCATACCCAGCTCGTCATTGAATCCCTCGAGAAACTTTTCCTGCTTTGCGGCATTTGTGGCCACATCATCCGGGGCATAGCGAGCTAACTTGCTGAACTCATCCACGCATCGCCCCACAAGACGGTTCCCTGGCGTAAGTTGCGGAACTCACGCTTCTTCAGACTCATGGCTCCAGCTGAAACATGAGCGGTGCGGAAAGCCTGCTGGAACTGATCCCATGTGATGGTGGCGAGGGGGTAAGTGGCGGTGTAGTTCTCCCACCAAGAGGCTGCAGGTCCATCAATTTGATGTGCGGCAAAGCGCACCTTCTCTGCCTCTGTGCATCCAGCAGTGGCTAACTCCCTTCCGACCTTGCGGAGCCAATCATCGGCCATAATCGTCTCAGTGCTGCTAGAGAACACTGGCGGATTCAGCCTTAGGAAGCGGGTCAAGTTGTCAACAGGGGGTGGTGGCGGTGGATTGTTGTTGTTGTTGTTATTCTGGTTCTGGATGAGCATCTGCATGAGGGCATTCTGCTGCTGGATCAGCTGGGTGAGCTCCGGCAGAAATTTGAGACCGGGGTCACGTCTCGGAGGCATCTGGTGTTTTGGAGTGGATGAGAAAATTAGAATAGAACAAGGGTCTAATGAGAAAATATCACTACCCATATGAATGCACAATCATAAACACACCAATCATTTATTCAATCCACTCAAACATGGTTCAATCTCGGATTACAATTTCACGACTAATCGAAAATAATGGCCTAACTGATCGACGGAAAAATAAAATAACATGGCGGTCGACTAAATGTCCTCATCAATTATCCTTGCGTCCTCTGGTGCGGCGTCCTCTGGTGTGGCGTCCTCTGATGCGGCGCCTCCTCTTGCGGCTTTCTTCAGTGGAGCTCCCTTCATAATCCTGGTCATTGCTCACGAGAGGTCTGTCATCTCCACTCGGAAAAAGGTCCTCTCCCAAATCCATCTTTTCCTCTAATGTGGCAACATCCATCCTCAGTTTGTCGACTCTCTCCATGAAATCCTTGATTTCTTCTTCATGGTCAAGGAAATCTGCGTGTGCTTTCTCCTCCAGTTCCAGTTCACGGAACAACAGCCTCTGTGTACCTTCGAGTTACAATGAGTCCGATCTCCGCTTCTGAGGAGACACTCCAAGTCTTGGACATATGAGAGAATGGAGTCGTCCACTACGGTGCGGATGATATCTCCATTCCTAGCTCTACGAGAAATCATGGCGAGGTCGATGGGTCGAGCTCGCCTGTACTCTTCTCGGAGATGTCCAAGTGCATGATAAATCGCCATGTCTCTTCCGAGGATCCAATTGAAATCGGTAAACTCAAAGTCAATGGGCTCAATGTCCTCAGAAGGTCCTCCACGGAATGTGCACCTCAATCCTGAAGCGGGTATCCGTCGGAAGTGCATTGGTAGGCTTCCGGTGATTGAGGGCGAGCAATTTTCAGATTCTTCACGATCTGGACCAGCTTCTTGCCGAAAGGCATCATCTCATCTGGTGGCAAAACTCCGTAGCAGGCTGGGGTGAACTTCGGCCATCTAGAATGTTGAAAATCGGAGAGGAGTCGAAATGAACAGGGAGAATTACGGAATGATAAGGACATAAAATAAATAGTCTCTTCCTATGGCTTTCCGATCCTAGGGGTTACGTCCCACGGTCAACAGTGCTCGATACCATCTCTCAGAGCGACCGACCCAAAATCGGTCAAGTCTACGTGTCTGTACCATCCCAAGATCATCTTTGGCACACAAGACATTGATGAAATAATCAAAGTTCAATCACACCTGAATTTATTACACGATTCTCATATCAAGTCTTTATTACAATAGAATAAATTCGGCCGAAGGCCAACTCATGAGAAATAAACTAAATAAAGCTGCGGAAGCATAGAAGAATAGCGAGTCCATCCGACTCCAAAGGGCAATCGCCAAGCGCGGATCGTAGCCTCACTCCTGACCGGAATACTCCTCTGCAACATAAGACATTGCAGCCGTGTAGGTCAGCATTTTGAATATGCTGGCAAGTCATGAAGAGAGAATAACAATAAAAATTACTATCACTATATGCAATTTGGCTGTGGGGCTCTAAGTTTCATTGTTTTGTGAAAAGCCAGTTTTTTCCTACGATAAGGACTTGTTTGCAATTACTACGAAATGTTGGTAATTATTGAGATGGTTCCGCCAACCAATGTCTCATTCCCAAATTATTAAATAATAACCCCTCAATTAATTTATTAATTTCAGTGTTGAGATCTCCGAAATACTTCCAAGTTCCAGAGGCTCAAATTGTCCGTGAATCGGGACACGGCTAACCGATTAGATCTTCACTCTGCAGAGGTTTGTGCACTTTACCCGCAAGAATCGTTCCCTCCTTTTAAGTCTTCGCACTTCATGGTGTTTGAAGACGGGACGAACGAAACAGGGTCTTCCGAAGAGTTCCTCTGGGCCACTGCCGGTGCCCATCCAATCCTACCGTTCTTCTACATCTCGTAGCACCGTCCGGCCAGAGTCACAACTAGGGTTGACCAAGCCAGAGCCCATAATGGCTTGCGGCTCCACAGGTAAGCTTCCGGTCAATGGGGTATACATCCGTCTCTTCGTGGCTGGGTGAAGCTTTCCGCAAGATGTCATGGCACTTCTCCATGCATCCCGCCAACCACTGGGTTCTCCAGGTGCCCGTCAACCGCCCTTCACCCAAGAGTGAATTTTGAAGTCCATCTTGATCTTGAAGTCATGGGGTTGTCATCATCTTGACTCTCACATCTCCCTTATGATTCACTCAGCCAATCCGTCTCTGAGCATAGCAAAATAAACTACTTCGTCCCGGCAATGGTAACAAGGGAATTTGGGTTCATCCTACCTCATGATACTACTCAAGAACATAACTTCAAATTCACCTACTGCATGCATGGTGGGAGGTTTAATTCTAATGCAACAAAATCATAGGCATAGTAAAAGAAAATATGATCAATGACTTGCCTTGCTGACGATCTTCGAAAGCTAGGGACTCGTGGTAGCAAGCTTCGCACTCCGGAAATTCTACCGAGACAAACAACAATCATAATAAGCATACCACATATGATTACTTAACATAACAACATACTAACATAACACACAAACAATTGAACCAAAACTCAAAGAAAACCCGAAGAAATCCAAATCAATGCTTTTACCACATCAAACAATCAACCAAGAATAGTTTTGCATAACAAAAATTTTTCTTAACAGAACCTAAGCATGGGTTTTTGCTAACTAACAGGAAAGAAAACATCATGCAACTAGGAGCAAAAAGAATCACATTAAAAGCTATTATAAAACTCCTATTATGCCTAAAACAATCCTAGCAAGAAAAAATAAAATAAAAGTTTTATTTATTGTAAATAAAAGTTCATGTTCTAAAGTTACAGAAACTAATCTGGAATAAACTATCACATAGGAAAAATAAAATTATTTGCTAAGTAGAACAATAGGAAAACAGTAGCTAGTTAAATAAATAGGAATAACATGATTCTGATTAAAACTATTTTTTTATTAAATATAAAATGCCCAAATAAATTCCTACGGTTAGACAAGGTCAAAACAAAGTTGTGACAAAAAGAATCACTAAAATAAAATATTCCTAACTCATTTTATAGCAGAATTACTAATCTGTCTAAATCTAAAATAAAACAATTTTAAATAATTTAAACATGGCCAAACATATTTTCTACGGAAACTACAATAAATTTGCAAACCAACAAAAAAAGAATCAATTAAAAATATTAAGTAGATTAAAAGATATGAATTTTACAAAACTGAAACTATTCTGTTAAAAACAGAAACGAAAAATTAACTAAAAAGGAAAAACCGGCTAATGGGCCTATCTAACGCATCGGCGTAATTTAACTAAATCGTGTACGCGGTTTAACAGAAAATAACCCGACCGGGCCGGTCTAAACTAACCCTAACTAAACCGGAATAAACCGGAACTAAAACCGGGTTTTTATTAAAAATAACCGTACCCCTTCGGGGGATCTAACCTAAACCCTACGATCTAGATCTAACGGTGGGGGGTGATCTCCAGCGACTTACCGACGACGGCGGCGGGGATGATCGACGGCGGCTCGGGCGACGACGGCTCCGGTGGCTCCGGTGGTCGGGGACGACGGCGGAAACCTCCGGCGGGTGCGGCGGAGCAAGGGGGTTCCGGTGGTGATCTCGGTGGAGCTCGAGGAGGTTCGGGGTGTTCGGGGCAGGGCAATGGCGCGGCGGCGGCGGTGGACTCCGGCGACGAATTGCGGAGAGGGCGAGGGTCGGGCAAGGGGGAAAGTGGGGGAAGGGGTCGAGGGGCAGGGGTTTATATAGGGGGGCACCGACTTGCACGAGGGGGCGATCGGGGGAGGATCGGGAGGCGATCCCGGAATCCCCGGGATTCCGGCGGCGGCGGCGGTTGGCGTGTCTTGCGGGAGGAGGAAGACGGGGTGGGGCCGGGGTGTCGGTGAGAGAGGGGGAGGCGCGTCGGGTCGGGCGACCGATGCGGAAGGGCTTCGGCTCAGGCTGCTCGGGGTGGGCCAGCTCGGGAGCTCGGGCTGGCCGGGCCTGGCCACAAGGCTGGCTGCTGGCTGGGCCGCTTGGGCGCTGGCTGGGCCAGTTAGCTGGTGGCGCTGGGTCCTTTTCTTTTCTAAATTTTTTGAATTAGAGAGAGAGAGAAAATACATTAAATATAAATATTTTATATAGGACATATATATATCAAAATGATCGGGAATATTCCTATAATTTGAACATTTTTCCAGGGGCAAAACTCAAACATTATAAAAAATCATTTTTCTAAAATCCCAAATAAATTCAAATTTGAATTCAAACTTTTTGGCAATGTTTTTCATTTGACATTTTTGGAGTGTCATGTTTACTCCTCTCATACTTTTTCTCAAGTATTTGTCAGGCATTGTTTTTGAAATAATTTTCAACTGCCAAGTTGAATTCAAATTCCAACAACTCCAAAAACTTCTGGAACTTCAAATGTCACTCAAATTCAAACAATATGCATAGATGCTTAGCTAAAATTGTAAAACATTCCAAATATGAAATTTGGGATGTTACAATCTCGATCTATGCCAACCCAACAAATACCTTCGGAGATACCTGTAGAGCATCTTTATAATCACCCAGTTACATTGTGATGTTTGATAGCACACAAGGCATTCCTCCAGTATTCGGGATTTGCATAATCTCATAGTCGAAGGAATATGTATTTGACATGAAGAAAGAAATAGCAATAAAACTGAACGATCAACATGCTAAGCTAACAGACGGGTCTTGTCCATGACATCATTCTCTAATGATGTGATCCCGTTATCAAATGAAAACTCATGACCATGGTTAGGAAACCTTAACCATCTTTGATCAACGAGCTGAAGGAAATATGCCCTAGAGGCAATAATAAAGTTATTATTTATTTCCTTATATCATGATAAATGTTTATTATTCATGCTAGAATTGTATTAACCGGAAACATAATACATGTGTGAATACACAGACAAACAGATAGTCACTAGTATGCCTCTACTAGACTAGCTCATTAATCAAAGATGGTTGTGTTTCCTAACCATAGACATGTGTTGTCATTTGATTAATGGGATCACCTCATTAGGAGAATGATGTGATTGACATGACCCATTCCGTTAGCTTAGCACTTGATCGCTTAAGTATATTGCTATTGCTTTCTTCATGACCTATACATGTTCTGTAACTATGAGATTATGCAACTCCTGTTTACGGAGGAACACTTTGGTACTACCAAACGTCACAACGAATCGGGTGATTATAAAGGAGTACTACAGGTGTCTCCAAAGGTACTTGTTGGGTTGGCGATTTGAGATTAGGTTTTGTCACTCCGATTGTCGGAGAGGTATCTCTGGGCCTTCTCGGTAATACACATCACATAAGCCTTGCAAGCATTGCAACTAATGAGTTAGTTGTGAGATGATGTATTACGGAATGAGTAAAGAGACTTGCGGTAACGAGATTGAACTAGGTATTGATACCGACGATCGAATCTCGGGTAAGTAACATACCGATGACAAAGGGAACAACGATGTCGTTATGCGGTTTGACCGATAAAGATCTTCGTAGAATATGTAGGAACCAATATGGGCATCCAGGTTCCGCTATTGGTTATTGACCGAGAATAGTTCTAGGTCATGTCTACATAGTTCTCGAACCCGTAGGGTCCGCACGCTAACGCTTCGATGACAGTTCATTATGAGTTTATAAGTTTTGATGTACGAAGGTTGTTCGAGTCCGGATGTGATCACGGACATGACGAGGAGTCTCGAAATGGTCGAGACATAAAGATTGATATATTGGAAGCCTATGTTTGGACTTCGGAAAGGTTCCAGATGAAAACAGGAAGTTATCGGAACACCGGGGGGTTACCGGAACCCCCCGGGGGGTCAATGGGCCTTGATGGGCCATAGGGAGAAGAGGAAGGGCGGCCAAGGCAGGCCGCGCCCTCCCCTCTAGTCCGAATAGGACAGGAGAGGGGGCGCGCCCTTCCCTCTTCCCTCCCCAATCCTATTCCAACTAGGAAGGGGGGAGTCCTACTCGGTGGGAGTAGGACTCTCCAGCGCCCCTAGGGCTGGCCGCACCCCTTTGATCCTTTATATACGGGGCAGGGGGCACCCTGAACACACAAGTTGATCTACGGATTGTTCCTTAGCCGTGTGCGGTGCCCCCTCCACCATATTCCACCGGTCATATCGTCATGAGCTTAGGCGAAAGCCCGCGCCGGTGAAGTCATATCATCGCGAGCTTAGGCAAAGCCCTGCGTCGGTGGAGCATCATCATCGTCACCACGCCGTCGGTCGACGGAACTCATCCCCGGCGCTTTGCTGGATCGGAGCCCGGGATCGCCATCGAGCTGAACGTGTGCAGAACTCGGAGGTGCCGACGTTCGGTACTTGGATCGGTCGGATCGTGAAGACGTCGACTACATCAACCGCGTTGTTATAATGCTTCCGCTTTCGGTCTCACGAGGGTACGTGGACGACACCTCTCCCTCGTTGCTATGCCATCACCATGGTCTTGCGTGTGCGTAGGAAATTTTTGAAATTACTACGTTCCCCAACAAATGGCATCCGAGCCTGGTTTTATGCGTTGATGTCATATGCACGAGTAGAACACAAGTGAGTTGTGGGCGATATAAGTCATACTGCTTACCAGCATGTCATACTTTGGTTCGGCGGTATTGTGAGATGAAGTGGCCCGGACCGACATTACGCCAGACGCTTACGCGAGACTGGTTTCACCGCTTGAGCACTAGTTGCTTAAAGGTGACCGGCGGTGTCATCTCTCTCACTTTAGTTGAACCGAGTGTGGCTCGCCCGGTCCTTGCGAAGGTTAAAACAGCACCAACTTGACAAACTATCGCTGTGGTTTTGATGCGAGGTAAGAACGGTTCTTGCTCAGCCCGTAGCAGCCACGTAAAACTTGCAACAACAAAGTAGAGGACGCCTAACTTGTTTTTGCAGGGCATGTTGTGATGTGATGTGGTCAAGACGTGATGCTATATTTTATTGTATGAGATGATCATGTTTTGTAACCGAGTTATCGGCAATCGGCAGGAGCCATATGGTTGTCGCTTTATTGTATGAAATGCAAAGCCATGTAATTGCTTTACTTTATCACTAAGCGATAGCGATAGTCGAGAAGCAATAGTTGGCGAGACGACAACGATGCTACGATGGAGATCAAGGTGTCGCGCCGGTGACGATGGTGATCATGACGGTGCTTGGCGATGGAGATCACAAGCACAAGATGATGATGACCATATCATATCACTTATATTGATTGCATGTGATGTTTATCCTTTATGCATCTTATCTTGCTTTGATTGACGGTAGCATTATAAGATGATCTCTCACTAAAATTATCAAGAAGTGTTCTCCCGAGTATGCACCGTTGCGAAAGTTCTTCGTCTTTGAGACACCACGTGATGATCGGGTGTGATAGGCTCTACGTTCAAATACAACGGTGCAAAACAGTTGCACACGCGAATACTCGAGTTAAACTTGACGAGCCGGCATATAACAGATATGGCCTCGGAACATGGAGACCGAAAGGTCGAATGTGAATCATATAGTAGATATGATCAACATAGTGATGTTCACCATTGAAACTACTCCATCTCACGTGATGATCGGTACATGGTTTAGTTGATTTGGATCACGTAATCACTTAGATGACTAGAGAGATGTCATTTAAGTGGGAGTTTTTAATATGATTAATTAAACTTAAATTTATCATGAACTTAGTACCGATAGTATTTTGCTTGTCTATGTTTCTTGTAGATAGATGGCTCGTGTTGTTGTTCCGTTGAATTTTAATGCGTTCCTTGAGAAAGCAAAGTTGAAAGATGATGGTAGCAATTACACGGACTGGGTCCGTAATTTGAGGATTATCCTCATTGCTGCACGTAAGAATTACGTCCCGAAGCACCGCTGGGTGCCAGCCCTGCTCTTGATGCAACCGACGGACGTTAAGAACGTCTGGCAGAGCAAAGCTGATGACTACTCGATAGTTCAGTGTGCCATGCTTTACGGCTTAGAACCGGGTCTTCAACGACGTTTTGAACGTCATGGAGCATATGAGATGTTCCAGGAGTTGAAGTTAATATTTCAAGCAAATGCCCGGATTGAGAGATATGAAGTCTCCAATAAGTTCTATAGCTGCAAGATGGAGGAGAATAGTTCTGTCAGTGAACATATACTCAAAATGTCTGGGTATAATAATCACTTGATTCAACTGGGAGTTACTCTTCCGGATGATAGTGTCATTGATGAATTCTCCAATCACGCCACCAAGCTACAAGAGCTTCGTGATGAACTATAATATGCAAGGGATGACCAAAACAATTCCGAGCTCTTCGCAATGCTAAAAGCATGGAGGTAGAAATCAAGAAAGAGCATCAAGTGTTGATGGTCAACAAGACCACTAGTTTCAAGAAAAAGGGCAAAGGGAAGAAGAAGGGGAACTTCAAAAAGAACAGCAAGAAAGTTGCTGCTCAAGAGAAGAAACCCAAGTCTGGACCTAAGCCTGAAATCGAGTGTTTTACCGCAAGCAGACCGACTTTGAAGCGGAACTGCCCCAAGTATTTGGCGGATAAAAAGGATGGCAAGGTGATCAAAGGTATATGTGATATACATGTTATTGATGTGTACCTTACTAATACGCAGTAGTACTGGTATTTGATCTGGTTACATTGCTAATATTTGCAACTCAAACAGGAACTACGGATTGCGAAGATTGGCTAAGGACGAGGTGACGATGCGTGGGAAATGGTTCCAAAGTCGATGTGATCGCGGTCGGCACGCTACCTCTACATCTACCATCGGGATTAGTTTTAGACCTAAATAATTGTTATTTGGTGCCAGCGTTAAGCATGAACATTATATCTGGATCTTGTTTAATGCGAGACGGTTATTCATTTAAGACAGAGAATAATGGTTGTTCTATTTATATGAATAATATCTTTTATGGTCATGCACCCTTGAAGAGTGGTCTATTTTTATTGAATCTCGATAGTAGTAATACACATATTCATAGTGTTGAAACCAAAAGATGCAGAGTTGATAATAATAATGCAACTTATTTGTGGCATTGCCGTTTGGGTCATATCGTGTAAAACGCATGAAGAAACTCCATCTCGATGGACTTTTGGAATCACTTGATTATGAATCACTTGGTACTTGCGAACCGTGCCTCATGGGCAAGATGACTAAAACGCCGTTCTCCGGAACTATGGAGCGAGCAACTGATTTGTTGGAAATCATACATACTGATGTTTGTGGTCCAATGAATGTTGAGGCACGCGGCGGGTATCGTTATTTTCTCACCTTCACAGATGATTTGAGCAGATATGGGTATATCTACTTAATGAAACACAAATCTGAAACATTTGAAAAGTTCAAAGAATTTCAGAGCAAAGTGGAAAATCATCGTAACAAGAAAATAAAATTTCTACGATCTGATCGTGGAGGAGAATATTTGAGTTACGAGTTTGGTTTACATTTGAAACGATGCGGAATAGTTTCGCAACTCACGCCACCCGGAACACCACAGAGGAATGGTGTGTCCGAACGTCGTAATCGTACTTTACTTGATATGGTGCGATCTATGATGTCTCTTACTGATTTACCGCTATCGTTTTGGGGATATGCTTTAGAGACGGCCGCATTCACGTTAAATAGGGCACCATCTAAGTCCGTTGAGACGACACCTTATGAACTATGGTTTGGCAAGAAACCAAAGTTGTCGTTTCTTAAAGTTTGGGGCTGTAATGCTTATGTGAAGAAACTTCAACCAGATAAGCTCGAACCCAAATCGGAGAAATGTGTCTTCATAGGATACCCAAAGGAGACTGTTGGGTACACCTTCTATCACAGATCTGAAGGCAGGATTTTCGTTGCTAAATTCGGATCCTTTCTAGAGAAGGAGTTTCTCTTGAAAGAAGTGAGTGGGAGGAAAGTAGAACTTGATGAGATAACTGTATCTGCTCCCTTATTGGAAGGTAGTTCATCACAAGAAACGGTTCCTGTGGCAACTACACCAATTCGTGAGGAAACTAATGATGTTGATCATGAAACTTCAGATCAAGTTACTACTGAACTCAGAGGTCAACCAGAGTAAAATACGCACGAGTGGTACGGTAATCCTATTCTGGAAGTCATGTTACTTGACCAAGGCGAACCTACAAACTATGAAGAAGCGATGGTGAGCCCAGATTCCGCGAAATGGCTGGAAGCCATGAAATCTGAGATGGGATCCATGTATGAGAACAAAGTATGGACTTTGGTTGACTTGCCCGATGATCGGCAAGCCATTGAGAATAAATGGATCTTTAAGAAGAAGACCGACGCCGATGGTAATGTAACTGTCTATAAAGCTCGACTTGTTGCAAAAGGTTTTCGACAAGTTCAAGGGGTTGACTACGATGAGACTTTCTCACCCGAAGCGATGCTTAAGTCTGTCCGAATCATGTTAGCAATTGCCGCATTTATGATTATAAAATTTGGCAAATGGATGTAAAACTGCATTCTTGAATGGATTTCTAGAAGAAGAGTTGTATATGATGCAACCAGAAGGTTTTGTTGATCCAAAGGGTGCTAACAAAGTGTGCAAGCTCCAGCGATCAATTTATGGTCTAGTGCAAGCCTCTCGGAGTTGGAATAAACGCTTTGATAGTGTGATCAAAGCATATGGTTTTATCTGAGACTTTTGGAGAAGCCTATATTTACAAGAAAGTGAGTGGGAGCTCAGTAGCATTTACGATATTATATGTGGACGACATATTATTGATTGGAAATGATATAGAATTTCTGGATAGCATAAAAGGATACTTGAATAAAAGTTTTTCAATGAAAGACCTCGGTGAAGCTGCTTACATATTGGGCATCAAGATCTATAGAGATAGATCAAGACGCTTAATTGGACTTTCACAAAGCACATACCTTGATAAAGTTTTGAAGAAGTTCAAAATGGATCAGGCAAAGAAAGGTTTTTTACTTGTATTACAAGGTGTAAGATTGAGTCAGACTCAATGCCCGACCACAACAGAAGATAGAGAGAAAATGAAAGATGTTCCCTATGCTTCAGCCATAGGCTCTATCATGTATGCAATGCTGTGTACCAGACCTGATGTGTGCTTAGCAGTAAGCTTGGCAGGAAGGTACCAAAGTAATCCAGGAGTGGATCACTGGACAGCGGTCAAGAACATCCTGAAATACCTGAGAAGGACTAAGGATATGTTTCTCGTATATGGAGGTGACAAAGAGCTAGTCGTAAATGGTTACGTCGATGCAAGCTTTGACACCGATCCGGACGATTCTAAATCGCAAACCGGATCGTGTTTTTATTAAGCGGTGGAGCTGTCGGTTGGTGCAGTTCTAAACAAAGCGTCGTGGCGGGATCTACATGTGAAGCGGAGTACATAGCTGCTTGGAAGCAGCAAATGAAGGAGTCTGGATGAAAGAGTTCATTTCCGATCTAGGTGTCATACCTAGTGCATCGGGACCAATGAAGATCTTTCGTGACAATCTTGGTGCAATTGCCTTGGCAAAGGAATCCAGATTTCACAAGAGGACCAAGCATATCAAAAGACGCTTCAATTCCATTCGGGACCAAGTCCAAGTGGGAGACATAGAGATTTGCAAAATACATACGGATCTGAATGTTGCAGACCCGTTGACTAAGCCTCTTCCACGAGCAAAACATGATCAGCACCAAGACTCCATGGGTGTTAGAATCATTACCGTGTAATCTAGATTATTGACTCTAGTGCAAGTGGGAGACTGAAGGAATTATGCCCTAGAGGCAATAATAAAGTTATTATTTATTTCCTTATATCACGATAAATGTTTATTATTCATGCTAGAATTGTATTAACCGGAAACATAATACATGTGTGAATACATAGACAAACAGATAGTCACTAGTATGCCTCTACTAGACTAGCTCATTAATCAAAGATGGTTGTGTTTCCTAACCATAGACATGTGTTGTCATTTGATTAATGGGATCACCTCATTAGGAGAATGATGTGATTGACATGACCCATTCCGTTAGCTTAGCACTTGATCGTTTAAGTATATTGCTATTGCTTTCTTCATGACCTATACATGTTCCTGTAACTATGAGATTATGCAACTCCTGTTTACGGAGGAACACTTTGGTACTACCAAACGTCACAAAGTGGCGGGTGATTATAAAGGAGTACTACAGGTGTCTCCAAAGGTACTTGTTGGGTTGGCGTATTTGAGATTAGGTTTTGTCACTCCGATTGTCGGAGAGGTATCTCTGGGCCTTCTCGGTAATACACATCACATAAGCCTTGCAAGCATTGCAACTAATGAGTTAGTTGTGAGATGATGTATTACGGAACGAGTAAAGAGACTTGCCGGTAACGAGATTGAACTAGGTATTGGATACCGATGATCGAATCTCGGGTAAGTAACATACCGATGACAAAGGGAACAACGTATGTCGTTATGCGGTTTGACCGATAAAGATCTTCGTAGAATATGTAGGAACCAATGTGGGCATCCAGGTTCCGCTATTGGTTATTGACCGAGAATAGTTCTAGGTCATGTCTACATAGTTCTCGAACCCGTAGGGTCCGCACGCTTAACGTTTCGATGACAGTTCATTATGAGTTTATAAGTTTTGATGTACTGAAGGTTGTTCGGAGTCCCGGATGTGATCACGGACATGACGAGGAGTCTCGAAATGGTCGAGACATAAAGATTGATATATTGGAAGCCTATGTTTGGACTTTGGAAAGGTTCCGGATGAAAACAGGAAGTTACCGGAACACCGGGGGGTTACCGGAACCCCCCGGGGGGTCAATGGGCCTTGATGGGCCATAGGGAGAAGAGGAAGGGCGGCTAAGGTAGGGCGCGCTTCTACCCCTCTAGTCCGAATAGGACAGGAGAGGGGGCGCCCCTTCCCTCTTCCCTCCCAATCCTATTCCAACTAGGAAAGGGGGAGTCCTACTCGGTGGGAGTAGGACTCCTCGGCAGCGCCCTAGGGCTGGCCGCACCCCTTTGCTCCTTTATATACGGGGCAGGGGGCACCCTGAACACACAAGTTGATCTACTGATTGTTCCTTAGCCGTGTGCGGTGCCCCTCCACCATATTCCACTTCGGTCATATCGTCATGAGCTTAGGCGAAGCCTGCGCCGGTGAAGTCATATCGTCGCGGAGCTTAGCGAAGCCCCGCGCCGGTGAAGTCATATCGTCGCGAGCTTAGGCGAAGCCCGCGTCGGTGGAGCATCATCATCGTCACCACGCCGTCGTCTTGTGGAACTCATCCCCGACGCTTTGCTGGATCGGAGCCCGGGATCGCCATCGAGCTGAACGTGTGCAGAACTCGGAGGTGCCGACGTTCGGTACTTGGATCGGTCGGATCGTGAAGGCGTCGACTACATCAACAGCGTTGTTATAACGCTTCGCTTTCGGTCTCACGAGGGTGCGTGGACAGACACTCTCCCTCTCGTTGCTATGCCATCACCATGGTCTTGCGTGTGCATAGGAAATTTTTTGAAATTACTACGTTCCCCAACACGAGCTAGTCAAGTAGAGGCTCACTAGGGACACAGTGTTTGTCTATGTATTCACACATGTATCTAGGTTTCCGATCAATACAATTCTAGCATGAATAAGGAAATATAAAATAAAAACTTTATTATTGCCTCTAGGGCATATTTCCTTCAGTCTCCCACTTGCACTAGAGTCATTAATCTAGATTACATTGTAATGATTGTAACACCCATGGAGTCTTGGTGCTGATCATGTTTTGCTTGTGGAAGAGTCTTAGTCAATGGGTCTGCTACATTTAGATCCGTATGTATTTTGCAAATCTCTATGTTTCCCTCCTTGACTTGATCATGGATGGAGTTGAAGCGTCTCTTGATGTGTTTGGTTCTTTTGTGAAATCTGGATTCCTTCGCTAAGGCAATTGCTCCAGGATTGTCACAAAAGATTTTCGTTGGACCCGATGCACTAGGTATTACACCTAGATCAGATATGAACTCCTTCATTTGTGGTTTCTGAAGCAGCTATGTACTCCGCTGCACACGCAGATCCCGCCACGATGCTCTGCTTGGAACTGCACCAACTGACAGCTCCACCATTTAATATAAATACGTATCCGGTTTGTGACTTAGAGTTATCCGGATCAGTGTCAAAACTAGCATCGATGTAACCATTTACGACGAGCTCTTTGTCACCTCCATAAAGGAGAAACATATCCTTGGTCCTTTTTAGGTACTTCAGGATGTTCTTGACCGCTGTCTAGTGATCCACTCCTGGATTACTTTGGTACCTCCCTGCCAGACTTATAGCAAGGCACACATCAGGTCTGGTACACAACATAGCATACATGATAGAACCTATGGCTCAGGCATAGGGAATGCCTTTTATTTTCTCTCTATCTTCTGCAGTGGTCGGGCATTGAGTCTGACTCAACTTCACACCTTGTAACATAGGCAAGAACCCTTTCTTTGACTGATCCATTTTGAACTTCTTCAAAACTTTATCAAGGTATGTGCTTTGTAAAAGTCCTATTAAGCGTCTTGATCTATCTCTATAGATCTTGATGCCCAATATATAAGTAGCTTCACCGAGGTCTTTCATTGAAAAATTCTTATTCAAGTATCCTTTTATGCTATCTAGAAATTCTACATCATTTCCAACCAACATATGTCATCCACATATAATATTAGAAGTGTTTTAGAACTCCCACTCACTTTCTTGTAAATACATGCTTCTCTGAAAGTCTGTATAAAACCATATTCTTTCATCACCTCATCAAAGCGTATATTCCAACTCCGAGATGCTTGCACCAGTCCATAGATGGATCGCTGGAGCTTGCACACTTTGTTAGCACCTTTAGGATCAACAAAACCTTCTGGTTGCATCATATACAACTCTTCTTTAAGAAATCCATTAAGGAATGCTGTTTTGACGTCCATTTGCCAGATTTCATAATCATAAAATGCGACAATTGCTAACATGATTCAAACAGACTTAAGCATCGCTATGGGTGAGAAAGTCTCATCGTAGTCAACTCCTTGAACTTGTCGAAAACCTTTTGTGACAAGTCCAGCTTTGTAGACGGTAATATTACCATCAGCGTCAATCTTCTTCTTGAATCGCCGATCATCGGGCAAGTCCAACGAAGTCCACACTTTGTTCTCACACATGGATCCTATTGCTACGTCTTGAGCTTGCGTTGGTTTTCCCCGAAGAGGAGAGGATGATGCAGCACAGTAGCGTAAGTATTTCCCTCAGTTTTTGAGAACCAACGTATCAATCCAGTAGGAGGCCACACACAAGTCCCTTGTACCTGCACAAAACGATAGCTACTCGCAACCAACGCGATTAGGGGTTGTCAATCCCTTCACGGTCACTTACGAGAGTGATATCTGATAGAAATAATATTTTTGGTATTTTTGGTATAAAGATGCAAAGTGAAAAGTAAAGGCAAAGCAAAAACAAAGCAAGTATTAAAGTGATGGAGATTGATATGATGAGAATAGACCCGGGGGCCATAGGTTTCACTAGTGGCTTCTCTCAAGAGCATAAGTATTCTACGGTGGGTGAACAAATTACTGTTGAGAAATTGACAGAATTGAGCATAGTTATGAGTATATCTTGGTATGATCATTAGGAGTGGAAAGTGGTAGCGGATAATCCGAAATATCCGATATTCGTATTCGAGAAAATGCCTATTCGTATCCGAAACATCCGCATCCGAACCAAAATGGAAATGGAAATTACCTGTATCCAAATTTATTTAACAGATAAAAAATAAAATATGGCTTGAGATTTTGACACAAATATGGATATGGAAGTGGATATATCCGTATCCGAATAATATTACGGGAGGTAATTTTCAAAATTGTTGCCCCAGTATTCCAATTACCCAACATAAATGCCAAATAAGTGGTCAAATTTTACTCTTTGCATGATTAAACTTAGAAACTATTATGCATTACAATAGTATTTATTTATAAAACTATTTATCATTGACTTATTGTATGTCACAAGTTGATTATTTCGTGCCACATAGCCATTGACTGATATACTTAAGCAAGATGTTACTATTATTCGTATCCGCTCCGAATCAAGAAAACATCCAATAGATATCCGTATTCGAATAACATCCGAGCCGCATCCGTATCCGATAACATCCGTATTTGCATTCGTATTCGTTTTTAAAATATGAAAACGGAAGTGGTAAGAGCACTATCCGATCCGCATCCGATCCGTTTCCACCCCTAATGATCATGTATATAGGCATCACGTCCGAGACAAGTAGATCGAAACGATTCTGCATCTACTACTATTACTCCACTCATCGACCGCTATCCAGCATGCATCTAGTGTATTAAGTTAAAAACAGAGTAACGCCTTAAGCAAGATGACATGATGTAGAGGAATAAATTCATGCAATATGATAAATACCCCATCTTGTTATCCTCGATGGCAACAATACAATACGTGCCTTGCAACCCTTTCTGTCACTGGGTAAGGACACCGCAAGATTGAACCCAAAGCCATGCACTTCTCCCATTGCAAGAACTACCAATCTAGTTGGCCAAACCAAACGAATAATTCGAGGAGACTTGCAAAGATAACTCAATCATACATAAAAGAATTCAGAGAAGATTCAAATATTATTCATAGATAAGCTGGATCATAAACCCACAATTCATCGGTCTCAACAAACACACCACAAAAAGAAGATTACATCGAATAGATCTCCACGAGAGAGGGGGAGAACATTGTATTGAGATCCAAAAAGAGAGAAGAAGCCATCTAGCTACTAGCTATGGACCCGAAGGTCTGAAGTAAACTACTCACACTTCATCGGAGAGGCTATGGTGTTGATGTAGAAGCCCTCCGTGGTGGATGCCCCCTCCGGCGGAGCTCCGGAACAGGCCCCAAGATGGGATCTCGTGGATACAGGAAGTTGCGGCGGTGGAATTAGGTTTTTGGCTCCTGTTTTGATCGTTTGGGGGTATGTAGGTATATATAGGAGGAAGGAGTACGTCGGTGGAGCATCAGGGGGCCCACGAGGCAGGGGGCGCGCCCTAGGGGCGCCCCCCACCCTCGTGACTGCCTCCGATGTTCCTTGGCGTAGGGTCCAAGTCTCCTGGATCACGTTCGGTGAGAAAATCACGTTTCCGAAGGTTTCATTCCGTTTGGACTCCGTTTGATATTCTGTTTCTTCGAAACACTGAAAAAGGCAAAAACAACAATTACAGGCTGGGCCTCCGGTTAATAGGTTAGTCCCAAAAGTAATATAAAAGTGGAAAATAAAGCCCAATATAGTCCAAAACAGTAGATAAAGTAGCATGGAGCAATCAAAATTATAGATACGTTGGAGGCGTATCATGCATCTAAGCTTAATTCTTGCTCGTCCTCGAGTAGGTAAATGATAAAAAGAGATTTTTTGATGCGGAGTGCTACTTTGGCATAATTTCAATGTAAATCTTCTTAATCGTGGTATGAATATTCAGATCCGAAAGATTCAAGACAAAAGTTCACATTGACATAAAAATAATAATACTTCAAGCATAGTAATTAAGCAATTATGTCCTCTCAAAATAACATGGCCAAAGAAAGTTATCCCTACAAAATCATATAATCTGGCTATGCTCCATCTTCCCCACACAAAGTATTTAAATCATGCACAACCCCGATGACAAGCCAAACAATTGTTTCATACTTTAACATTTTCAAAACTTTTTCAATCTTCACGCAATACATGAGCGTGAGCAATGGATATAGCACTATAGGTGGAATAGAATGGTGGTTGTGGAGAAGACAAAAAGGGAGAAGATAGTCTCACATCAACTAGGCGTATCAACGGGCTATGGAGATGCCCATCAATAGATATCAATGTGAGTGAGTAGGGATTGCCATGCAACGGATGCACTAGAGCTATAAGTATATGAAAGCTCAACAAAAGAAACTAAGTGGGTGTGCATCCAACTCGCTTGCTCACGAAGACCAAGGGCATTTGAGGAAGCCCATCATTGGAATATACAAGCCAAGTTCTATAATGAAAAATTCCCACTAGTATATGAAAGTCACAAAATGAGAGACTCTCTATGAAGATCATGGTGCTACTTTGAAGCACAAGTGTGGTAAGAGGATAGTAACATTGTCCCTTCTCTCTTTTTCTCTCATTTTTCATTTGGGCCTTTTCTCTTTTTTTATGGCCTCCTTTTTTATTTTTTTTATTTTTCGTCCGGAGTCTCATCCCGACTTGTGGGGGAATCATAGTCTCCATCATCCTTTCCTCACTTGGGACAATGCTCTAATAATGATGATCATCACACTTTTATTTTTCTTACAACTCAACAATTACAACTCGATACTTAGAGCAAAATATGACTCTATATGAATGCCTCCGGCGGTGTACCAGGATATGCAATGAAACATGAGTGATATGTATGAAAGAATTATGAAACGGTGGCTTTGCCAAAAATACGATGTCAACTACATGATCATGCTAGCAATATGACAATGATGGAGCGTGTCATAATAAACGGAACGGTGGAAAGTTGCATGACAATATATCTCGGAATGGCTATGGAAATGCCATGATAGGTAGGTATGGTGGCTGTTTTGAGGAAGATATATGGTGGGTGTATGATACTGGCGAAATGTGCGCGGTATTAGAGAGGCTAGCAACGGTGGAAGGATGGGAAGCGTATAATCCATGGACTCAACATTAGTCATAAAGAACTCATATACTTATTGCGAAAATCTAGAAGTTATCAAAGCAAAGTATTACGTGCATGCTCCTAGGGGGATATTTTTTTTGAATAGATTGGTAGGAAAAGACCATCGCTCGTCCCCGACCGCCACTCATAAGGAAGACAATCAATAAATAAATCATGCTCCGAGTTCATCGCATAACGGTTCACCATACGTGCATGCTATGGGAATCACAAACTTCAACACAAGTATTTCTCAAATTCACAACTACTCAACTAGCATGACTCTAATATCATCATCTTCATATCTCAAAACAATTATCAAGCATCAAACTTATCTTAGTATTCAACGCACTCAAAAGAAAGTTTCACATATCTTGAATACCAAGTATATTAAAATTAAGCAAATTACCATGCTATTAACGGCTCTCAAAATAAATCTAAGTGAAGCATGAGAGATCAAGTTTCTTTAAAACAAATCCACCACCGTGCTCTAAAAGATCTAAGTGAAGCACTAGAGCAAAAATTATCACGCTCAAAAGATATAAGTGAAGCACTATGAGCAAAACTATCAAGCTCAAAAGATATAAGTGAAGCACATAGAGTATTCTATCAAATTCCAACTCATGTATGGCTCTCTCAAAAGGTGTGTACATCAAGGATGATTGTAGTAAACTAACAAGCAAATACGCAAATAATACAAGACGCTCCAAGCAAAACACATATCATGTGGTGAATAAAAATATAGCTCCAAGTAAATTACCGATGGAAGTGGATTTAAAGAGGGATGCCTTCCGGGGCATCCCCAAGTTTTGACTTTTGGTGTCCTTGGATTATCTTGGGGGTGCCATGGGCATCCCCAAGCTTAGGCTCTTGCCACTCCTTGTTCCATAGTCCATCAAAAGAATTCACCCAAAACTTGAAAACTTCACAACACAAAACTCAATAGAAATCTCGTGAGCTCCGTTAGAGAAAGAAACAAAAGACTACTTTAAGGTACTGTAATGAACTTATTATTTATTTATATTGGTGTTAAACCTACTGTATTCCAACTTCTCTATGAATCATAAACTATTTTACTAGCCATAGATTCATCAAAATAAGCAAACAACACACGCAAAACAGAATCTGTCAAAAACAGAACAGTCTGTAGTAATCTGTAACTCACGCAAACTTCTGGAACTCAAAAAATTCTACCAAAATTAGAAGACCTGGACAATTTGTTTATTGATCAGAAGCAATTGGAATAAGTATTTTATCACGTTCTGGTGATTTTTAAAAATTCGGGCACTGAGCGCAAATTTTCTGGAAATTACAGCAAGATCAAATAACTATTATCTAAGAAGATCCAATAGGTTTAACTTGGCACAAACACTAATTAAAATATCAAACCACATCTAAACAGAGGCTAGATGTATTATTTATTCCTAAACATAAGCAAAAACGAAAAACTAAAAATAAAATTGGGTTGCCTCCCAACAAGCGCTATCGTTTAACGCCCCTAGCTAGGCATAAAAGCAAGGATAGATCTAGGTATTGCCATCTTTGGTAGGCAATCCATAAGTGGCTCTCATAATAGATTCATATGGTAATTTTATTTTATTTCTAGGAAAGTGTTCCATGCCTTTCTTTAATGGAAACTAGAATCTAATATTTTCTTCCTTCATATCAATAATTGCACCAACCGTTCTAAGGAAAGGTCTACCAAGAATAATATGACATGAAGGATTGAAATCTATATCAAGAACAATAAAATATACGGGCACATAATTCCTATTTGCAACAATAAGAACATCATTAATTCTTCCCATAGGCTTTTTAATAGTGGAATCCGCAAGATGCAAGTTTAGAGAGCAATCATCAAAGTCACGGAAATCTAGCAAATCACACAAAATTTTGGGAATAGTAGAGACACTAGCACCCAAATCACACAAAGCATTAAACTCATGATCTTTAATTTTAATTTTGATAGTATGTTCCCACTCATCATAGAGTTTCCTAGGGATAGAAACTTTCAACTCAAGTTTTTCTTCATAAGATTGCATCAGGGCATCAACAATGTGTTCGGTAAAGGCCTTATTTTGACTATAAGCATGAGGAGAATTTAGCACGGATTGCAACAAGGAAATACAATCAATTAAAGAGCAATTTTCATAATTAAATTCCTTGAGATCCAAAATAG
Source organism: Aegilops longissima (assembly GCA_021605205.1). Taxonomy (NCBI): domain Eukaryota; kingdom Viridiplantae; phylum Streptophyta; class Magnoliopsida; order Poales; family Poaceae; genus Aegilops; species Aegilops longissima. The sequence continues at coordinate 581,008,162 of CM038676.1, forward strand.
TGGGTTTAGCAACATCTAGATTTTTATTTCTTTCAATCCCACTTTTATCAATTTCATCATCAAGATCTAAAAACTCCGAATTCTTAGGACGCCTTCTAGGTAAAGGAAGATCACATTCAGTTTCATCAAGATTCATATTGCAAAACAAAGATTTAATAGGGGACACATCAATAACTTTTAGATCTTCATCTTGATTTTCATAGGGATTAGAAGAACACACTTTAATAAAGGCATCTTTGGAAGCACGCATCCTAGCGGTTTTATCTTTGCACTCATCAATGGAAATTCTCATAGCTTTGAGAGGCTCATTGATATCATGCTTAGGAGGAATAGATCTAAGCTTTAAAGAATCAACCTCAAGAGAAATTCTATCAACGTTCCTAGCCAAATCATCAACTTTAAGCAATTTCTCTTCAAGCAAAGCATTAAAATTCTTTTGTGAATTCATAAACTCTTTAACACTACTCTCAAATTTAGAGGGAATCTTATTAAAATTTCCATAAGAGTGTTGTAGGAATTTCCATAATTATTAGAAGGATTACTAGGATAAGGCCTAGGATTAAAATTCCCTCTATACGCGTTGTTACCAAAATTATTCCTACCAACAAAATTCACATCCATAGATTCATTATTATTCTCAATCAAAGTAGACAAAGGCATATCATTAGGATCAGAAGAAACACTCTTAGTAGCAAATAATTTCATAAGTTCATCTATCTTTCCACTCAAAACGTTGATTTCTTCTATCGCATGCACTTTTTTATTAGTAGATCTTTCAGTATGCCATTGAGAATAATTAATCATAATATTATCTAGGAGTTTAGTAGCATCTCCTAAAGTGATTTCCATAAAAGTGCCTCCCGTGGCCGAATCTAAAAGATTTATGGAAGCAAAATTCAATCCAGCATAATTTTTTTGTATAATCATCCATAAGTTCAAACCATGAGTAGGATAATTACGTATCATTAATTTCATTCTCTCCCAAGCTTGTGCAACATGTTCATGATCAAGTTGCTTAAAATTCATAATATCGTTCCTAAGAGAGATAATCTTAGTGGGAGGAAAATACTTGGAGATAAAAGCATCTTTGCACTTGTTCCAAGAATCAATACTATTTTTAGGCAAAGATGAAAACCACGCTTTATACGATCTCTAAGCTTAAAAAGGAAATAGCTTCAATTTAATGACATCATTACCGACATCTTTTTCTTTTGCATATCACATAAATCAACGAAGCTATTTAGATGAGTAGCGGCATCTTCACTAGGAAGGCCGTGAATTGATCTTTCATAACAAGATTCAACAAAGCAGCATTGATTTACAAGATTCAGTATTGGCAAGAGGAGCAATTGGAGTGCTAAGGAAATCATTATTATTGGTATTGGTGAAGTCACACAATTTGGTAGTATCTTGAGCCATTGCGACAAACAAGCAATCAACACACGAGCAAACAAGCGGATGAGGAAAAGGCAACGGAAAAGGAGGAGGAGATTGGGAAAGAGAGGCGAATAAAGCGGCAAGGGTGAAGTGGGGAGAGGAAAGCGAGAAGCAAATGGCAAATAATGTAATGCGAGAGATAGGGATTGTGATGGGTACTTGGTATGTTGACTTTTGCGTAGACTCCCGACAACGGCGCGAAATCCTTCTTGCTACGTCTTGAGCTTGCGTTGGTTTTCCCGAAGAGGAGAGGATGATGCAACACAGATAGCGTAAGTATTTCCCTCAGTTTTGAGAACCAAGGTATCAATCCAGAGGAGGCCACACACAAGTCCCTCGTACTGCACAAAGCGATAGCTACCGCAACCAACGCGATTAGGGGTTGTCAATCCTTCACGGTCACTTACGAGAGTGAGATCTGATAGAGATAATATTTTTGGTATTTTTGGTATAAAGATGCAAAGTGAAAAGTAAAGGCAAAGCAAAAACAAAGCAAGTATTAAAGTGATGGAGATTGATATGATGAGAATAGACCCGGGGGCCATAGGTTTCACTAGTGGCTTCTCTCAAGAGCATAAGCATTCTACGATGGGTGAACAAATTACTGTTGAGCAATTGACAGAATTGAGCATAGTTATGAGTATATCTTGGTATGATCATGTATATAGGCATCACGTCCGAGACAAGTAGATCGAAACGATTCTACATCTACTACTATTACTCCACTCATCGACCGCTATCCAGCATGCATCTAGAGTATTAAGTTAAAAACAGAGTAACACCTTAAGCAAGATGACATGATGTAGAGGAATAAATTCATGCAATATGATAAATACCCCATCTTGTTATCCTCGATGGCAACAATACAATACGTGCCTTGCAACCCTTTACATCCTTTGGTAAGGACACGCAAGATTGAACCCAAAGCCATGCACTTCTCCCATTGCAAGAACTACCAATCTAGTTGGCCAAACCAAACGGATAATTCGAAGAGACTTGCAAAGATAACTCAATCATACATAAAAGAATTCAGAGAAGATTCAAATATTATTCATAGATAAGCTGGATCATAAACCCACAATTCATCGGTCTCAACAAACACACCGCAAAAAGAAGATTACATCGAATAGACCTCCACGAGAGAGGGGGAGAACATTGTATTGAGATCCAAAAAGAGAGAAGAAGCCATCTAGCTACTAGCTCTGGACCCGAAGGTCTGAAGTAAACTACTCACACTTCATCGGAGAGGCTATGGTGTTGATGTAGAAGCCCTCCATGGTGGATGCCCTCTCGTGAGCTCCTAACAGGCCCCAAGATGGGATCTCGTGGATACAGACAAGTTGCGGCGGTGGAATTAGGTTTTGGCTCCTGTTACGATCGTTTGAAGTGCGTAGGTATATAGGAGGAAGGAATGCGTCGGTGGAGCATCGGGGGCCCACGAGGTAGGGGTGCGCGCCCTAGGGGCGCCCCCCCTCGTGACTGCCTCCGATGTTCCTTGGCGTGAGGTCCAAGTCTCTGGATCACGTTCGGTGAGAAAATCACGTTTCGAAGGTTTCATTCCGTTTGGACTCCGTTTGATATTCTGTTTCTTCGAAACACTGAAAAAGGCAAAAAACAGCAATTCTGGGCTGGGCCTCCGGTTAATAGGTTAGTCCCAAAAGTAATATAAAAGTGGAAAATAAAGCTCAATATAGTCCAAAGTAGATAAAGTAGCATGGAGCAATCAAAAATTATAGATACGTTGGAGACGTATCACCTATCTCAGATTTCAAGGCCTCAAGCCATCTGTCAAAATCTAGGCTCATCATAGCTTCTTCATAGTTCGTAGGTTCGCCTTGGTCTAGTAACATGACTTCCAGGACATGATTACCATGCCACACTGGTGCGGATCATGCTCTGGTCGACCTACGAGGTTCTGTAGTAACTTGATCTGAAGTTTCATGATCATTATCATTAGCTTCCTCTCTAGCTGATGTAGGCATCACGGGAATGGTTTTCTGTGATGTGCTACTTTCCAATTCGAGAGAAGGTACAACTACCTCATCAAGTTCTACTTTCCTCCCACTCACTTCTTTCGATAGAAACTCCTTCTCTAGAAAGGACCCATTCTTAGCAACAAAGATCTTTCCTTCGGATTGTGCTAGAAGGTGTACCCAATTGTTTCCTTAGGGTATCCTATGAAGACACACTTCTATGATTTGGGTTTGAGCTTATCAGGCTAAAGCCTTTTGACATAAGTGTCGCAACACCAAACTTTAAGAAACGATAGCTTAGGTTTCTTGCCAAACCACAGTTCATATGGTGTCGTCTCAACATATTTAGATGGTGCCCTCTTTAACGTGAATATAGCTGTCTCTAATGCACAATCCCAAAACGATAGTGGTAAATCAGTATGAGACATCATATAACGCACCATATCTAATAAAGTACGGTTACGACGTTGGGACACACCATTACGCTGTGGTGTTCCACATGGCATGAGTTGTGAAACTATTCCACATTGTTTTAAATGAAGGCCAAACTCGTAACTCAAATATTCGCCTCCGCGATCAGATCGTAGAAACTTTATTTTCTTGTTATGATGCTTCTCCACTTCACTATGAAATTCTTTGAACTTTTCAAATGTTTCAGACTTGTGTTTTATTAAGTAGATGTACCCATACCTGCTCAAATCATCTGTGAAGGTCAGAAAATAACGATACCCGTCGCGTGCTTTAATACTCATCGGACCGCATACATCGGTCTATATTATTTCCAATAAGTCATTAGCTCGCTCCATTGTTCCGGAGAACGGAGTTTTAGTCATCTTGCCCATAAGGCATGGTTCGCAAGTATCAAATGATTCATAATCAAGTGATTCCAAAAGCCCATCTGCATGGAGTTTCTTGATGCGCTTTACACCAATATGACCTAAATGGCAGTGCCACAAGTATGTTGCACCATCATTATCAACTTTGCATCTTTTGGCATCAATATTATGAATATGTGTATCACTACAATCGAGATTCAACAAGAATAGACCACTCTTCAAGGGTGCATGACCATAAAATATATTATTCATATAAATAGAACAATCATTATTCTCTGACTTAAATGAATAACCATCTCACACTAAACAAGATCCAGATATAATGTTCATGCTCAACGCGGGCATCAAATAGGAATTATTCAGGTCTAAAACTAATCCCGAAGGTAGATGTAGAGGTAGCGTGCCGACGGCGATCACATCGACCTTGGAACCATTCCTGACGCACATTGTCACCTCGTCCTTAGCCAATCTTCGTTTAATTTGTAGCTCCTGTTTCGAGTTACAAATATGAGCAACCGAACCAGTATCAAATACCCAGACGTTACTACGAGCATTAGTAAGGTACACATCAATAACATGTATATCAAATATACCTTTGTTCACTTTGCCATCCTTCTTATCCACCAAGTATTTGGGGCAGTTCCGCTTCCAGTGACCAGTCCCTTTGTGGTAGAAGCACTCAGTTTCAGGTTTGGGTCTAGCTTTGGCCTTCTTCCCAGGAGTGGCAACTTGCTTGCAATTCTTCTTGAAGTTCCCTTTCTTCCCCTTGCCCTTTTTCTTGAAACTAGTGGTCTTGTTAACCATCAACACTTGATGCTCCTTCTTGATTTCTACCTCGGCGGCCTTAAGCATTGCGAAGAGCTTGGGAATTTTTTTGTTCATCCCTTGCATATTATAGTTCATCACGAAGCCTTTGTAGCTTGGAGGCAGGGATTGAAGAACTCTTTCAATGACACAATCAACTGGAAGATCAACTCCCAGCAGAGTCAAGTGATTATCATACCCAGACATTTTGAGTATGTGTTCACTGACAGAACTATTCTCCTCCATCTTGCATCTATAGAACTTGTTGGAGACTTCATATCTCTCAACCCGGGCATTTGCTTGAAATATTAACTTCAACTCTTGGAACATCTCATATGCTTCATGACGTTCCAAACGTCTTTGAAGTCCCAGTTCTAAGCCTTAAAGCATGGCACACCGAACTATCGAGTAGTCATCAGATCGAGCTTGCCAGACGTTCATAACATCAGCATCTGCTCCTGCAGTAGGCCTTTAACCTAGCGGTCCATCAAGGACATAATTCTTCTGTGCAGCAATGAGTATAATCCCCAAGTTACGGACCCAGTCCGTGTAGTTGCTACCATCATATTTCAACTTAGCTTTCTCTAGGAACGCATTAAAATTCAAGGGAACGGTAGCACGGGCCATTGATATACAACATAGATATGCAAAAACTATCAAGACTAAGTTCATGATAAATTTAGTTAAATTAATCAAATTACTTAAGAACTCCCACTTAGATAGACATCCCTCAAGTCATCTAAATGATACGTGATCCAAATCAACTAAACCATGTCCGATCATCACGTGAGATGGAGTAGTCATCAATGGTGAACATCTCTATGTTGATCATATCTACTATATGATTCACGTTCGACCTTTCGGTCTCCAGTGTTCCGAGGCCATGTTTGTACAAGCCAGGCTCGTCAAGTTTAACCTGAGTATTCCGCATGTGCAAAACTATCTTGCACTCGTTGTATTTGAACATAGAGTCTATCACACTCGATCATCATGTGGTGTCTCAAAACGACGAACTGTCGCAACGGTGCATACTCAGAGAGAACACTTTTACCTTGAAATTTAGTGAAGGGATCATCTTATAATGCTACCGCCGTACTAAGCAAAATTTGATGCATAAAAGATAAACATCACGTACAATTAAAAAATATGACATGATATGGCCATCATCATCTCGTGCTTTTGATCTCCGTCTCCAAAGCATAGTCATGATCTCCGTCGTCACTGGCTCGACTCCTTGATCTCCATCGTTGCGTCGTGGTCGTCTCGCCAACTATTGCTAACGCATAGCGATAAAGTAAAGCAATTACATGGCGTTTGCATTTCATACAATAAAGAGACAACCATAAGGCTCTTGCCGGTTGCCGATAACTTACAAAACATGATCATCTCATACAACAACATATATCACATCATGTCTTGATCATATCACATCACAACATGCCCTACGGGTTCGGGAATTATGTAGCCATGACCGTTAAGCGTCAACGAACGTTAAGCGTGCGACCCTACGGGTTCGGGAATTATGTAGTCATGACCGAGACACCTCTCCGGTCAATAACCAATAGCGGAACCTGGATGCCCATATTGGCCCCTACATATTCTACAAATATCTTTATCGGTCGAACCATTATGACAACATACGTAATTGTGACGCCCTCGATTCAATCGTACACTAATCATGCACGCAAATGTGTACGATCAAGATGAAGGACTCACGGGAAGATATCACAACACAACTCTACAAATAAAATAAGTCATACAAGCATCATAATACAAGCCAGGGGCCTCGAGGGCTCGAATACAAGTGCTCGATCATAGGCGAGTCAGCGGAAGCAACAATATCTGAGTACGAGACATAAGTTAAACAAGGTGCCATAAGATGGCTAGCACAAACCGGGATACAGATCGAAGAGGAGCAGGCCTCCTGCAGGATCCTCCTAGGTCACTCTGGTCATCGTCGCCGGGCTGCACGTAGTAGTAGGCACCTCCGAGTAGTAGTCGTCATAGGCGGTGGCGTCGACTCCACAGGCTCCATCGTCTGTTGCAGCAATCGAGTAGAGATAGGGAAAAGGGGGAACAAGGCAACCGTGAGTACTCATCCAAAGTACTCGCAAGCAAGGAGCTACACTACATATGCATGGATATATGTGTAAAGGCCATATCAGTGGACTGAACTGCAGAATGCCAGAATAAGAGGGGGATAGCTAGTCTTAACGAAGACTACGCTTCTGGACACCGGTCTTGCAACAGGTAGGAGGGGACGATCTGAAGTCCTCCACGTAACATCATATAACAATAATCCTACCCGGCAATCCCCTGCTCATATCCCTGAGCGAGAGCGACCACCGGTTGTATCGGCACTTGGAAGGTGTGTTTTATCAAGTATCCGGTTCTAGTTGTCATAAGCTCAAGGTACAACTCCAAGTCGTCCTGTTATCGAAGATCACGGCTATCCGAATAGATTAACTTCCTGCAGGGTGCACCATCTTACCCAAAGACGCTTGATCCCATTTGGCTGGACACACTTTCTGGGTCATGCCCGCCGCGTAAGATCAACACGCCGCAGCCCCACCTAGGCACAACAGAGAGGCCAACACGCCGGTCTAAACCTAAGCGCGCAGGGTGCTGGGCCCATCGCCTGAGCACACTGCATGTTGCGTCTGTGCCGAAGCAGACCTAGCCCATCAGCGTTCCGGTCCAATCCGGTAGCGCGCGCCCGTCGTCCGACGTCTGAAGTATTTCGGTGATACCACGACGCGGATACCCATAACTACTCCCGCGTAGATGGTTAGTGCGTATAAGCTCGTAGCCAACCCAGATCAAATACCAAGACCTCGTTAAGCGTGTTAAGTAACCTTGAACGCCGAACAGGCCAGGCCCACCTCTCTCCTAGGCGGTCTCAACCTGCCTGCCGCTCCGCCTCAAAGATCCACTCATGGTGCTCCATCACCGACCCGACTTTAGTCTCGCATGTATCATGTATAAATATATAGTATATACCCGTGATCAACTCCCGAGTGATCACGGCCCGATAGTATAGCACGCAGACGGACAAGAAAGTAGGGCCACAGATGAAAGTACTAGCATCCTATACTAAGCATATAGGATTGCGGTAAGGTAACAATGATGGTTACAAGGACAAAGCTATGCAGCAAAGATAGGAGTATCCAAAACAGTAACATGCTATGCTACTCTAATGCAAGCAGTGTAGATAAGAGTAGGCGATATCTGGTGATCAAGGGGGCTTGCCTGGTTGCTCTGGCAAGAGAGAGGGGTCGTCAACACCGTAGTCGAACTGCCACGGCTGCAGCGTCGGTCTCGTAGTCTACCGGAGAGAAGAGGGGGAAGAAACAATGAATACAAGGTAACAGATGCATAACGATGCATGACATGCCAAGAAGCGATGCTAGGCGTGCCCTAACGTGGTAAGAGGGGTACTGGTTAGGGGGGAAAACATCCGGGAAGTTTTCCCGGTTCCGGACGTCTGTCAGACAGATGAACCGGAGAGGAAAGTTTGCAGGTTCGATAGGTTAGAGGCGTGTGGTGGACGAACGGACTGCGTATCCGGATTCGTCTCGTCGTTCTGAGCAACTTTCATGTTGAAAATATTTTAATCCGGATTACGGATTAAAAGATATGATTTTTAAAAGATTTTATTAATTTCTGGAATTTTATTAATTATTTAATTAATTTCGAAAATGCATTTATGACATCAGCATGATGTCATGTTGACGTCATCGATCAACAGGGTTGGTGAGTCAACTCTGACAGGTGGGTCCCGCATGTCATTCACTAATGACTAATTAACCTAATCAGATTTAATTAACATTGATTAATTAGGTTAATTAATGATTAGGGGTTAATTAATTCAGAATTAATTAGATTAATTAATTACTTAATTAATTAATTAATTAATTAGTCAATTGATTTTATTCATTTTCATTATTTTTATTCCCGTTTTAATTAAAACGCTTTTTTTTTTTTTGGGGGTGGGGCCCCCACGTCAGTGGCCCAAGGCCTAACGGGCATGCGGTTAGCGGGCGTCTGGCGATGTCGAATCGATCGGCGCGATCTGTGGGGGATCGGCGCGATCGAGGCGCCGAGGCCACGAGGGGCAGGCGTTGACGCGGCCGACGGCCTGACGGCGAAGCGGCGAGCATGAAGCCTGGGGCGACGAGCGGGTGGTGGTTCGGGCAGGGGCGGCGTCGTCGGGGAAACGAGGGCTCGGGGCGAGGGTTGGGAGCTTGGCGGGCGCCGGAGAGGTCGCCGTCGGAGGAAGGAAGGGGAGAGGAGCCATGCGGTGGCCGGGGCGGTCAGAGTCACGGCCGGATCCGGCGGTGGGGGTGAGGGAGGGAACGGGGGCTGCAGGAGAGCTGGCATGGCGATCGAACCGGGCGACGGGCAGTCGGGGCCCTGGCGTCGAGCGAGAGAGAGGGAGCAGGGGGGGTTTGCTGTGGGCCGGAGCCGTCGTCGGAGGGGGGAAGAGAGGGAGCCTCACAGGGGGGGTTGGGTCTCGGCAACAGGCTCGATGGGGGCTGGGAAGACCGTGGGGAAGCGGTCGGGGAGGCGCCACGACAGAGCGGAGGCCGACCAGCAGGATGGATGCCCTGCAGCGATGAGGAGGGGAGGAGGAGGAGCGCCCATGGGTCGCGAGGGGAGGAGGGAGGTCAGGCGTGGGGGCGCCGGAGAGGTCGGGCGGCGGGGAATCGCTCGGTCGGGGTGGTCTCTGCCCGATCCAATCGGGAGGGAGAGGGGAGGCGGGGGCGTGGGGGAGAAGTGGGAGGCGGCTAGGGTTAGCAGCGGGGTGGGGGGGTTATGCGGCCGGGGGGGCTGGGCGATGGGCCGCCCAGGGGAAGGGGAACGGGCCAAGGGGGGGCGGGGGGGTGGGGAGGGGGCGGCTGGGCAGAGGGTTTCCCTCCCCACAGTGTTTAGTCTTTCTTTTCTTTTATTTAGTTTCTTTTCTGTTTTATTTTATTTAAAATGCTCTGGCATTTTACAAAAATTAGTGCACCCCACCAATATTAGGTTAGTTATTTTAGTCAACCCCCGAACATTTTAGGACTTGTTTTTGAAACCTTTTATCGTTTGTTTTAGTTTTGATTTTTGTTTTAGGTCGGGTTCGAATCAACGAGAGGTTAATTATCATAACCGGGGTGATTCTTGTTGCATAACCATCCGGCGTTATAAATCTCCTCCACTACAAGAAATCTCGTCCGAGATTTAGGAGGTAGAAGGAAAGAGTGCGGGATATTCATCTGTCAGAGCGATCCTCGCGTTCCCGGTGGCTTCATCTTGAGTGATTCGACCTTTGGACTTTGAGGAACTTGATCGCCTTCGACGGGTGCGGCGTTCAGCTTTGTCGAGAATACGGACGGATGCTCTTTATAGGAGAGGTCTGTTGCAATTCGAGCACTTCATGGTCCATTGCTCGGATTGGGTCCTTGAAGCAGCGTCGAGTTGTGACACGTGGAACACATCGTGAACACGAGAAAGGTTCGACGGAAGCTCCATTGATAAGCCACTTTTCCACGCCTTTCGAGAATAGTGAAAGGGCCAATATAGCGAGGAGCTAACGCCCTTGATCCGGCGGTGAGCACCCTTCATTGGTGTAACGCGAAGATAGGCCTTTTCGCCAAAGTTGATAGACCATGTCTTTGTGATGATGGTCATAATTACTCTTTTGACGCGATCGAGCAGTCTTGAGATTCTCGCGAATAATGCGGACTTGTTCTTGGCATGTTGGATAATATCCGGACCGAAGAGTGGGCGTTCCCCGATTTCGACCAGTTCAGAGGGTTCGACACTTTCGTCCATATAACACTTGAAGGGGCCATCTTGAGACTAGCTTGATAGCTATTATTATAAGAGAACTCAGCATACGGAGAGATTCCTCCCATTTCTTGCGAATGAGAAGACACAAGCTCAAGCATGTCTTGAGAATTTGGTTGACACGTTCGACTTGCCCTTGAGGCTGCGGATGAAAAGCAGATCTTGAAAGATAAATGAGTCCCCATAGCTTCTTGAAAACTTGCCCGAATCTTGAAGTGAATAAGCTGCCACGGTCCGAACTGATAACCAGTGGAATACCGTGAAGTGAAACAATTCTGGACATATAGAGAGTTGCAAGCTGGCTAGCAGTGATCGTTTCTTTGACCGCCAGAAAGTGAGCAACTTTAGAGAGCGGTCAATGACGACAAGAATAGCATCATTACCTTTCTGCGATTTGGGAAACCCGGTGGCGAAGTCCATTTCAACATGGTCCCATTTCCATTCGGAATAGAGATAGGCTGTAGAGTTCCAGCGAGGCCTTTGATGTTCGCTTTGATACGACGGCAAGCGTCACACTCGAAACATAGCGAGCAATGTCCTGCTTCATATTAGACCACGAATCTCGGCGAATGTCTTGATACATCTTTGTACTGCCGGGATGGATACATAGAGGCGTATCATGAGCTTCTTGCATAACCTTCGAGTCATATTCAGGTTTTCCTTCTTACACGGCACCACTAGGCGGCCTTTGAAGTACAAGGCGCCATCATCGGCAATAGTGAAGGATGAGGATTTCCTTTCCGATGTCTTGTTTAATCTTGTAGACTTGAGTCAAATCCTGCATTGTCTTTATGGTGCCCACGAGATCGGGTTCAACAGCCGGTGTATAGAGGGAACCACAGGGAACAACACGGAGATTCATCTTGCGGAACTCCGAGGAGGAGGAGCGAGTGCACCGCGGAACAATATGGAGGTTTAGCTTTGAATTCTTCAACAAGTGGGGCTGAACTTTGTGAACTCAAGGTGGTTGCAGAAGAGACTTGCGGCTCAAGGCATCAGCCATTACATTAGCCTTGCTCGGCGTATAGGAAATACCCAAATCAAAGTCTGCAATAGTCTCCATCCATCTCTCACGACGGAGGTTCAGGTCTGGCTGAGTAAACATATACTTCAAACTTTGGTGGTCGGTGTAGATCTCGCAAGCGATTACCGAGAAGGTAATGTCGCCATTGCTTTAGCGCATGAATGACGGCAGCAAGTTCGAGGTCATGAACTGGGTAGTTCTCCTCGTGAGGGCGAATGGCTGCCGAGAGGCATTAGCAACTACTTTGCGCTCTTGCATTAGGACACCGCCTAAACCTTGACGGGATGCGTCGCGATAAATGACGAAGTCCTTCTTAGTATCGGGAGGAGCTAGCACGGGGCGAAGTCAACTTGTCTTTGAGTGCTCGGAAACTTTCCCGACACTTATATCATCCATTGGAATTTGGCGCCATTATACAACAAAGTTAGTCGAGGCTCGGCAATCTTGGAGAAGTTCTCGGCGAATCGACGGCAATAGTGGCGAGACCGAGAAAACTTCGACTTGCTTAACGTTCTTGGAGGAGTCAATCGAGGATAGCCTGAACTCGTTCGGGGTTGACGGCAATACCATCCTTAGAAATGACATGCCCAAGATAGGTTACTTCGGGAAGCCAGAATTCACATTTGGAGAACTTGGCATAGAGTTGATGCTCTCGTAACTTTTCCAGACAAGGCGAAGATGTTCAGCATGTTCTTCTTCATTCTTGGAATAGATCAGGATGTCATCCAGATAAACCACGACGAACTTGTCGAGGTAATCCATGAATATATAGTTCATCAGGTGGGAGAAGGTGGCTGGAGCATTGGTTAAGCCGAAAGACATGACGGTGTACTCGTATGAACCATAACGAGTCACAAATGCGGTCTTGGGGATATCCTCCTCACGAACACGGATCTGGTGGTAACCCAACCTCAAGTCGAGTTTCGAGAACACTGACGAACCAGCCAATTGATCATAAAGATCATTGATCCGAGGAAGAGGATACTTATTCTGAATGGTAGCTTGATTTATAGGACGGTAGTCTTGAACCAATCGGTTTGTCCCATCCTTCTTCTTGACAAAGAGAGAAGGTGCTCCCCAAGGTGAGCAACTTGGGCGAATGAAACCGCTTTGAAGAGATTTGTCGATTTCCTCCTTTAGCTCAAGGAGTTCATGTGGCAGCATCTTGTAGGGCCGTTTGGCTATAGGAGTGGTGCCTGGTTTCAAGTCGATGACGAATTCGACAGCTCTAGCAGGGGGAATCCCTGGAAGTTCTTCAGAAAGAGCGTCTTGGAAATCGCAAAAGCAGCAGCAGAATGTTTTCAATTCCCTCGAGGGTGCGGCGTTCAATGCATTCAACGCATAGAGCCTTGCCTCGGCATCTTGAACGAGACGAGCATTGTAGCTACGATTTCATCGAAGGGTGCAGCAGATGGGACGGTCTTAGTGGCGCAAACGATTGGCGCCAGATGCGCTTTCAACCAATCCATCCCCAAAATGAGGTCGATGTTAGGCGTCTTGAGGATAATGGGGAGGCATAGAATTCCAGCCCTTCGATTTCCACGGGACGTCGGCGCCAACCAAGGAGGTTTGACATTGTCCCAATGGGGTTTTTACCACTACCGAAGAGTTCATCTCTTCACACTTAACGTCGTGCTTGTATGCAAAGTCTTGAGACATGAATGAATGCGATGCTCTGAATCGAATAAAACAGATCGTGTACTGAATTTACGAGGAGTGTACCCATCACGATGGCAGGCTGGTCATGAGCTTCGTTCAGATCAACGTGGTTGGCCTGAGCTTGCCCATAAGACTTGCCGGTGTTGTTGCGGTTCAGGTGTTTCCACGGCCATTCTTTGGAAGGGCGATTGATTCGGTTCTGTTGCATTCTCTAGCACGGTGCCTGGTTGTCCGCTTTGAAGCATAAGCCATTATTGGGAGTGGGAACAGGAGCTTGGGGTGGCGGAGCTGGAAGCTTGGCTGCTTAGTTGTAGGCGGGCGAGGTGTAGCATAGTTACGCTTTGAAGCGGTGCATTAATTTGGTACATGCTGTTGGGAATCCATATCTTGCGCCTGCGAGGGCGGGCCCGAAGATGAGCCCGTGTCACGGTTGCGCCTGTTAGAGCTCTGGTATTCCTGCAGACCAGTTTCGACATTGATAGCTTTGTTCACCAAGGTGGCGAAATCAGCAAAGTCGTGCACTAGAAGTGCGAGCTTGATGTCGACTTGAAGGCCGTCACGGAACTTCTCTGTCTGCGTGCATCGGTTGCAATATCCTCTTGACATAGCGAGACAAGTCCAGAACTCTCGCGATAGGCTTCAACATCTTGTTGCCTTGGGTGAGGTTGCGGAATTCACGCTTCTTCGGTCCATGACCCTTGAGGATGAAGCGGCACGGAAGGCAGCTGGAAGTCGGCGGTGATGAGTGTTCCAAGCTGGCGAGTACGACGGTGGCTGTCCCACCATTGAGCTGCGGGTCCCTTCGGAAGAAGGAAGCAAAGGTGACATAGCTGGCGGGGGCTACATCAGCAGACTCCATCTCATAGGTGATGTCACGGGCCGATCATCGACATCCGATGGCTGAGTTGAGCTGCGGTACACGCTGGGGTTGAGCGTATGAAATCCTGCGAGTTGTCCCGTTTGGGTGTTGGTGCATATTGAGGCGAGGAACTGAGCCATCATGTTCTCCATGAACTGGCGATTCATCTCGAGCTGTTGGATCATACCAGCCATGTACTCGGCGGTGGTGGGAAGTTGGCACCACGACCACGACTGCTGGCCTAACCATCCTGCTATTATATAACGAGGGTAGTTCAGCATTTGAGAAATTAAGCAAGAGGCAGGAATCATTCAGGATGAAACATGCATAATGAAAGTAGCATGATGGGAACTACATAGTAGTTGGCATATCTTACAAAAGGAATCATGCATAGAGTCCGATACATAGAGTCCAGTACATAGACTACTACATCATAGGCGGCACGCAGAGCTCATGGCGAATACATCAAACACTAACCGACAAGCCTACATCAGTCCCACGCGATCTGCGGAGGTAGTCAGTAGCTTTGAAAGCTGGTAGTCGGCGGTGGATAGTCCTCCACGTCGGTGACACAGGGGCCGCGGATACTCTGGTGCTGAATCCGGCGTCCGGTGGCGAGAAAAGGGCCAAGTGCGGGAGAGTAGCCTCCACGTCCGCCAACCGACACCACGGGGCATCACGGTCTGGCTGGGTAGTTCGCAGAAGCGGCAGCTCTCCGGATCGGACAAAGGGTGCATTAGCGTCGAGCACGGTAGAGGTGCTTGACGGGTGATGTACAACTCGTGGCGAAGAGCTCGGTTAGCTCGATCCAGCCCATCGACATGCGAGAACAAAGTTACGATGGTGGAAGGGCTCTCTGGTGACGATGGTGTAGGCAGCGGTGTAGTAACCCTCCTCACCAACATCAAGCGCGATAGCAATGTGCACGAAGGGGAGGTGTCCAACTCTCGATACTCGCACGAAGGCGTGTCGAGCAGCATAAGCAACATCGTGGACTGCCATATCGATAGTTACTCCAACACCATGTGCGGTGTGCAGCACAGTAGTGGACTCATACTCCCGAGAGTAGAGGTGGACGATGGCGCGGTACTGCTCCTGGTTATAGTCCTGGTACTACTCATACACGGTGTACTCAGGGTGCCAGCGATAACCCAGATAGGTCATCATCTCGGCTAGCACCGCAGGTGATCCCGAGGCACCAATGGCCGTCGTGTGACGCACGACCTGCCTCGTGGGTTCCATCTGAAAACAAAGACGTTTCAAAGGAGTCAAATGACAGGGTGGAAATTGTTCAAATACAATTCCAAAAACAACTAAGGCTATATCCATCTTCGGGGTGAATGCGGTCACGGGATCCTAGTGATAGTTAGTAAAATCGTTTAACCCGAGTAGAAGAGAGTCCAGAGTCCCAGAGTAAAGGTCGAGGAGTAAAAGATCCTAATACCACCCGATGGCGACGTGGGCCCGTAAGGCACACAGCCAAGTTAGTAAAAGTTTTGCAATGTCTAGACTCGACTTCGGCCAAGGAGTGTGGAAGGGGGATTCCTACAGGCAGTCGGCTCTGATACCAACTTGTGACGCCCTCGATTCAATCGTACACTAATCATGCACGCAAATGTATGCGATCAAGATCAAGGACTCACGGAAGATATCACAACACAAATCTACAAATAAAATAAGTCATACAAGCATCATAATACAAGCCGGGGCCTCGAGGGCTCGAATACAAGTGCTCGATCGTAGGCGAGTCGGCGGAAGCAACAATATCTGAGTACAGACATAAGTTAAACAAGGTGCCATAAGATGGCTAGCACAAAGCTGGGATACAGATCGAAGAGGAGCATGCCTCCTGCAGGATCCTCCTAGGTCACTCTGGTCGCGTCGTCGCCGGGCTGCACGTAGTAGTAGGCACCTCCGGAGTAGTAGTCGTCATAGGCGGTGGCGTCGACTCTGGGCTCCATCGTGCAGTTGCAGCAATCGAGTAGAGATAGGGAAAAGGGGAACAAGGCAACCGTGAGTACTCATCCAAAGTACTGCAAGCAAGGAGCTACACTACATATGCATGGATATATGTGTAAAGGCCATATCGGTGGACTGAAGCTGCAGAATGCCGAGAATAAGAGGGGATAGCTAGTCTTAACGAAGACTAAACACGGACACTGTCTTGCAGCAGTAGGAGGGGACGATCTGAAGTCCTCCAAGTAACATCATATAACAATAATCTTACCCGCAATCCCCGCTCATAACCCCGAGCGAGAGCGACCACCGGTTGTATCGGCACTTGGAAGGGTGTGTTTTATCAAGTATCCGGTTCTAGTTGTCATAAGCTCAAGGTACAACTCAAGTCGTCCTGTTATCGAAGATCACGGCTATCCGAATAGATTAACTTCCTGCTGAGGGTGCACCATCTTACCAAAGACGCTTGATCCCATTTGGCGGACACACTTTCTGGGTCATGCCCGCCGCGTAAGATCAACACGCCGCAGCCCCACCTAGGCACAACAGAGAGGCCAACACGCGGTCTAAACCTAAGCCGCAGTGCAGGCCCATCGCCTCGAAAGCACACCTGCACGTTATGCGTCTGTGGCCGGAAGCAGACCTAGCCCATCGCGTTCTAGTCCAATCCGGCGCCGCCGCTGTCGTCGTGACGTCTCAAGTATGCCGGTGATACCACGACGCGGGATACCCATAACTACTCCCGTAGATGGTTAGTGCGTATAAGCTCGTAGCCAACCCAGATCAAATACCAAGACCTCGTTAAGCGTGTTAAGTAACCATGACGCCCGAGCAGGCCAGGCCCACCTCTCTCCTAGGCGGTCTCAACCTGCCTGTCGCTCCGCCTCAAAGATCCACTCGCGGGTGCTCCATCACCGACCCGACTTTAGTCTCGCATGTATCATGTATAAATATATAGTATATACCGTGATCAACTCCCGAGTGATCACGGCCCGATAATATAGCACGGCAGACGGACAAGAAAGTAGGGCCACAGATGAAAGTACTAGCATCCTATACTAAGCATATAGGATTGCGGTAAGGTAACAATGAAGTTACAAGGACAAGGCTATGCAGCGGTATAGGAGTATCCAAAGCAGTAACATGCTATGCTACTCTAATGCAAGCGGTGTAGATAAGAGTAGGCGATATCTGGTGATCAAGGGGGCTTGCCTGGTTGCTCGCAAGAGAGAGGGTCGTCAACACCGTAGTCGAACCGCCGGCCGCAGTGCGGCGTCGGTCTCGTAGTCTACCGGAGAGAAGAGGGGAAGAAACAATGAATACAAGGTAACAGATGCATAACGATGCATGACATGCCAAGAAGCGATGCTAGGCGTGCCCTAACGTGGTAAGAGAAGTCTTGGTTAGGGGAAAACATCAGGAAGTTTTCCGGCCCGACGTCTGTCAAACAGATGAACCGGAGAGGAAAGTTTGCAGGTTCGATAGGTTAGAGGCGTGTGGTGGACGAGCGGACTGCGTATCCAAATTCGTCTCGCTGCGTTACGAGCAACTTTCATGTTGAAAATATTTTAATCCGGATTACGATTAAAAGATATGATTTTAAAAGATTTTATTAATTTCGGAATTTTATTAATTATTTAATTAATTTCGAAAATGCATTTATGACATCGCATGATGTCATGCTGACGTCATCAGTCAACAGGGTTGACTGAGTCAACCCTGACAGGTGGGTCCCGCATGTCATTCACTAATGATTAATTAACCTAATCAGATTTAATTAACATTGATTAATTAGGTTAATTAATGATTAGGGGTTAATTAATTCAGAATTAATTAGATTAATTAATTACTTAATTAATTAATTAGTCAATTGATTTTTATTCATTTTCATTATTTTTATTCCCGTTTTAATTAAAACGTTCTTTTTGTTTTTTGGGGGGTGGGGCCCCCACGTCAGTGGCCCAAGGCCTAACGGGCATGCGGTTAGCGGGCGTCTGGCGATGTTCGAATCGATCGGCGCGATCGGGGATCGAGGCGCGATCGAGGCGCCCGAGGCCACGGGGCGGCATGCGCTGCCTTGACGACGGCGGCGGCAGCGCCAGTGAGTCGGGCGACAGCGGGTGGTGGTTCGGGGGCCGAAAGGGCGGCGTCGAAACGAGGGGCTCGGGGCGAGGTTCGGGAGGCGCCAGCGGCGCGGAGAGGTCGCCGTCGGAGGAAGGAAGGAGAGGAGCCATGCGGTGGCGGGGCGGTCGAAGTCACGGCGGCGGATCCAGGGGGCGGGGAAAGGAGAGGGCGGGGGCCGGTGCTGCATGAGCGATCAACGGCGACGGGCGGTCGGGGCCTGGCGTCGACGAGGAGAGAGGGTAGCAGGGGGGGGGGGTTCACGGGCTGGCTTGTGGCTGGGCCGTCGTCGGAGGGGAGGAAGAGGAGCCTCACGGGGGTTGGGTCTCGACAGCAGGCTCGATGGGGCAGGGAAGACCAAGGGAAGCGGTCGGGGGGCGCCCGCGACGGGAGGCTGGAGGCCGACCATGGCGGCGGATGCCTGGGGCTGGGGCGACGGAGGGGAGGGCCAGGCGGTGGCGAGGGGGAGGAGGGAGGTCCAAGGCGGGGCGCCGGGAATCGCTTCGGTCGGGGTGGTCTCCGCCCGATCCAATCGGGAGGGAGAGGGGGAGGGAGGCGTGGGGGAGAAGTGGGGGCGGCTAGGGTTAGCAGCGGGTGGGAGGGGTTATGCGGCGGGGGCTGGGCGATGGGCGCCCAGGGGAAAGGAGCAGACCCAGGGGGCGAGGGGCCAGGTGGGGAGGGGGCCGGCTGGGCCAGAGGGTTTTCCCCTCCCCCACAGGTTTAGTCTTTCTTTTTCTTTTATTTAGTTTCTTTTCTGTTTTTATTTTATTTAAAATGCTCTGGCATTTTACAAAAATTAGTGCACCCCACCATTATTAGGTTAGTTATTTTAGTCAACCCCCGAACATTTTAGGACTTGTTTTTGAAACCTTTTATCGTTTGTTTTAGTTTTGATTTTTGTTTTAGGTCGGGTTCGAATCAACGAGAGGTTAATTAACATAACCGGGGTGATTACTGTTGCATAACCATCCGGGCGTTACAGTAATTCCCTTTGTCCATCGGTATGTTACATGCCCGAGATTTGATCGTTCGGTATCTCCATACCTAGTTCAATGTCGTTACCGACAAGTCTCTTTACTCATTCCGTAATACATCACCTCGTGACTAACTCCTTAGTCATTTGCTTGCAAGCTTATGATGTGTATTACCGGGAGGGCCTAGAGATACCTCTCCGAAACTCGGAGTGACAAATCCTAATCTCTATCTATGCCAACTCAATAAACACCTTAGGAGATACCTGTAGAGCATCTTTATGATCACCCAGTTACGTTGTGATGTTTGATAGAATACAAGGTATTCCTCCGGTATCCTGGAGTTGCATAATCTCATAGTCGAAGGAATATGTATTTGACATAAAGAAAGCAATAGCAATAAACTGAACGATCAATATGCTAAGCTAACGAATGGGTCTTGTCCATCACATCATTCTACTAATGACGTGATCCCGTTATCAAATGACAACACATGTCCATGGTTAGGAAACCTTAACCATCTTTGATCAACGAGGTAGTCTAGTAGAGGCTTACTAGGAACACGGTATTTGTTTATGTATTCACACATGTATTTAAGTTTCCGATCAATACAATTCTACCATGAACAATAAACCTTTATCATGAATAAGGAAATATATAATAAAAACTTTATTATTGCCTCTAGGGCATATTTCCTTCAATATCCCCAACAGCCACGAACCATAATGATTGATATGAGCCATCGGGGTTGCCAGTAGGTCTCCTCCTTGAGAGAAGATTTTCCCATGAGTTGTTTGAATCTCGGTTGAGGGAAATTTTACCATCATTCCGCAAATTTCTTGTCCAATTTATCAATGATATGGAGAAGACACTTGTACTCCTTATCTTTGTGACTAGTGTTTTTTGCCCATCCTAAAAAACACTGACGATCGCGTGAACTTTATTTTGCCAAATCTGCATAGACAGGGATCGTCGTTGTCACTGCTCATCCCACCACTCTTTGGACACTATGTCAACAAAACCATTATGTTGCAACCGATCGCGTAAAAATTTAAACAATGGCTTATTACTTAGATCACAAGTTGCTACGTAGTTTACTAAATGATTTGTGTGTTGAGAGATTGAATCGTTCAAGGCACATATACTATAAGAAGTAATTTGACATTTTGATCATCTTCGCTAGTTGTAGTGCTTCAACATCATTGGCAAACGAAGTATCACATCAACAGTCTCACAGTATGTTATGCACTACAGCTCTTTTCTTATTTTCTTCATGTTTTGAGAAAGAAAAGAGTTTGCATTCCACACGCTAACTGTCGGCCGGTTCGCACGCGCGTTGTCACAGCCCTCAGCCCTCGTATAAATTACGAATGATATGCACGTCAGGTTAGCTTTAACGTCTCAGCTAACTAAAAGCTAGCTATTGATCATACGTGACAAATGAATTGGTCAAAGAGACGACGCAATTAAAGGGTACGACGCTTCCTGGAGCGTACGTAAGTACGTCTCACCTGCCAAAAGCTCATACTACTGCATTTCTTTCACATTCTTTTTTTGCGAGGAAAGTTGACGCCCGCGCGTGTGCCCTCAAATGAAATGGAAATTTCTCGCGCTGGAAGTATATTTATTCGTTTCTAGCTAAAAGCCCTAACGGATTTGAAGAAGTATATTTATTCGCATAGACGAAACGTTCTTAAAATTAAGCTGACCTCTCAACAACCGGAAAACCAGGCGTTACGTTCCCATCCGCAACTGGTACGGTGAAGAAGCAAACACGGAGCTTTTTTTTTGAGGGGAGAAGGAAACACGGAGCTGGCTACGTCAATCAGCTGCTCAATCTCGCTATTACGAAATAACTAGCTCCAGCTTATGCGTATGACCGGTTCATACATCAGTCGAGTCAACCGCATGTAACCATCAGGGTTAGTGAGCTGCTAGCTGCTTGTTACTACCAAATATTTGTGTATCATTCGCAAAATAAAAAAATAAAAAAATATTTGTGTATCATATCGTTACCGAAGACGCCCTTTGATTAATTTTCGCGCCACTGGGTGTGGGAACGAATTGGTGCCAACTACCGGTGCAGTAACGTTCCATTGAAGCCAAGACAATCATTGTTAATTGTAAGCACATGCCGACCTATGTATGTATTCTAATCTCGGCCACCTATGTATAAGTAGCTTGCTGCTGCTCGAGCTATAGCAACACACCAGGAATTCTCCACCGATCGAGCACTTCTCAAACTCGATCTCTCTCTTCCTATATCCAATCTTAGTCAAGCTAGCTAGCTTCGAAAAAATAGAAATGGCGCCTGTTGCTGCAAAGCCACACGCTTTGGTGGCCTGTGCCTTGCTGCTCCTCACCGTAGGGTGCCAGGCCAGCCCTTTCTGGCCACTGGAGATCGGCTACTACCACGACAAGTGCCCCCAGGCGGAGGCTGTCGTCAAGGGCGTCATGGAGAAGGCCATCTCTCAGAACCCCGGCAATGGCGCCGCCGTGATCCGCATGCTCTTCCACGACTGTTTCGTCGAGGTACTAACGAATTTGCAAACATATATATGTATGTAACTATGTATACAGCCGGTTAGCCAGACTTTGATTAATCTCGTTGATTTGATGATGATTAGGGCTGTGATGCTTCCATCCTCCTGGACCCGACCCCGTTCAGCCCGACGCCGGAGAAACTCAGCCCGCCCAACGACCCTACCCTGCGCGGCTTCGAGCTGATTGACGCCATCAAGGACGCTCTGGAGGCGGCCTGCCCGGGCGTCGTCTCCTGTGCAGACATCGTCGCCTTCGCGGCCCGTGACGCGTCCTGCATCCTCAGCAGGGGCAAGGTAAACTTCGAGATGCCGTCCGGCCGCCGTGACGGCACCTTCTCCAACGCCTCCGAGCCGCTCAAGTTCCTGGTCCCGCCCACGTCCAACCTCAGCGACCTCGTCGCTAGCTTCGTCATCAAGGGCCTCAACGCGGAGGACCTGGTCGTCCTCTCCGGCGCGCACACTATCGGGCGCTCCCACTGCTCGTCCTTCGTCTCCGACCGCCTCAACACCCCCTCCGACATCAACGGCGGCCTCGCCGCGTTCCTGAGGAGACAGTGCCCGGCCGACGCGACGCCGGGCGGCAACGACCCGACGGTGATGCAGGACGTGGTGACGCCCAACAAGCTGGACAGGCAGTACTACAAGAACGTGTTGTCGCACACGGTGCTCTTCACCTCCGACGCGGCGCTCATGACGTCGGCGGAGACGGCGAGGATGGTGGTGGAGAACGCCAAAATCCCCGGGTGGTGGGAGGACAGGTTCGAGAAGGCCATGGTGAAGATGGCCGGCATCGAGGTCAAGACCGGCTACCAGGGCCAGATCAGGAAGAACTGCCGCGCAATCAACCACTACTAATAAGTGGAGTACGTACTTACTGCAGCAGCTGCGCACGTACGTGCATGCAGGGTAAAATTTGACGATTGTTTGCTTTAACCTGCAAGCGAGTTCATGTTGTAAAATTTGGCGATTCTTTCACTGCATGCCTTTTTTTTTTCTTTAGTTATTCCTTGGTTCAATTCTAGCCAAAGCTGCGGAATTGTTCGTGTATGTGGGGTTGTGCGTGTCTAATTGCGAAAGAATAAAAGTGATGCACATAGCATGTTTTGATGAACAGAAAAAGATCTAGGATGCTTCCAAAACCCTACTCCTGAATTACCTCAGCTGGTGCATAAAACATCCAGAATGTTGCCATCAACCATAACCAGAAAAGGAACTGGTTACGTTGTGATTTTCCACGCAACAACACTAGGAAAGAAGAATGCGACTATACATGTGTGCAATCATAAATCTGAATTTATCAGTAGGCTGCGTGCGTCTGCGTTAGTGAGTCCATTGTGCATGTCTGCTAATGATCATGAGTGCCCGCACGGAGTACAAAGTTAGCATGACATATTTCCTTCTTCTTTTGAGGAGATCTTAAGTTCTTAACCACTGGCATGAAACAATTGATACTCCTTAATAACTACGGAGCACCAAATATAATCGTAATAGCATTTTAAAAAATCAGCAGAAAGAAGGGGTGGCGCCGACGATTCTCAGGATTGCTGGTTTATTACAGAGAGTCCTCTATGGGAAAGACTGGGTGAACTGTAAAATAGGGTCTAGCATATTGTATATGTATACATATTTGTATAATTGTATTCTAATCATTTATATATTGAGACGTGAGGCTGGATGTTAGCCACCCACGCAAAACCCTAAACCCTGTGTTTTAACTTGGTATCAGCTAGGTCAGGCCGCCGCCGCAGGTCCCTCGCGCCGCCGCCCGATCCTCTCACTAGTGCAGAACCGGGCAATAGCACCGGTTCGTAAGGCCCTTTAGTGCCGGTTCCATAACCGGCACTAAAGTGTGGGCACAAAAGGGCCCCCCCCCCTTTAGTACCGGTTCAGCACGAACCGGTGCTAAAGGGAAACCACGTGGCACGAGCCAGCTCCAGGGGCCTGGAGCCCTTTAGTACCGGTTGGTAAGACCAACCGGTACTATAAGGTTTGGGGGGGTTTTTGGTGGGCCCATAACCCACAGGTCCCAGGATCGAAACCTGGCTCTGATACCAACAATATAGGGATATTAAATTCTATTAAACTTTTCTAATCAATATATAGGGAAACTGAAATTTTATTTAGCTTAATATGTGATTAGATATTGATTAGGTTAATTTGGGATTAGGTGGAAGTGGTAGACAGGTATGCTTTTTATCTTAAATAGTATTTACTATTCACTAGGTACGGGCACTATTCACAATAGTGCTCCACTATTGAATACACTATTTGAAATAGTATTCCACTATTCACAGCAATATTTAATTCAATATGATTACCTACACGTTCTAACTTGATTATATATTTAATGCAGGATCTATTTAGAGGCTGGCGAGGCCAATAATTCGTCCGACGATGTGCGCAAATGTGTAAAATCCTACTCAGTACTCATCATATTTTTCATTATGTTGAATCAGATGTATCTAGTTACGTTCACTTAGCAGTTTTAATTGCAAATTTATGGGGTAAATTCCTATCGTCTTCCCAGGCAGTTCCACCGAAGGAACACTTTCTCGGCCACAAGGTTCTCATTCAAACGCCACTCTGGGCTACACAGAGAACTACACACGCAGATGTTTCTCCTATAGGATCCCTAGCATAAGAACTCGTCCCATAAATTCATAAGTAAAAATACCAAGTGAAACCAAGAAACTACATCATTTCAACAACATAATTTACATATGGCTTTCCCTTTCGGGACGCCCCGAAGGGATTACACAAACTAAAGAAAATTACCTTCTAACTACCTTCTTGAGCCTTAAAATGCTCTGGATATGGTGGCTCTTATTGCAGGATGAAACTACTACTACTACTACTGAGCAACGAGCTTGCTAGCTGGGTCGCAGCTCTTTGCTCTATCGGTGGCTGGTGGCTCTTCTTCCGTCTGGTGTTGTGTTCTTGAGCCCAGCGTCTCCTTTTATAGCCCTGAGGGTGGCTGCAAGGGAGGCCTTCGGGAGCCTTCCTTCACTTATTTTACACACGGTAGTATGCACACGTGTCCTACTAGGGTACACACGTGTCCTTCTAATAATATAGAAAAGTGTGAGAGAGTGCCGACAAGCTTCAATCTTCAGGAATATTTGCTTTCTTCACGTGGCATTGTCTCTCGGTGAATAATTGGCTGGCTCTTCTTTTCTTCTTCGCTTGCCAGCGATGCACTTCTTCATGCCTTCAGATAGGTAGCTCTTCCTTAGGAATCCTTGTGTCAGTGTATGCGTACATACATGTCAAGGCTGCTTAAATATTCAACACTGCTTATTCATTTAATTTAAATTTAATTTAACTTGCTTAAATATTAGACATTGCTTATTTTTATTTATTATTATTATTATTATTATTATTATTATTATTATTATTATTTTACAGGGGGGTCCTCCCTGCCCATATAATTGATAATACCTTATCAATATTTAAAGGATCTATTATGGGAATTTCTATCAATATTCGGGACGGGATAGGTCCTCCGCGCCCGAATAATTGATAGCAATATCAATATATGCAATTTGGGCTTTATTCAGGCGTTGCCCATGCCCTGCTATGTCCATATGATCCTCATCATTTAACAGATTGAAATCAAATTTTTCATCACATCTTTCTTTATTTCTTCAAATTTTTCATCCATTTCTTGCCTTAATTCTTTTAATATTTCCTCCTTTAATTCTTTCTTTATTATCTTTGAAAATTCTTCAAACCTTTTATCCATTTCTTGATCCATGTATTCACTGTCTAAAGGGTCAAGCCCTTTAGAAGGCATTCTTGGTATGTCTTATATTTTGGGGATTCTTCCTTCTTTATATTTTTTGAGCTTGATGCCTCCCCTTTGTGGGAGTTGGTGAAGCAGGTATGCCTCTTTTCATTTGGATATAGTCTTTAGCCTTTGGGTCAATATAATAATCTGGTCCTAATACCTTTCTTGCCCAAAGTAAGGCCTCATCTATACTGTAATATCTTTTGAATGTTAAATCTCCTCCATTTCTTTTTGCATCTATTTTTTCAATCATAATATTTTCCCATTCCAAATATATGCCAGATTTATTTCCATCGAATATGAGATATAGAGTTTCTCCTTTTGGTATTTCAACCTTTGCTGGCTTTGGCACATTTTTGTTTAATTCGTTAAAATATTCAGCCAAACTGTTGAGAATTTATAAAAAATATCCTTGTTCCTCTCTTTTACGAGCATATTGAAACCAAAAGTTATCCAATATGCATCTTTGGGCTTCATCGAGCTTAATATGGGATTTTGGCTTAAAATTGAATGTATTTGGCTGAAACATTTTCAGCCTATTTTCTTCTCCAAAAAAGAGATATTCATCCTTATTGGTGAATAATCCTTTCCTCATTCCTGCAAATTTGATGCACGAGAAAATATGTCAGGTAAGGTATTATCCTTCCCCTTAATATGCTCAAAAATAACTTTATAACCATTCCCAGCTATGGTGTCTTCAAATAAGACCCATCTTCTGGTTGAGCTTTTCTTACTATTAATTTTATTGTAATATCGGCATATGGCTTCACAGTCTGTTCGTACTGTAAATTCTTTAAATCATAGATATAACCTAAATGCATTTATTGCATTTACAACTGCAAGAATTTCTCTATCAATATTATTTACCGTCTTTAATTTGTAACTTGCTGAAGCATATCTGCATATTTTTTCGTCTGCCTTTGGAGAGTATTTATTGGGCTTTTGTTTTAGTATCGCACCCCATCCTACCTTAGATGCATCTGTCTCAATTATAAAATAATTGTCTTCTCGAGGCAATTCTAGGGGTTTTAAATTCTTGACCTTTTCCTTGATGGCCTTTACTAATTTTATATCTTCAGAATTGAAGTATCTTTAACCATTTTTTCTTAATTTAGCATATAAAGGTCCTGCTAGCTTTGCTAAGTTATCTATATAGTTTCGTGCATAGTTTACAATTCCTAAGAACTGTTGTAAAACCTTTTATCACTCATATTATCAGGAAACTCTAGTATTTTCTTTGCAATATGTTCTTGTAGATATATCTTTCCTTCTCCTATTTCATGACCAAGGAAATTTATTTTTCTTTGCAGATTTCCATCTTCTTTTAGGATAGTATGAGCCCATTTTGTTCTACCTTTGAAAGAACACTTCAAGATGGGCTATATGCTCTTTTATACGATTTTGAGAATACTAACAAATCATCTCGTATACTAATATAAATGCTTGATACTCATTAAATATATTTTGCATCTTTCTTTGAAATAGTGCAGGTGCATTCTTTAGGCCTAATGGCATTACTAGCCATTCATAATGGCCTTGTGGACAAGTAAATGCTGTCCAGGAATAGATTCTTCATCCATTTTACTTGCCAAAATCCTGCCTTTAAGTCAATTTAGAGAAATATTTACTTCCTTGTATTCTGTTAATCCATTCCTGCTTATTAGGTATGTTGTATGCATCGTCAACTGTATTATCATTAAGCCTTTTAAAATTAATTACCATTCTAGATTTACCTCTAACTTCTTCAGCATGATTTCTAACTATAAAAGCAGCAGATCGATGAGGGCTTCTACTTTCTCTTATAGCTTTTAACTTTAATAACTCTTCAATATGCATTTTGAACTCTTGATATCTTTAGGAGTAGCTTCTATTGGTCTGACTTAATTATATAATCTGGATTTATGATATTTATTTTGCAAACTATAGAGTTCTTATCCCAATGCTTCATTGGTATTTCTCCAATAATTTGTATGCTTTCTAGTCTTTGCACAATCTTATCTATATCCTTTTAGATTTTATATCTCTATACCAATTTGGAGAGAATGATTGCAACCCAATGCATTCTGTACATGTATTTTCTATATGATATTCTTCTATGGTCTCACTAAGTTCTTCGTCTTTACAGAATTCAAGGGATCTGGACTTGTGCTATATTCATCATCTAAATTAGATATTTCTACATTTTGCAAGGACTTTCTTTGTTTTCGTACTTCAGATATGTATGGAACATTATCTTGATAAGGGATAAATGTTACACCCTCTTCATGTATGATTGTGGTTTGTAAAGATTGTTGTAAAAATCTTAACCCTATTATCATGTCATCATTTATTACTGACAAATCTCTTATTGTAATTTCATCTATTATATATTTTGTGCCATTTATGTAAGCTTCAATATTATATGCTAGCTGATTATGGATCTTCTTTATTCCCGACATATCGGTAGATACTTCAGCTTTATTATCATCTATAGTTTCAACTATTTGGGACATCTCATAAAATATTTATCATGGATGATATTCTTAGTGCAACCCGTATCTAATAGTGCCAGTATTTTATATGAAATATTTGGCTTGAGAACAATCTTAACTGGGATCCTTATTCCTAACACTTCTTTGAATGGTAATCGAACAATATATTTGTTTCCAAAACTAGTAATTGCATCTTTCAATTGTATTAATTTGTCTCCTTTTTATCCCTTACTGTTATCATTTGCTCTTTCATTTCTGTGTTTTTGAACATTATCTTTTCCTCTTTACTATTATCTAACTCATCTTTAAGTTTTTCTAGCTCTGCTTCTAGCTTATTTATTCTATTTTCTAAATTTCTAACCCTCTGGATAAAATTCGCTCTTCGGTTCCAATTCTATCTCTTGTCTCCACTTTTGATTATTGGCTCTTAGACATGAGGCACATGCTTGTTTTAAACACAAGCTACAAGTGAACCTATTATCTTGGCTTGGGTAATATATACAAAAGCACATTTTATGTTATAATCACCTTTTCCTCTAATCCAATCATGTTCACAATCTACTTGGTTCATCATTTCAATTTTAAACCGGCTAAATCATCTATTAGGTCTATTTCATCTTCACTTGATTCATATTCGGAGCCTCATTTTCTACTTCATCTGTTTCTATAATTGAATATATTGACTCATCGTCCTTTATTTCATCATCACATACTAATATATTTTCATTAACGCTATCTATAATTAACACTCTCTCTTGTTCTTCATATTTGCTGGAGTATCTTTTCTGGTCTTTATTTGGGCAAGTTCTACTTAGATGATCGGTGAGTTACATATGAAACACCTGCATGTTTTATCATAGGTTTTCTTAGGATTGTATCTTCTTACATTTCTTTTATGCAAGAATGGGGCTCTATTGTCTGATCTTCTTAAGAAATATCTTTTCTTTGTTCTAAAATTTCTATTATCTCTCCTTTGTGGTTTATAATATTTTTTCCTATGCCTTTCTTCTCCATATGTAAGTGGTATTTTGACAATATTATTACGAAAATTATAATCTGATTTCTTCATAGATCTTTGGTCTTGAATACTAGTACACACCTTTCTTAATTGTTTGAAAACAAATGTTACAGCTTGAGATATATTTACCACGTTTCCGCCGTTTCCTTTTATATTCTTCAAATATTATTGACCCTAGGGGGTCAGGCAACTTATTAAAATATATTTCTACTACGCCTACATTAAAACCTTGTTTAGCAGTAGTAGCATTATACAAATAATGCTGGGAAAATTCTTTAATACCTTTCCAGCTAGTTAATGTTAACTTTTCTATTTCTCTTAACCTTTCATTTTGCAATGAGGTATGACCTAATTCTGGATCTTCTGCTATGATCATATTTGAGATAACATTCATAAAGTTATTAGGGTTACTTCCTGCCCTTTTAATTCTTCATATTGACTAGGGTATGATTCTACCCATTGTTCCCAAAGAACTTTTACAGATTCTCCTAAAAATGTTTCAAGATATGTTAACATATCTTCTACCTTAGTGCCTATGCTATACTGATTTTGTATATATTTTTGTACTATTAAACCTTTCCATATGCTAATTATATTCGGCCAATCTATTGGATCATGAGCTGCTAGGTTTAATATAGCACCATCATTTTTATAATTTTGGAATTGCACTGGTTTTTCAAAATCTCTTCTTTTAGTACCCATGTATCTATATTGTCCTAGGATATATGTAGGCTGATAATCATCTTTTTGGAGGCCATTGTCCAGCCGTCTGGTAGGTCTCTCTCTTTCTCCTTCTCTTTACAGATGATTCTCCATATCCCTTCTTCTTTTACCACTACTTTCTACTTCCATGGCTTCCATTGCATTGTCTAAATTATGTAGCCCCACATCATCTAGTGAGTTATAGAAATCACTATTTTGTTCTGAATCATCATACCTTTCATCTTCTAACCACATTTCTTTTATTAATTCCTCCTCTTCCTCATAACTTTCTAATAATAACTTATTATTGATATCCCATTGCTCTTCTTCACTAACAATTTCTTCTTTTTGAATAATATTCTTATCTTTATTATTATTATTATTGATAGAATTTTTATTAATAATAGCATTTGCTTTTCTTTCTGCGGATGCTATAATTTTATCTTCCATGCTTGAACTACTAGTGGCAGACATTTTATGGTTTTTTAGTTTCTTTAACCTTGCAATTTCTCGAATGATAAATAGTTCTCTTTCTCTAATTTTCGGCCAATCCTTTGTCATAGAATGACTATATTCCCATTCAATATGCTTTAGCTTCTTTTCCCAATGAATTATTTCGTCATCTAAATTAGCCTTTTCCATACATTCAGATATACCTTTATTCTTATCATCATTAATTTTGATTCGACATAAATGATTCAGAGTCTTCTATTGAAGCAGCTTTATAGTTCATAAATCGAATCTGCTACTTCCTTCACAATTTTGATAGCTTATGTAATTTTCAGGTTGCTTTAATTCATTTTCTCTATTAGATCTCCTATCTTCCATTCTTCTCCTGCTCTTTCTTGAGCCAATTTTAAGAGGGTTCATAAATTTAATACCTTTTGATTGCATGCTATCAATTCGTCATTCACATTCACTCTATATCTGGAGCTACTTCTATTAGTGAGCCTTCCTATAAATTCTATGCTTACTAGCAAATTTGTTCCTTTAAAATCTTCATAACCTTTAGTTTGGAAACCAAAACTCATTTTTCAATAAATTCTTTTACAGGCATCATTAGGTCTGGAGCTATATAGGTTATTAATCTATTTTCATTCATGTCTCCTTCCAAAATCCTAATGCTGCTTTGTCTACTGATTCCCATCTTCTATCTAATAGAGTTATCAAAACCTTCGCACCTAATTTCTTCCTTGTCATACCTTTGACTCCTATGATATACATACCTTGATGAATATATTTATAACCACAATATTTTAGTTCATTTTCAATATTTTTGCTTACAATTCTTAAATCTACTGGGTGTGTTAACACACTTAATTCTACTTCTCTGGATATTCTATATAGACCACTTTTACTTTCAAACATACCCATGTGGTATACTTGCTGCTTTATTTTTCTCAGGGTATCTTTTGATATCTTTCTAGATCTCTTTGTATATCTATAACTTCTTCAATGCTATCAATATCATCAGCTTTGCATGATAATCTATGCTTCATGGCAGAGGTCTTGAATCTTGCCTTACTAATTGGAGGTTTTGTCTCTTCTAAGGAAGCCTTTAGATCGTCCATTTTCTGAATTAATATTTTTTTTAATTTAAACCCAAAAAATTTTGGAAATTTTGGTTTAAATAATTTAAAAAAAAAGGAAAAAATTTTTTTTCAAATTTTTTTTTAATTTTAAAAAAAAAAAACCCCCAAAAAATTAAAAAAAAAAACTCCTTTTTTAAAAATAAATTTTTTAATTTGGGAAAAAAATTTAAAAAAAAAAAAAAAAAAATTTAAAAAAAATTTAAAAGGAAAAAAAAAAGGGGGAAAGGTTTTTTAAAAAATTTAAAGAAAAAAAAAAAAAAAAACCCCCAAAAAAAAAAAAAGAAAAAAATAAAAAAAAACCCAAAAAAAAAAAGGGTGCCCTTTAAAGGGGTTGGAAAGGAAAAAAAAAATTTAAAAATTTTAAAAATTTAAAAAAAAAAAGGAAAAATTTAAAAAAAAAAAGAAATTAAAAAAATTTGGAAGAAAAAAAAAGAAAAAAAAATTTGATTTAAAAATTTAAATTTAAGGGTTAAAAAAGGGGGGGGGCAAGGGTGGGAAAAGGGCCAAATAAAAAATTTTTTTAAAATTTTAAAAATTTTTGGGGGAAATTTTAAAAATTTTAAAAAATTTCCAAAAAAAATTATTAATTAATTATTTAAAAAAAAAAAATAAAAAATAAAAAAAAAAATAAAAAAAAAAAAGGTTTAAATTTAAAAAAAAAAATTTAAAAATTTAAAAAGGGGTTTTAAAGAAAAAATAAGGATTCCCAAAAAATTCCAAGGAAGAAAAAAGGGAAAGGAAGGAAAAAGGGGGGAAAAAAACCCCAAATTTTGGAAAAAAAAAAAAAAAGGGAAATTTCCCTTTTCCCCCCAAAAAATTTTAAATTTTTGAAGGGTTTTTTTTTAAAGGGGCATTAACCTTTTAAAAAAGGGAAAATTTTCCCCCCTTTTCCGGTTTTAAAAGGGGAAAAACACCCAAAAAAAAAAGGGGAAAACCCAAAAAAATTTTCCCCGGGAAAATTTTAAAGGGGTTTTATTTTGGGGAAAAAAAAATTTTATTTAAAATTTAAAATTTAAAATTTAAAATTTAAAATTTAAAATTTAAAATTTAAAAAAATTTAAAATTTAAAATTTAAAATTTAAAATTTAAAATTTAAATTTAAAATTTAAAATTTAAAATTTAAAATTTAAAATTTAAAATTTAAAATTTAAAAAAATTTAAAATTTAAAATTTAAAATTTAAAATTTAAAATTTAAAATTTAAAATTTAAAATTTAAAATTTAAAATTTAAAATTTAAATTTAAAATTTAAAATTTAAAATTTAAAATTTAAAATTTAAAATTTAAAATTTAAAATTTAAAATTTAAATTTTTTAAATTTAAAATTTAAAATTTAAAATTTAAAATTTAAAATTTAAAATTTAAAATTTAAAATTTAAAATTTAAAATTTAAATTTAAAATTTAAAATTTAAATTTAAAATTTAAATTTAAAATTTAAAATTTAAAAAAAATTTAAAATTTAAAATTTAAAAAAATTTAAAATTTAAAATTTAAAATTTAAAATTTAAAATTTAAAATTTAAAATTTAAAATTTAAAATTTAAAATTTAAAATTTAAAATTTAAAATTTAAAAAAATTTAAAATTTAAAATTTAAAATTTAAATTTAAAATTTAAAATTTAAAATTTAAAATTTAAAATTTAAAATTTAAAAAATTTAAAATTTAAAATTTAAAATTTAAAATTTAAATTTAAAATTTTTAAAATTTAAAATTTAAATTTAAAATTTAAAATTTAAAATTTAAAATTTAAAATTTAAAATTTAAAATTTAAGTTTTAAAATTTAAAATTTAAAATTTAAAATTTAAAATTTAAATTTAAAATTTAAAATTTAAAATTTAAAATTTAAAATTTAAAATTTAAAATTTAAAATTTAAAATTTAAAATTTAAAATTTAAAATTTAAAATTTAAAATTTAAAATTTAAAATTTAAAATTTAAAATTTAAAATTTAAAATTTAAAATTTAAAATTTAAAATTTAAAATTTAAAATTTAAATTTAAATTTAAAATTTAAAATTTAAAATTTAAAATTTAAAATTTAAATTTAAAATTTAAAATTTAAAAAATTTAAAATTTAAAATTTAAAATTTAAAATTTAAATTTAAAATTTAAAATTAAAAAATTTAAAATTTAAAATTTAAAATTTAAAATTTAAAATTTAAAATTTAAAATTTAAAATTTAAAATTTAAAATTTAAATTTAAGGGTTTAAATTTAAATTTAAAGGTTTAAAATTTTAATTTAAAATTTAAATTTTTAAAATTTAAAATTTAAAATTTAAAAGTTTAAATTTAAAATTTAAAATTTAAAAAATTTAAAATTTAAAAAAATTTAAAATTTAAAATTTAAAATTTAAAATTTAAAATTTAAAATTTAAAATTTAAAATTTAAATTTTAAATTTAAAATTTAAAATTTAAAATTTAAAATTTAAAATTTAAAATTTAAAATTTAAAATTTAAAATTTAAATTTAAAATTTAAAATTTAAAATTTAAAATTTAAATTTAAATTTAAAATTTAAAATTTAAATTTAAAATTTAAAATTTAAAATTTAAAATTTAAAATTTAAAATTTAAAATTTAAAATTTAAAATTTAAAATTTAAAATTTAAAATTTAAATTTAAAATTTAAAATTTAAAATTTAAAATTTAAAATTTAAAATTTAAAAAATTTAAAATTTAAAATTTAAAAAATTTAAAATTTAAAATTTAAAATTTAAAAATTTAAATTTAAAATTTAAAATTTAAATTTAAATTTAAATTTAAAAAATTTAAAATTTAAAATTTAAAATTTAAAATTTAAAATTTAAAATTTAAAATTTAAAATTTAAAATTTAAAATTTAAAATTTAAAATTTAAAATTTAAAATTTAAAATTTAAAATTTAAAATTTAAAATTTAAAATTTAAAATTTAAAATTTAAAATTTAAAATTTAAAATTTAAAATTTAAAATTTAAAATTTAAATTTTAAATTTAAAATTTAAAATTTAAAATTTAAAATTTAAAATTTAAAATTTAAAATTTAAAATTTAAAATTTAAAATTTAAAATTTAAAATTTTTAAAATTTAAATTTAAAATTTAAAATTTAAATTTAAATTTAAAATTTAAAATTAAAATTTAAATTTAAAAAAAATTTAAAATTTAAAATTTAAAATTTAAAATTTAAAATTTAAAATTAAAAAAATTTAAAATTTAAAATTTAAAATTTAAAATTTAAAATTTAAAATTTAAAATTTAAAATTTATTTAAATTTAAAATTTAAAATTTAAAAAATTTAAAATTTAAAATTTTAAAATTTTTAAATTTAAAATTTAAAATTTAAAATTTAAAATTTAAAATTTAAAATTTAAAATTTAAAATTTAAAATTTAAAATTTAAAATTTAAAATTTAAAATTTAAATTTAAAATTTTTAAAATTTAAAATTTAAAATTTAAAATTTAAAATTTAAAATTTAAAATTTAAAAAATTTAAATTTAAAATTTAAAATTTAAAATTTAAAATTTAAAATTTAAAATTTAAAATTTAAAATTTAAAATTTAAAATTTAAAATTTAAAAATTTTAAATTTAAAATTTAAAATTTAAAATTTAAAATTTAAAATTTAAAATTTAAAATTTAAAATTTAAAATTTAAAATTTAAAATTTAAAATTTAAAATTTAAAATTTAAAATTTAAATTTAAAATTTAAAATTTAAAAATTTAAAATTTAAAATTTAAAATTTAAATTTAAAAATTTAAATTTAAATTTAAAATTTAAAATTTAAAATTTAAAATTTAAAATTTAAAATTTAAAATTTAAAATTTAAAATTTAAAATTTAAAATTTAAAATTTAAAATTTAAAATTTAAATTTAAAATTTAAAATTTAAAATTTAAATTTAAAATTTAAAATTTAAAAAAATTTAAATTTAAATTTAAAATTTAAAATTTAAAATTTAAAATTTAAAATTTAAAATTTAAAATTTAAAATTTAAAATTTAAAATTTAAAATTTAAAATTTAAATTTAAATTTAAAATTTAAAATTTAAAATTTAAAATTTAAAATTTAAAATTTAAAATTAAAAAATTTAAAATTTAAAATTTAAAATTTAAAATTTAAAATTTAAAATTTAAAATTTAAAATTTAAAATTTAAAATTTAAAATTTAAAATTTAAAATTTAAAATTTAAAATTTAAAATTTAAAATTTAAAATTTAAAATTTAAAATTTAAAATTTAAATTTAAATTTAAAATTTAAAAAATTTAAAATTTAAAATTTAAAATTTAAAATTTAAAATTTTAAATTTAAAATTTAAAATTTAAAATTTAAAATTTAAAATTAAAAAATTTAAAATTTAAAATTTAAAATTTAAAATTTAAAATTTAAAATTTAAAATTTAAAATTTAAAATTTAAAATTAAAAAAATTTAAATTTAAAAAAAAATTTAAAATTTAAAATTTAAAATTTAAAATTTAAAATTTAAAATTTAAAATTTAAAATTTAAAATTTAAAATTTAAAATTTAAAATTTAAAATTTAAAATTTAAAATTTAAAATTTAAAATTTAAAATTTAAAATTTAAAATTTAAAATTTAAAATTTAAAATTTAAAATTTAAAATTTAAAATTTAAAATTTAAAATTTAAAATTTAAAATTTAAAATTTAAAATTTAAAATTTAAAATTTAAATTTAAAATTAAAATTTAAATTTAAAATTTAAAATTTAAAATTTAAAATTTAAAATTTAAATTTAAAATTTAAATTTTAAATTTAAATTTAAAATTTAAAATTTAAAATTTAAAATTTAAAATTTAAAATTTAAATTTAAAATTTAAAATTTAAATTTAAAATTTAAAATTTAAAATTTAAAATTTAAAATTTAAAATTTAAAATTTAAAATTTAAAATTTAAATTTAAAATTTAAAATTTAAAATTTAAAATTTAAAATTTAAAATTTAAAATTTAAAATTTAAAATTTAAAATTTAAAATTTAAAATTTAAAATTTAAAATTTAAAATTTAAAATTTAAAATTTAAAATTTAAAATTTAAAATTTAAAATTTAAAAAATTTAAAATTTAAAATTTAAAATTTAAAATTTAAAATTTAAATTTTAAATTTAAATTTAAAATTTAAAATTTAAAATTTAAAATTTAAAATTTAAAATTTAAAATTTAAAATTTAAAATTTAAATTTAAAATTTAAAATTTAAAATTTAAAATTTAAAATTTAAAATTTAAAATTTAAAATTTAAAATTTAAAATTTAAAATTTAAAATTTAAATTTAAAATTTAAAATTTAAAATTTAAAATTTAAAATTTAAATTTAAAATTTAAATTTAAAATTTAAAATTTAAATTTAAAATTTAAAATTTAAAATTAAAATTTAAAATTTAAAATTTAAAATTTAAAAAATTTAAAATTTAAAATTTAAAATTTAAAATTTAAAATTTAAAATTTAAAATTTAAAATTTAAAAAAATTTAAAATTTAAAATTTAAAAAAATTTAAAAAATTTAAAATTTAAAATTTAAAAATTTAAAATTTAAAATTTAAAATTTAAAATTTAAAATTTAAATTTAAAATTTAAATTTAAAATTTAAAATTTAAAATTTAAATTTAAATTTAAAAATTTAAAATTTAAATTTAAAATTTAAAATTTAAAATTTAAAATTTAAAATTTAAAATTTAAAATTTAAAATTTAAAATTTAAAATTTAAAATTTAAATTTAAAATTTAAAAAAATTTAAAATTTAAAATTTAAAATTTAAAATTTAAAATTTAAAATTTAAAAAATTTAAAATTTTTAAAATTTAAATTTAAAATTTAAAATTTAAAATTTAAATTTAAAATTTAAAATTTAAAATTTTTAAAATTTAAAATTTAAAAAAATTTAAATTTAAAATTTAAAATTTAAAATTTAAAATTTAAAATTTAAAATTTAAAATTTAAAATTTAAAATTTAAAATTTAAAATTTAAAATTTAAAATTTAAAATTTAAAATTTAAAATTTAAAAAAATTTAAAATTTAAAATTTAAAATTTAAAAAATTTAAAATTTAAAATTTAAAATTTAAAATTTAAAATTTAAAATTTAAAATTTAAAATTTAAAATTTAAAATTTAAAATTTAAAATTTAAAATTTAAAATTTAAAATTTAAAATTTAAAATTTTAAATTTAAAATTTAAAATTTAAAATTTAAAATTTAAAATTTAAAATTTAAAATTTAAAATTTAAAATTTAAAATTTAAAATTTAAAATTTAAAATTTAAAATTTAAAATTTAAAATTTAAAATTTAAAATTTAAAATTTAAAATTTAAATTTAAAATTTAAAATTTAAAATTTAAAATTTAAAATTTAAAATTTAAAATTTAAAATTTAAAATTTAAAATTTAAAATTTAAAATTTAAAATTAAAATTTAAAAATTTAAATTTAAATTTAAAATTTAAAAAATTTAAAATTTAAAATTAAAATTTAAATTTAAAATTTAAAATT